>LT669788.1:22689389-22840809 GCA_900128785.1 Arabis alpina | reverse complement strand
AAGTGGACAATGGAGGAGAAGGAGATGGAGAAGAAGATGGACAATGGAGGAAAAGGAGGAGACAATGGAGGAAAAGGAGGAGACAATGACTGAGAGAAGAAGAACGTGAAGGAGAAATAGGAGGAGATGGAGAAGACGAACGTGGAGGAGAAAAAGGAGGCTGAGGGAAAATAAAGATTAGGGTAAATGTTTTTTAATCCATTGATTTTTTGGTTTTTAATTTTTTAATTTTTGAAATTATTATGGTGTAAATCAAAAAGGGTATTATAGACTTTTTATGTGATATGTATGTTATACACCTAATTTTTTTTAAGGAGACGTTAGATACTTAATTTTTACCCAAAATCTTATTATTGGTACCAATTTTCCAATAGTTTATTATAGTTTCAACAGTAAAACCCCTATATACATTAGAATATACAGTAGAACCTTTATTATTAATAGTTTCAACAGGTTGAAAGAAAAAAAACATAGGTACGTGTCACGTTTAGGATACATTGCTGAAATTATAAAGATTTATTATCTTCCCTTAATTATTGTAAATCAAGTATTGCATGACTAGAATAGTACCCGCGTAATATGCGGAATAAAATATTTATCAAGAAAAACTAATATAGTTTTAGTATAGATTAACTATACGAAATTTAAGATCAACTTTATAAAATGTAGATCAAGTATTGCATGATAGATTAATTTATTTTTTACCTTTTTAGACTAATATTCATCATTTTTTGAAATCTATAAACAGAAACTTGATTCATTTAATTTGGACATATGTGAGTGCTAGAAACTTGTCAAGAGTTCTAAGGAAACAGAGAATTCTAGGGTGAAAACACGTAAACAAAGATCAAAGAAGAAGTAGTTCTTTATTGCTGTTTGCGTAAACGCGTATGTGAATGAAATTACGGGGTCCCTTTCAATGAGGCTTACAAGGTATATTTATACATGTCTTAAGTCGGCTAGGCCTGTTAAAAGATAAGTACGAAAATCCTAATTCTTCGGGATATACTCCTTCCGTAGTCGGCGGCTGCTTAGGGTTTTCGCCGTCGTCCTCGTACTAGGCCTAGGCCTGAAAAGTTACCTAGGCCCAACTTGGGCTTCCCATGTCGAAGGTCGACCCAACTTGTCTTCTTTGGCCCCATGTCGTCCTAGGACTTCTACCGCGTCATTTCTGGAGCCTAGGCCTTCTGAGCTCGTCCTGCGCATGAGCAGTGCTCGTCTTCATAAGCGTAGGTCCTCCCAGAAACTGGCAGTGCTAGTTCTGGTGTCCTACGCCTTTGACACTTAGCCATTTCCTTGATAATCTCATATGTGGTGAGATTTTACCCCAACAGTTACGTCCTCGTCCTTGCCTGGGCCTAGGCCTGAGAAGTCACCTAGGCCCAACTTGAGATGTTCGTGTTAAAGTTCGGCCCAACTTGTCTGTCTCGCTGCCACATCGTCCTGGGACTTTTACCGTGTCATTTCCGGAGCCTAGGCCTTCTGAGCTCGTTCTGCGCATGAGCAGTGTTCGTCTTCATAAGCGTAGGTCCTCCCAGAAACTGGCAGCGCTAGTTCCGGCGTCCTGCGCATGCTTTTGACACTTAGCAATTTTCTTGATAATCTCATATGGGGTGAGATTTGACCCCAACAGTTAACCCCCCAGCTCAGCAGTATCAGTTTGGATGATGCTGAGTTTAAAGAGGAATAAGTGAAAATGAGGTTCTCAAGAAAGCGTGTCCAAGTTTGGAACGAGGTTATATCCAACAATCACCATTCAAGTTACGATTGTAGTTCTCGGCATCATCGATCATAGTCCTCGGCATCACCTGTCCTTGTCCTCGGCGTTACGACCACAGTCCTCTAATCTGGACCGAGGAATCTTCTCGGACCGAGGAGTCTTCGCGAGCTGAGGAACCTTCGCGGACCGAGGAGTCTACGTGAGCCGAGGAGTCTACGCGAGCCGAGGAACCTTCGCGAGCCGAGGAACCTTCGCGGACCGAGGAGTCCTCCACGCTCACTTGATCCTTTGCCTAGTCATCGGCGTCATTTGTTCTCAGGACGAAGCCGAGCACGTTCGCCTCGCAATTTCAGGACGAGGCCGAGAGTTCAAGGCGCGGCCTAGCATTCGCGGTGTGAAGAACCAAGCCGAGGCCGAGCACTCTCAGTGCAAACTTCAGGACGAGGCCGAGCACTCTCGGTGCCAACTTCAAGACGAGGCCGAGCACTCTTGGTTGTTAACCTCGTTGGTACCGCCGAGCACTAGCTTCTAATATTTGACACTTGGTCGATCTTGCAAAGTCATTTCCATGTCACATTCTTCATCATCTTTAGACAAGTTTTTGGCGAGCGTTTTGGTGCTAACGCTGACTTAGAAAGAAAACGCCGAGGGGACTTTTGCCAACGTTGAGCTCGGCTTTGGGTTTGGTGATCTCGGCTTCAAGTGTTAAGCTTTGCCTTTTTGTCTTTCTTATGAAGCAGGTTCGTTTTGTTCTTGGGAGATCATAAGAATTTGACTACGTCTTTTCTTGACGAATTTGTAAGTCAATGGTTATTTGGTTTACGTCTTAAGACGTCTCTTAGATGCTCCGACCATGACTGCAGAGTTTTAGTAGCAAAAGATGTAATTGCGTTTGCTGGTTATTTTTGCCAACGATGTTGCTGGGTTTCTGGAGTGATCATTTTAGTTTACGGACGTGCTGCTCTTTGAACACGCCTGCTCCAAGAATGAACATATACTTGTTTCTACCAACGATGTCGTTGGTTTTTCCGAATGACCACTTCGATTCGGAATGATCATTAAGGTTTACGGACGTGCTGCTCTTTGAACACGTCCGCTCCTATAATGAGCATTGGCAGCTGTATTTTACCAACGATGTTTTTGGGTTTTCGAATGATCAGTTGGGTTTACGGATATGTTTCTCCTTGAACATATCCGCTCCTATAATGAATCATTAGTATTTGTATAACGCGCTTATCCGACGATGGATGTTATTGAAAAATCTGCAGAGTGTTATATGAAAGATCGTCGCTGTGGCCAGCAGCGGCGGTGAAAGATAGACTCGTCTGCTTAGTCAAGACATTGAGTAATCCGTAAAGGATGTGATTGAGATGTCGGTTGTGTTACGACTTAAAAGTTTGCGAAATATCGCGTTTCAAGAGAATGGGAGTATATGTGTATACGCACCCACTCCCCCTCCTTTTTAAGGAAGGGGGCAGTTGAACTCTTTCGAAGAAGAGCTGCCTACGTACCCTTTACAGGGATCAAGCCACCTCGTAGTTCATATTTTGTAATGCTCAAGTTACTACATGCTTTCCTCCATCTCGAAATCCGCTAGACTAAAGTTGCCCTTGAGTGTTCCAGCTACCAACTTGGTCGCAAGTTTTTGTCCCAAGGTAGGACAGTTTGTGGTGGAATGTCCGGAGGCACAGTGGTACTCACAATAAGTTGTTCCATCGTCGGTACTTGGCCCTATGGTACACATGTTGTAGCTCTCCAACTCGACTTGGTTGTTGCGGGCTCCTGTGAATCCTTCGTGCGGATTGAAACCAGGATTGTTCTTCTTTTGCGTAGGGGCGGCTGATTCGATCGTCTGCTTCGGCTTTGAAGTTTTTTGGGTTCTTGCTAAAATTGCGTCTTCAACTCTGACGTAGTCGGCGGAGCGGTGGAGAGCGTCTTGGATAGTAGTTGGTTCATGTACCATCAACTCTTGCCAGAAAGCCGAAGGGCATAGGAGTGCTTCTTTCAAAGCTGCCAGGGCGGATTTGCTGGTCACCCCTTCTACCTTTGAAAGCATAGTCCTGAATCTCTTCAAGAAGTCTCCTAGACTTTCACTCTCGCCTTGTTTCGTAGTCCACAGTCCTCCGTCATAGACCCTACGTTCTGCGAATATACTGTAATGAGTCACGAACATCTCCGAGAGTTGGTAGAAGCTGTCAATGGAATTTTTCTTCTGTCTATAGAACCACTAGAGTGCGGGCCCCTTTAAAATTTCTACGAACATCTTGTAGTAGCCGGCGTCCTTCTCATGTTCTGTGAAGTTAGCTCTTCCCATGGAAACTTCGAAAGCTAAGAGGTGGTCTTGTGGATCGGTGGTCCCCTCATAGAGTGGGAGCTTGACTCTTCCAGGGTCGGAAATTTTTGTTTTTGAAATATGTTCAGCGAACGGCGTGTTGCGCGCCTCCCGGAGTACACGGTCGACATCTGGTGCCTTTCCGGCGGTGTACTGCATCTGTGACTTCATGTCCAAGAGCTTTTGTTCTATATGTGCTCGCATCTGGGCCATCTCGGCTTTGTGTGCTTCGAGTGGCGCTCTCCCTTCTCGGCGAAAATCGGATGGCTCGGCCCCGAGGGAGTTCTCATCTTCTTCAGCGAGGTGTCTGGCATATTTTGCGTCTGCCTCTTCTTGGTCACGTGGTCGAGTCCTTCTCGCTGGTGTGTTGCGTTCTGCCGTTTCACGAGGGTCGTCACGTGCGCGGGTGTCTTCTCCTGATGGTGAAGGGTTGTTGTTTCCGCGGATGTTGACGCGTTCGGGAGTCTGGTCTCTAGCCTGCAGCGTCGGCGGCGGGGGTAGGTCTCCTCGGGTTCTCGGCTTAGTGCGCGGAGTTGAGAAGCGGAGAGCATGGGGTTTGAACTGTCGAGTCGATCGCCGCAGCCTTGTTGTCCTTCTGCAGGCAAGGAGTGTTTCGAACATCTTCTTCACCTCGGTTAAAAGTTTCGGGTTCGCAGTAGGGTTCGTGATAGCCTCCTCTCCTTCGGGGTTATCTCTACGCGGCGAAGACTCTTTCTCTTTTTCGGTTCCGCTAGCCATCTTCCTGGATCTGATGCGTAACGTGGTTTCGGTTTGTGTCAGAAAGTCTCTAGTCCCCTTGGTCGGCGCCAATTGTGAGTGCTAGATCCTACACAATAAACTTGTCAAGAGTTCTAAGGAAACAGAGAATTCTAGGGTGAAAACACGTAAACAAAGATCAAAGAAGAAGTAGTTCTTTATTGCTGTTTGCGTAAACGCGTATGTGAATGAAATTGCGGGGTCCCTTTCAATGAGGCTTACAATGTATATTTATACATGTCTTAAGTCGGCTAGGCCTGTTAAAAGATAAGTACGAAAATCCTAATTCTTCGGGATATGCTCCTTCCGTAGTCGGCGGCTGCTTAGGGTTTTCGTCGTCGTCCTCGTACTAGGCCTAGGCCTGAAAAGTTACCTAGGCCCAACTTGGGCTTCCCATGTCGAAGGTCGACCCAACTTGTCTTCTTTGGCGCCATGTCGTCCTAGGACTTATACCGCGTCATTTCTGGAGCCTAGGCCTTCTGAGCTCGTCCTGCGCATGAGCAGTGCTCGTCTTCATAAGCGTAGGTCCTCCCAGAAACTAGCAGTGCTAGTTCTGGTGTCCTACGCCTTTGACACTTAGCCATTTCCTTGATAATCTCATATGTGGTGAGATTTTACCCCCAACAGTTACGTCCTCGTCCTTGCCTGGGCCTAGGCCTGAGAAGTCACCTAGGCCCAACTTGAGCTGTTCGTGTTAAAGTTCGGCCCAACTTGTCTGTCTCGCTGCCACATCGTCCTGGGACTTTTACCGTGTCATTTCCGGAGCCTAGGCCTTCTGAGCTCGTTCTGCGCATGAGCAGTGTTCGTCTTCATAAGCGTAGGTCCTCCCAGAAACTGGCAGCGCTAGTTCCGGCGTCCTGCGCATGCTTTTGACACTTAGCCATTTTCTTGATAATCTCATATGGGGTGAGATTTGACCCCAACAACATACATCAAAAAACACATATTTACTATAGTTTTGTCTAATTATCTTCCAAAAAATTCTTGTTTACATATTTAAACATCTTTTTAATCAATTAATTTTTATTAATATGTGATCTAAAAATATAAATAAATAATATGAAATAAAAATAGTGGGTATAGTGATGAATTTTATTAAACAAAACTATTGTAGATGATTAAAATTGAATGAGTGTTGAATTATTAGGTGGAAGAAAGAAAAGATGATGTGGAATGTTAAAAAGTAAAAAAGGAAGGTGTTGAATGTTGAAACCATTGTACATGGTCTAAGTTAATACTCACCATTAATTAGTATTTTTTCCAACACCGAATCTTCTAAAAGTTAACAAAATTTGATTATATAATAAGATTTTTTTTTTTTAAACAATCTTTTGTAAAAATTGGTTCAGATAACAATATAAGTTTTTTCTTCTGGTGAAATAACGGGAAAAATCCCCGATTTTTATTAAATTGAAAAAAAAACAATTACATCAGAATCTGCCTTAGTCCCGTAGATCCCACCAAACCGACATAGCAAACATTGTCGGCCACTCACTCATACCCGACATTTCCCCTGCACCCAAGTTCTCATACACCCATTCTAACAAAGACCAACCAAAAAACTCTCATCTTCTACGTACAGGAACAATACGCATCCATATACCGTGCATAGCTGGACAATCTCTTTGTACATATATGATCGTTTCCGCTCCGCCCTTACACACTTGACATGTATCCTCCTCACATAAATGTCTTCTCTTTCTCTTTGTATTCGTCATGATCGCTTGATGGGCGATAAGCCAGAGAAATGGGCAAGAGTCTCAAATGCCACTTTTTAAGAAAAATTGACCTCACGTGCCCTCTTATAATCTGAATGCCACCTTCAATAATAAATAAACAAAAAAATAAAATACAAAACCAAGAATCGAACTTGGGTTGCTGGGAACCTCAATAAGCAGAATAACCATCCACACTAGACAACCTTTTAACAATTATATGTAACTAAAACTTATTAAACCATTTACCCAGGTTTGTAAACCCTAAACCCAATACTAAACATTAACCCTATACCCTAAACCAAAATCAAACCTTAAACTCAACACTGTAATCCCTAATCACATATATTGAAACCCTAAACTCCAAAATACTATACCCTAAACCCAACATAGTAAACCCTAACCCCATAAATTGAAACCCTAAATCCCAAAATACTATACCCTAAACCCAACAAAGTAAACCCTAACCCCATATATTGAAACCCTATATCCCAAAATACTATACCCTAAACCCAACATAGTAAACCCTAACCCCATGTATTAAAACCATAAACCTCAAAAAACTATACCCTAAACCCAACATAGTAAACCCTAACCCCATATATTGAAACCCTAAACCTTAAAATACTATACCCTAAACCCAATGTAAACAACCCTAAACTCAGATATTGATATCCTAAATCCAAATTAATTATGAAATACGAAGGACTTATATATATATATAGGGTTTTCTATTTAAAAAATTAAAATAAAAAATAATTATTAGAAAGTGGCATTTGGGAACAGTTTTTAAGAGAAAGTGGCATTTGAGCCATTAATCCCAGAGAAATACCTCACGCTCTCTGGTGCAACCACCTTCCATAGTCGCCCAAATATCTTCTCCATATTCAGCCTTGGTTCAATATAAGTTAATAATTATAAATTTTGCATACATTTTAAGATAACTTAAAAAAATATCACTTAGTAAAATATCACTTTGTGTTGTTTGTTTCTACTAAACTTAAAATTTAGTTGGAATAAAACTCCAGTTTTTCTTAATTGTATTAAAAAACACCTCTTGGTATTTTCATCGATTTCTATATAAAAAATAATTAATTAAATTAGAAGTGTATTTTTTATGTGTAACTATTTTGAGTATTGTTATTTCGTTTTCAAATTTATAGTCAATATTAAGAGCTGTAACCATAATTTTTTCTAATCTTTAGATTTTAGAGTATATATCGTTTTCATCTAAATAATCAAGTAGAGTACTCACATTCATTCTAGGGTTAATTAGCTCAATAATAGGTTTTTGGTGCAAAATTAGGTATCTAACATCATATGAAAGAAAATTAGGTGAGTAGCAGTGAGAATAAAATAGTGGACGATTTTGCCCATATTAAATATTATAATTATTGACAGTAAAAATAAACCTCTGAATTTTTTTCCTTAAAAAAAATATTCTTCTCAACAATGATTTTATCTCTGAAAAGGGTAGATCTGCTCTGAAAAAAGGGTGAAAAAAAGTCATAAGGAACTATTTAATAACATAGTTGACTATTTTCGAGACTACATATTTTATTGATATAGAAAGATAATTGACTATATTTCATAATTATGATTTGAGAAGATAGTTAACTATTTTCCAAATATTCATTTGATTCATAAAATAGTTAACTATATCTCATTATTTGTAATTATCTAAACATATAATTATCTAATTATTATTCTAAGAATGTTAGATACCTAATTATTAGTCCATATGGTATTATTGATGCCAATTTCCCTTCATTCTATTACAATAATCGGGATTATTAACGCAACGTAGAGTATGTTAAATATGTTAACAATAAGGAATTCTAAATAATAAATGTCTTCGGAAAAATTGTATGAATTTTTTAAGGTAAACTTTTGATTTTAAATGATATATTAATATGGGCTAAAAATATATCTATAAACTAAGGTTTATTCCCTTTAAAGTGATAGTGATAAACTTTAGAGGTTTAAAGTGTTAGTACGTGCTAATAAATTTAAAGGGAAATCAGATCGATTTCGATGCAGCCAAAGTCAATGATTGAACTGACAGAAGTAGAACAATATGAGGATTTAGGTTTATTCCAAATATTGGACCAGGGACATTTTGTTTCCAGTAAATTCAAACGGGGAGATAGAACTTAGAAGGAACCAGATGGGTTTCGATTCCGTGTTTCTTAAGGTATGTCTCGTATACTGTACGTTAAACAACTCACGAGAATCTAGCTGCCGGTTTCTTTGTTTCATATGCTAAGTAAAAGGTAACGTGCACCACTCTTTCATTTCCATATTGTATTTTGTCTAAAATCTGAATCAAGCTGTTACCAAACACTCCTCAAACAATAATATATACAAGACTGGACCGTTTTTAGCTCTTGTTCTGATTTGATAAAAGTGTCGTTTGTGCACCAAAATTTCATAGCGAAATGAGTGTATATCCTGGATTTGAAGCCGACCAGGACCAGGAAGAGGAAGAGGAAGAGGAACATGAACAGGAAGAGGTCAGTTTCATTTCCATCAATCAGCAAAAACATAGCCCTATATCCGTTATATATAGAGATTAGAGTATGATTTTGCTTCTTGTGTAGGTGTTTGCGGTTAATCCTAAGTATTATGATTTAGCTAAGCTGAGGAAGGAAGTAAGGCTTTGGTCTGCTGCAGAGAAGAAGCATCCATGGTATGATCCTCCTGCTAAAGTGAAGGTAATATCAAATCAGCAAACTATTAGATCTGGTCGAATTAACAGAAAAAAGTTGTTCGTTTGTCCATTCAAATGAATCATTTGGATGAAGATATGAAATTGATGTATGTTTAGTATAAAAAATGAGCAACATTCAAATGCTCACCATTTGGATGAGTTTTTAAAATTTACGCAAATTTTTAAAAGTCATTTGGCTGATCATTTGAATGGAAATGATCCATTCATATGGTTCACTTAGATGGACCATTTGGATGGATATATCAAATGAACAAACGAATAGACCCAAATATTTTAAAACATTCTTACATTCCTTTTATGTTTTGAAGGTGAAAACAGAAAAGGGTGTTTGCCATTTGAAGATAAACTTCACATTGGGATTGCCTCCTGAAGGAGTCTATGAGATGTTAACTAATCCAAACAACTTACCGTTCTTCAGAGAGGACAAGAATGGGCACCAACGTCTGGTTTATTTTTCTTTTCTTCTTCTTTTTATCATTGTGTGGTTCGAATCAAGTATTCGTTACAGAAATATATACTTGAGAGTGTGGTCTATTACCTATGAAGGAAAACATATCAACAAAGGTTTTGAAGAAGGATGGGCCGAGGCAGATCACAAAGGTAGAGAAAGCTCTGACGTGGAACTTCCTTTGGTTGTCTGGAGCTATCCCAATACATCTAACTATTGATGAAAACCACAAAAATCTTTCGGTAACAAGCTTGATCCCCATCTCTATATCCCTCTTAAGAATTGGGTGAATAAACTTGGGTTTGGTCTCTTGCTTAGGCAACATATACTACAAAGAAAATGGCGTTAATGAAAGTGTTCAAGGGTAGTTGGAAAGTGGAGCCACTATTCGTAGATCAAGAACGCTTGTGCAAGAAAAAATTGCCTGAGAGTCGAAAAGAATACAAAAGATGCAGCCGTGGAAAAGGAAAAGTTGGGTCAAAGGTGACAATGGAGCAAGTCTTTCAGCCTTCTTGGCCTTTTAGTATGCTGCCGTTTTCTTGGTTCATTCGTGGGATCACCATCAAAACCACCAAGACTCTTCTTGAAGATCTTAGGAAAACGAGTATCCAACATCGAAGAGCTTTTTGAACCAGTCCGAGCCGGACCCTGAACGAAAGATTTCATTGGTTTAGGTTCTAAAATCAAGTACACCATTATGTGGCCGGCTACTGTGCCGCAAAACCGGGGTAGCTCAAACGGCCCAGTTTTAACTTTTAAGTAATAAATCACTAATCATAATCAGGCTTATAGGCCCATTAATCACAGATCTAAGTCCATAATAATGTTTGTTTAGTGTCTCATAAAAAAAATGTTAGCTAGGTAAATATCCTCGTTACGCCGCTTTGTATACGTTTTCTCTTTTGGTTTAGTGTTATGTTTCAGTGTAGTGTATAACTATTAGTCATAAAATATATAATGAGCAATGCTTATCAGTTCGCTTATATTTCGCATCTAAGTAGATTTCAGGTTATAAATATGCTTGAGTAACACCTTACGAGTAACTCGCATACAAGTAGTATACGATCAATCTGAATTTTTCTTGCTAAAAAGCTTTCCAAAAATGATTTCTTTCATAAATAGTTCGTTTTGAAATATTTAGAGATTTATTTAGTTATTCTCTTCGCAAATTTTGTAAAAAAAATTTAGTTATGTGACTTACCTAAATCCAATTATCAATATGTTATTTGTCTACTAAGTTGCACTGAAATGGATACGAAGACAAAAACGAGAAGGGCAACGACAAATTAAAAAAAATAGGGAGATACGGCTATACAAATATACAAAAAAGTATATATATATATATATATAAATGTAAAAATATAAAGTAATTTTTACATAAATTTCAACATTCATCTAATTAACCATTTTTAACTAATATAAACTGAAAACAAAATAAAAGGAATAACATAGAAATTGGAACTCGGAAAGGCAAAAAGGAAAAAAATTAAATTTAAAAAAGAAAGAGAGCAATCATTGTTTTAGAATTTCAAACCAGAGTCAATTTTTTATCTTGTCGCAGAGAGGTTGACGAAGATCAGACTACCGACAAGAGATGCAGACAAAACGGGTTAAGGTTTCACGGGTTCGTTGAGACACAAGTCGAAAGCAATGTCCAGCCGATTTCACGCACATGCTTTATCGTCGACACATGTACTCACGAGAATACAACTTGCTTCCTCATCTTTAGTCCCGGTACGTATGCTACACTCAACTTCCACCAAACTCATTCTTCTTATTTTCGTTAATCACCTTTTATATCCATCTCTTAATCAATCAAATTCCATATCATTGACTTTCTGTTTACTTCTGATCTGTCTTTTTCATCTTTGCTCTGTTTTTTTGTGATCCAAAGTAATGGGTGGATCAGAAATTTCAAGATCAGAGGAGAAGAGTGGTATTGGGTTTATCAAGTTGTTTGAAAAAAATCTTGTATTTCCTGGGTTTGTTGTTTGGGTCAATCAGACTATTCAAGAACCACTTAAGGTTAAACTTTCATTTCCTTCTCATAGAGAATTACCAAGAAGCTTGATCAAATATAGAAATGAGTTAGATTGTGGTTTCTCTTATTGTTGTTGTTGTAGGCTGAGTTTAATAAAAGATTAAGGAATGTGAAAGAGCTAAGCTTGATTAAGTCAGTGTCATCATCAGAGATAGAGACTACTCATTATGAGTTCATTGATGGGGAGAAGTTAGAGGAGCAATTACAAGCTTGGAGAGATAATCCTTCATGGATCGATCAACCTCCTAAAGTTCAGGTAATATTTAGAGCCAGGTACAAAATGTTATAATTTAGAAGTTTAAAACAAATTCTTGAGTTTTGATGTATTTCTTCAGGTGAAAACACAAAATGGTTCGTTTTGCCATTTGAACATAGAAGTAGACGTAGGATTGCCTCCTGAATCAGTGTACAACATTTTCACTCATCCGGACAACAAACGATACTTCAAAAACATCAAGGTTGGCTTACTTATACGGTCTTGTCTTGTATGATTTTCGGTGAGTAATTATAGCAATACTTGAGAGTGTGAATCTTAATCTTAAACAGGAAAACATATCAAGAAAAGTATTGATGGAGGAAGGACCAAAGCAGACCGTGGAGGTGAAGCAAGCCGCGGCTTGGAAGTTCCTTTGGTGGGCTGGAACTTTCCCTATACATTTAATCGTCCAAGAAAACCGAAAACACCTCACCGTAAGATATCCATATCCCTCGCAAGAATTTAAAAAAAACATTTCTGTCTTCATACTTAATTTTGGTTTTCTATGTTGCTTAATGAGGGCAGTCAAAGTATAAGCAAGAGAAAACGATGTTCATGAAAGTGTTCGAAGGTTCTTGGAAAGTTGAGCCATTGTTTATAGATGAACATTTGTGTGAGACTATGAAGCCAAAGACTAGAGAAGATTACCATAGCTGTAGCAACGGACGAGGAAGGATCGGGTCGAAAGTGACAATGGATCAGATGTTTCAGCCTAATGCCATTCTTACTCCACCGCCACTTTCTTGGTACATTTGTGGGATCACTGTTAAAACCACTGAGAGTATGATTGAAGATCTTCTCGCTGTAGCTGCAAGAATCCGAGGAGAAGGAGGAGGTCATGATGATGATCAAGGAGAAAACGTCGTGTTGGAGAAGAGCAAAGATGAGGAGGACATTAAGGAGAGATGGAGATCACGGAGGACTCGAGGGAGGAGATTTACCAATCGGAGGAGTATGTAATTATGGTTTTAGACTTTCTTGATTCATCTAAAAATTTGGATTCTTTTGCTAATATCAAACTGAGTAGAAATTAATAGTTTCACATTGAAAATTTCATTGTTAAGTGAAAAAAATTCTCTTTATAAGTAAAATACTAAAACGGCATTGTTAAGTGCTCTTAATAAGTTTCCCAAAGTTCATATCAAAAGAGATCCTCTGTTTGTCTATGTTGTGAAGATTCTCTACAAGGAATATCAAAAAAAGGGTCAATAATATTCTACAAAGGGATGGAAATTTCTTATATCCATATGGTTAATAGAAGCAAATGAAATGGCCTAATAAATTTGCATTAATTAGGCACCAAATTTCAATCTTTCCTCTCCTCTGCTAGGTTTTTGCTTGTACGTCAACACTCATGAAAATGGAGCTGCTCATTTCATTGTTTCGTCATACATTAAACTTAACGTACACTGTTCTCTCAAGATACAAACATTTTATCAAGAATCCCTCCAACCATGTTAAATACAAGCTTTAGATCGTCATTTACTCTTGCTCGCATCAGGTAAGTATAGTTTGTCGGCTAATCTTTCAGATATAAATGGGTTTGTTTCATGAATTTTGTTACTGGATCAATCAGAACATTCAGCAGCCTCTTATAATGGTCAGTTTCACTTCCATCAATCAACGGACCTGAGAAAATCAAAGCAAATATAAACTACTACATCGGTTAATCATACAAATGAGATCATGGTTATGTTTGTTGTTGCAGGCCGAGACCAAGAGACTTGAGGATGGTAAATCTAGTTCTGCTTCAGAAAAAGATACTAATATTCAAGAACCATGGTATTGGGATCCTTCTGTTAACGCTAAGGACAAGGTAATATTGCATATCAGCAAAGAAGTTGAAATATATATCGGTTAATTATAGAAATTAGATTATGATTATGTTTATTGTTGTAGGCAGAGTACATGAAATCTGGAATAATTAGATCTATGCCACTGATGGCGGTAGATCCTAAATATCATGACTTAGCTGAGTTGGAGACACAAACAAAACTTTGGGCATTTCCAAAAAAAAAGCATCCATGGCATGATGCTCCTGCTAAGGTGAAGGTAAGAGCAAATTTGCAAACAAAATCTGAATACTTTTTAGATTTTAATATTTTATGTTTCCTTTTAGAGGACTTGCTAAAATTAAGAATAAAAAGATCTTAAAAATTCCTTACATTTTCAATATGTTTGAAGGTGAAAACAGAAAAGGGTATTTGCCATTTGAACATAGAATATACACTGGGATGGCCTCCTCTAGGAGTCTCCGAGATGCTCACTAACCCAAGAAACATATATTTCTTCCATTCATTCGAGGGCAAGGATTTTCGCCAACGTCTGGTTTGTTTTCTCTTTCATGTAGTTTGTTTTCTCTTTCATGTAGTTTGTATGATTCAAAGTTGTGTTAATTATCAACAGTACTTGAGAGTGTGATCTTTTTAATGTTTACGAAGGAAAACAAATCAACAAAGGTGTTGAAGAAGGATGGACCGAGGCAGATCACGGAAGTGCATAAATTTTTAAGGTGGAAGCTCTTTTCGTGGTTTGGAAGTATCCCGATACACATAATCATCGATGAAAACCATCAAAATCTTACGGTAAGAATCTTCTCCATATCTCTCACAAGAACCAATTGTTTTTTTTGTTCAGTTTTGGATAACTAATTTCGGTTAATTGATCTCATGGTTAGGCAAACTATAAGAAGGAGAAAATGAAGTACATGAAAGTGTTTGAGGGTAGCTGGAAAATTGAACCACTATACGTGGATCAAGAACGTTTGTGCAAGTCTAGGTCGCAGATTAGTGAAAAGGAATACAAAAAATGTAGCCACGGACAAGGAAGGATTGGATCGAAGGTGACAATGGAACTCATCTTTCAGCCTTCTTGTCTTCTTAATTTGCCACCGGTTTCTTGGCTTGTACGTGAGATCACCATCAAAACAACCAAGGTTTTGCTCGAAGATCTTAGAAAACATGTTAACGACATCCTGCTGAAATTGATTCGTTTTCTATACAAAAACATTGAATATTAAGCAAAAAAAAAAATCAAGGAAAAGAAAGAAAAAGGATAGCAATTTGATTATCTATCCTCTATATATTAAAAGATAAACGGCCATATATACTTATGTGTCATCACCTTTTGATTCCGCCATATTTGTTTCCTTCAGCTTGACTCGACAGTCCTTTTTAAAATGCCCAAGTTTCCCATGCCAATAGCACTTAAGAAGACGACGAATTTTGATAAGTTTTTTTCCTTTTTTAAAAAAAACTTTTTTTGTCCACGTTTTATCCTATTCTTTTCTTTTTTTTTTGGAAATTTTCCAACAAAAATATTGTCACAAAATGATCAAAAATAAATTTCCCACAAGCTAAGTAATTTCCAACAATTATTTTTTTAGTAATTTGCAACAACTTAAAAATTATTGCTAATTTTCAACGATATCATGTTAGTTGGAAAATTTCAATAAATTTTCTACGAATTATGCGAAGTAATTACCACAACCAAAATTTGTCAGAAATTTGCAATTAATTTCTAACAAAAAGAGTATTAGACAAAAGTTTATGGGACATTGGAAATTTACAACAAAATACCATTGTTTGAAACATTCGTTGGAATATCACTTGTTTTCTTGTTGTAGTGCTTGAGTCTTCTCTTGTCTTTCTTCTCGTACTTCATTTTTCCTTAAACCACCGTCCATACGCCAGCTCATTCTCTAACAGTTGTAGTTGAGCATCATTCTTCTAGTTGAACTATTGATCTAACGTCCGCCAACTGAAACTATCATAGTTGCACCTTGAGATATGCTCAAATACTTCCGAGGATATTGTCCTCTTTAAAGCAAATTCTGCCTTGGCATTCTTCCGTGTCCACTCCTCTATCGCTTCCGTTGTAGCATCAGCTCCCCTTGGTGGTGTTCTGCTACTATCTCCGACGACATCACATAAGTCCTCAGTCACCAAGTAAGACTATATACATGACTTCCATGACCAGTACTTAGATTGGTTTAAGAACTTCATTCTCAATCCAACAACTCGACCTATTGTACTTAAGAGTAAATTGGCGCTCTCTAGAACTCGGATCTTTAGGAACACAATATTAAAATGGTTCTTATAACATGTAAAGAAACTTTTATAATGTTTATAGCACTAGCCCAGTGATACCCGAAAAACTCTAAAGAAATAAAACCCTCTAAGTATGATGAAGAAATACGGAAGAACACTTACAAAATACTTGAAAGACTCTTAGAAAATATATTATTTGAGAACTTATGAATTGGAACACTTGTTCAACTTTCGTGGTTGTACGTTACAAATGAAGAGGGGTGTGAATGTATTTATAACCTCCCAAAAGTCTCTTACAAAAGTTCTAGATGATGCTATTAACATCCTTACTTCCTAGCTAGATAAGCTTTTAGATTTCTCAACAAAAACATCCAGATCTTTATCTTACAAGTATCTAAATTTTTATACACTAATCTTTTAGATAATTTACTAATAGAATTCTCTAGAATGTTTAAAAGGAGGTGATGATAACCAAAAGTCAATAACTCAACTGGTAAAGATTTCAAGTAAATCCTAGATGTTGTTGGTTAGAGAGACTCTTGGGACGAAATTAATATGACATGTTGTGGTTTCGGATCTGGAAAATCACGGCATTTGGTTCGGAACCTCCTGGTAATCAAAAAAGAAAAAGGAGGAAAACCTTCTAGAGTTTTAACTTGGATTTTATTTTGGGACTTATCCAACTAAGAATAACTTTATCATGTACCAAAAATTAATCTTGATCCAAAATCAAGTTTAAATTTAATAGTTACAAGTTTATACATTCTACAAGATTGCTCCAACAAAATGTGAAAGATTTGGTAATTTTTCACACTAATCTCTCTATCTTTCTATGTAGAAATTTTTTTGCTTACAAATTGGTCACAGTTATATGTTGGATGCTGGAGGTGTTATATTTAATATATTGGATAAGACTACTCTTTCTCTCGACGAACTTGAAGAATTTTGTTTAGTGGAGTTGATAAAAATAATGGTGTAAATATTTGACATTAAACATTACGATCATTCTTTTTTAGTTAAGTTATTTCATATTGAGTAATAACATTTTTGTTGTTCTATTTTTTTTAAATATGATTTTGATGTTGTTGTTTATGTTATATATATATCTAAGTATATGTGCGTTTCCAAAAAGTATCCGTTTCATAAATTTTTAAAAACAAACGTTTCCGAGTTTTTAATTATTTTCTGCATATCCCTTTTCGATTATTATAAATCACCATTTTATGGGGAAAACAAGAAGATTTAAAAAAATGAGCAAAACAAATAAAATAAATTCAGTTGTTTACTTTTTAGAGCAAAACAAACATGAGTCGACTTTAGGACTTGCGTTGGCCAATTCGGCTTCTTTATCTTCCATTCTTGAACAACACTTGATTACATTGTAACCTTGATCAACATTTATCACCAACTCATTAATGCAACGGAAACGTCGAGATCACTCAGATCTAATTTGAAGAAACACTTTTTTTTTTGTTCAACTTAAACAAAATAGATCTACCGATTGGAGTATGTAACTAGAGAGGTTGTGCTTTTAGACTGTATTGATTGTTCTTGAATTTGGATTTTTTTCACATCGAGAATTTCAATCTTTCCTCTCCTCTTGTAGGTTTTGCTTGTACGTCAACACTCATGAAAATGGAGCTGCACACTTCATTGTTTTGTTGTACGTAAAACTTAACGTCTACCATTCTCTCAAGATGCAAACATTTTATAAAAAAATCCCTCAAAACATGTTAAATACAAGCTCTAGGTCATGTAGGACCCGAATTTCTACAATAGGGCAACTGATATATAATAAGATAATTTAAGAACAAATTCAGAATTACAATACCAAATTACAAAGATGAAAAGGAATTGCAGAGGCGAGACGAATCTCTTTCCTTAAATCTTTAAACGCCCCGTAATGTGACGGTTTCATAGCGATAAGATTCCCAGGATACAACTGCATTGTTTCTGTCTTCCATCACCGAAGAACAGAACCTATCGAACCAAAATTCTGCGTGTACTCTCAGACTCAAGAAAAGAAGAGATCATGAGGGAATTGTTTTTAGAACTTTGATATGTTTCAATCTTTTTTTAGTATCTCATGAGAAAGAACATAGCTTGATTATATAGCCAACACCTCAACCTTTACTAGGGTTGGAGCAATAAAGGGAGTCAAAGAGAATTAAGTCCTCAACATAATAACATTTGACCAAATAAGCTTTTACCTTAGAGACAAAACCAAAACTGATTTTTCCTTAGCTTAATTGTGACATTAACACTCATTTAACTAGAAGAGATTTATATTGACTTAGTCAATATTTTTAGTCAAAAGGAATCTAGACAAAAAAGACTAAGTCTTTTGGATCCTAGGTCCATTTGCACAACTCCGAAGCCCATCATCAAATTCCGGCCCGAATATCTCTTCTCTAGAATACACCAAAGTGTACACAAGATTTTAAACCTTGTTATGAGTTCTCCACTTTATATACTTAATAAGTTTTCCAAGTCATCGACTTTGGACCAACATTTCTCATTCAAACGAACGCCGTTTTTTGACAAATGAATACACTATCTCATAGTGCTCATTACAATGAATCCAACGATTCCAAGTTCCAGTCATTCCGACAACTAAATTGTTCGAAAAAGCCACTGGAATATTGGCCAACGCCATTGTCAAAAAACAAGTTCCAACAGGTCATCACTCTTGATCGCATCAAGTATAGTCTGTAGGCTAATCTTTCGAATAGAAATGGGTATATTCCCTGAATTTGGTGCTTGGATCAATAAGAACATTCAACAACCTCTTCTAATGGTTAGTCTCACTCCCATCAATCAGACGACCTGCGGAAATCACATCAAATATAAACTACTACAATATCGGTTAATCATATACAAATGAAATCATGGTTATGTTTGTTGTAGGCCGAATTCAGGAGACTTGAGAATGGTAAATCTAGTTCTGCTACAGAAAAAGATACTAATATTCAAGAACCATGGTATTGGGATCCTTTTGTAGACCCTAAGGTCAAGGTAATATAGCATATCATCAAACAATTTGAAATAATATTATCGGTTAATTATAGAAATTAGATTATGATTATGTTTCTTATTGTAGGCAGATGCCATGAAATCTGGGGATCTTGCATCTATGCCATTGTTTGCCGTAGATCCGAAATATTTTGACAGAGCTGAGGTTACGACACAAGTAAGACTTTGGACAGTTCTAAATCACAAACATCCATGGCATGATGCTCCTCCTATGGTGAAGGTAAGAGCAAATTTGCAAACAAAATCTGAAATTTTAAGATTTAATTTTGTTGTTTCCTAGTAGAGGACTTGCTAAAATTAAGAATAAAAAGATTTTAAAACTGTCTTATATTTTTTATGTTTGAAGGTGAAAACAGAAAAAGGTATTTGCCATTTGAACATAGAATATACATTGGGATGGCCTCCTCAAGGAGTCTACGAGATGCTCACTAACCCAAGAAATGTACCTTTCTTCCATTTATTCGACGGCGAGGATTTTCCCCAACGTCTGGTTTGTTTTCTCTTTCATATAGTTTGTAAATTCAAATTTCTATTAATTATCAGCAGTAATTGAGATGTATTCTTTTTAATGTTTACGAAGGAAAACAAATCAACAAAGGTTTTGAAGAAGGATGGACCGAGGCAGATCACGGAAGTGGATAAATTTTTAAGATGGAAGCTCTTTTCGTGGTCTGGAGGTGTTCCTATACATCTAATAATCGATGAAAACCATCAAAATCTAACGGTAAGAAGCTTCTCCATACCCCCTCACAAGAAGTAATTTGTTCAGTTTTGGGTCAACTAATTTGGGTTAATTGATCTCATGCTTAGGCAAAATATAAGAAAGAGAAAATGAAGTACATGAAAGTGTTTGAGGGTAGCTGGAAAGTGGAGCCACTATACGTGGATCAAGAACGTTTGTGTAAGTCTAGGTCGCAGATTAGTAAAAAAGAATACAAAAAATGTAGCAGGGGACAAGGAAGGATTGCATCGAAGGTGACAATGGAACATATCTTTCAGCCTTCTTGTCTTCTTAATTTGCCACCGGTGTCTTGGTTCATACGTGGGGTCACCATCAAAACCACCAAGATTTTGCTTGAAGATCTTAGACAGTATATTATCAACATCCACAATATGAAATGAACCGATTATATTATATGGTAATTGATTATATTATTGTTTTAAAGTAACCAAATTAAACGAAGAATCCGATATGGAAAAGAAACAAGTTGTTTAGTTAAAGGCATAGCACTTGTCAATTAGGAAAAAAATCCTAAAACATTTTAGCTTCTAGAGTGCTTTGTATTCTTATTGTTCTAACCAATGTCTTTGTGAATTTGATTAGTAAGTACTCCTTCCGTTGCACATTAGTTGTCGTTCTAGGTGATTTCACGTCAATTAAGAAAACATTTAAAAAATCTGTTTTACCCTTAATTAATGTGTTTTTTATTTGATATGGTAATTAATAAGCTAAAAGAGTATGGATAAATTCGAAAAATCAATCATAAATTTGCATTGAAAATGTAAAACGACAATTAATTTGATACAAAATAAAAAGCGTAGAATGACAATTAATATGAAACGGATGGAGTATTACACTAATTAACATTCACTATTGATTATTCGGGGTTAAAACTTAGTAGTAATTTTTTTGTATCAAATATATAATTAGATTTTCGACTTTATAGCATGTTCTAGAAATTTGGATTGATTTCCTAATAACAATCGAGTAAAAACTAAAAATTATTGTTTCACATCGAGAATTTCATTTATGTAAAAGAATTGCTCTTTACAAGTTCCCAAAAGTCATACCATGATCCTCTGTTTTTTATAACGGGAAAACGATAAAACTCTCATACACTTTCATATTTGATAGAGCTCTCTATGTACGTGTTCGTCTTCTATTCCAATACGTATCACCTAAAATTTTTTCTTGTCATCCGTCACACGTGTGAAACTTGTCTCTGCAAGGAACAGAGAAAAAAAAGTCAATAAAGAACAATAATATTCTAGAAAAGGAAAGACAATTCCTTAATTACATATGAATGGTCACAAACTTTGCATAAATTAAGATCACACACGTCTAAAGGTATATAATCTGATGTGGAGTTTGACAAAGAAAAAATCCCTTTCTCATAGATACCCCAACCAACAAATTATAAGTTATAAAAACAAAGCCTTGCTCTATAAGAAAGAACAATAAAGACTTTCCATCAAATTCGATTCCATGAAGCAAATATTACTTACCTTTGTTTCACAAATTGACCTTGTTTTTGCCACCATGATTCTTGATTATCTGAGCTAAAAGGTTATCTCCAGCTACTTCTCTCATCTTCTTAACCAATTGATCTCTCCGAATCTTCCGTTTCTGCAATGAAAATCACATTAGAACCATGATGAATAAATCGAATTTCGACAAGTAAAACATACCCGAAAATCGTCGTAAGTTCTTATAATCAAGCTCATTCTTGAAGGCTCAATCGACTTAGACAACATTGACATCAGTTTAGCAAAAGTAACCCATGGCGAAATCGGTCTTGCACGTAAAACTGAAACAAACATAATCAAATTTAGCACTAATACACACTATCATCAAAAGCTAAAATCACAAATTCGTAAAAGTGTTATTAACTAACCTCTGAGATTAGGAGATCTAAAACTGACGATGTAACTTGGTAAGATATATGAATTCATAGTAGAACTCCATATCACATACTTTCTAGGATTTTGTAGATTATCAACACCAGAATCGAAATCACTCGAGCTCGGATACGATTGTTTCGATCCAGATACGATTACCTCAGGTTTCCCAATGATTATACGGCATAAGAGTAGATACCTTAATCCTTCCTCGTCTTGCTCTGTACACGCAGCCCTGCACATATCAATTTTCACTGTTACATTCAAATTCCAATTCAATCTTCCCTAATCAAATCGAGAAGCTATGAAATCGGACTTACGCAAAAATGGAGCACTTAGAAGGAACAAGATGGATTCCAATTCCATGAGATCCAGTTTCGTTTTCGAATTTACGAATCTCACGGTTGCTAAATCCGTAAGAGATAATACTTTCAATCTCTTCTTTAGAACCAGAAAACCAACCGTATTTAACATTCGCATCACCACCGTTTTTCCTAGCCATAGCTTCCGTGAAAACTCGAAACGCTAGAAACTTAGCTCTCGTCGTAATCTTTTCCGATGAGTTTTTACTAACCGCTACAATCGTCGTTTCGTTAGCGACGGATCCCATACCTGAGAGAAAACAAGTCGTGATAACGTCTCGTTCGGGGTTTCCTTCGTCGAGAAGAATCACTGAGTCGGTGGAATCAGCGTCGTCGGAAAGTGGATCGATGATTTCGCCATTATCGAGGTTAGTGAAGGATGCTTGATCATCGATCTCGACTTGCGCCGCCATTACCAAGGAAGAAAGAAAAAAACAGAGAAAATTGTGAGAAAAGTTTATTTTTCTTGGGAATGAAGAAGAAAGGTAGTGTTTGTTATTGTTTCCGTATAAACGGGTTTTTTTTTTTTTTGGTAGCGGTGCCGTTACTTTTCCTGCTTGTGCAACAAGCTTTTCTATTCGCCACTCCGTTTCATGTACAATGACCGTATTACCCCTATGTTATTATTTACGAAACTTGCCACTCGGCTCTGTCTTTGTTTTATGACGTCATTTTGTTCTCATCTGATAAAACATTTTTCATTTTGCTTCAGCTTAATAATGATAGATGTAAGTATAGTTTTTTGTGCTAAAAAAGATGTAAGTACAGTTTCCAATAAAATTTTACACAAGCTATAAAATTGAAAAAAATGATTGAATATGAAATGTACTAGTAATACATTATTATAAATAAAATCGGGAAAAGGACAAGAAAGATGAAATGATAAAACAAATTATTTGAAATTTTTGGCTGAATCGTAAGTGTAAATGGCTGCTTCCAGTTTTCAATAATTTTTTTACACACCAATATATTGAGATTTAAGAAGAAAAAAACAAATCATTGCTTATGAAATGTTAGAACAGTTGAATTAAAATAAGATCGGGAAAAGGACAAGAAAGATCAAATGATATAGTACTGTATAGTCTGTAGGTAATAATTTTGGCTAAAGTGGGTAGATTTTCCTTTAAAAGCAATGCCTTGCTCGGGTGGCTAAAGTTTGATTTACTTAATTTTGTAAGAAAATGGTATCGAAATATTTTGATGTATTATTTTTAAAAAGAGCTAAAACAATATTTATTGAAATTAGGATGGTGAATATAATCAATATTTTTGATTTATTAATCAAATAAAAAATGTAAGAACGTGGTGTTAGTGTTACGGTTAAGGGCTTGACTAGTTCACCCGCTGCCACCCGCAAACGCAACGTTTGCGGGCGGTTGTGGTTGGTAGCGTTTCGCACCAATCACTCGTACCACTTTGTACCGCTTCGTATCGCTCGGTATCGCCTAAAATCAAAAGCTACTTCCCGTAAGCGTTTGCGGTTGCGGGCGGTTGCAAGCGGTAGCGGGTGGTTTAAAAAAAATTAAAATATATATGTACATTATATACCTATTTACCTTAAAAAAATTAAAACCCTACATACCTTCAAAAAAACAAAAGCCCTAGTAATGAGTCCTATATATTTCACGTTAAACTTTTATCCCTAAATTTTGTGTTTCTCCATTGCAGCCATGACAAACGAAGAAAATCAAGATGCAAACGTAAGTGATTATTTGTTTTGGTTATTGTTGGAACGTTTCTATTGATTTTTCTATTGCTAACACAAAAGTAAGTGAATTTAAAGTTTATGATCCGTTCATGATTTCTTGAGTTTATGATTTTTCTCTTTTATTAGTTTTGAGTCTAGGGTTTATCAGTTCATGATTTTTTGAGTTTATGATTTTTTGAGTTTGTTAGTTTTGAATCTAGGGTTCGTGCTTCATATGTATTTGTTTTTGTAATTGGATGTATGTTTCTACTGATTTCGATTAGAAAATCACATAGACCGACGAGATGACCCGTTTGTTATTAGAATTAGTAACACTCGAAAAACAAGATGGGAATTGCAAAGACAAAAGTTTGAGTGAGCAGGGAAAACAAAATGTTCTCAAAGATTTTAAAAAGGAATTTCCCAAGTTGATTTTAACTTGGAGCAAGATCAAGAACAGACTAGACACTTTAAAAAAGCAGTATGAAACATATCGTAAAATTACGTTTGGGTCGGCTGATGTTAATATTTTAATCAAATATATTTTTTTGGTGTTAATATTTTATTTTATATATATTTTGATAATTATTTTTAACCGCCAGCATTTTCGCTACCAGTCATAAACATCCCGCAAACGCATCTATGTTCAACCGCTACGCCAGTCGTGTAAATCGCTTCGTAACGCTTGAAACCGCAGCCGCCCGCTTCCGCAAACTCCCGCAACCGCAACCGCAACCGCAACCGCTGCGGCTAAACCAGTCAGGCCCTAACCAGGAACATCAATAGATGATTGACGTATCGTTGAAATTATGTTTACATGTTTTAAATAGGATTTACCATTTTGTACTGAACAATTAAAAAAACTGGAATATAAGCTAAATCAATGAGTTTTAGATCTTTTCTTTTGATCTGGCGAATTCCAGTCGTGGTGAAACTTTAGCTTTTTTCTTAACTAAAAACTTGATTTTATTTTGACTGGTATTTTTACTCTTGTACTATTTTGGCTTGTTGCGCCAATTGAAAGATGGTTGTGGTCTCCTTTTGACGGTCTATTGAACCGGTTGCTTTGAATCTACCTCCACTGGGAAATCTTGACAAAGACAAATCATTGAATGAAACTTATTTTATTTAGAGAATGCCAAATTTTGTTATCGCAAAAAGTGTTTGAAGTTCCTCTTCAAAAATTGTTGGAGGGGAATTCTTCTTGATGGTATCTCAAAAGACTTCAAACAAAATATCATTTGGTTTATTCAGGCATTGTAAATTTTCATTCTCATCACTTTGTAAGTTTAGAGAAAATCATTGTGATTTCTATTTGTTTTTAGGTTGAATTTGTACCATTTTATATTACTAATCAGACCTATTGTCAAAACATCAAAAATTTTAGGAAAACAAATATTTGGACAAACAATGCGGGCTTAAATAATAAGTGGCTCAGCTAATTTAAAGCCCATTAATATTTACATATTAAAACCGCCGGCAAAGAATGACCCAATCTTCTTCTTCCCCTATCGAAACTATTACCGGGTCGGGTCGGGTTGAAAATTCCATTTTAATTTACGCGGTAACCCGGGAATCAAGGAGTGACCACATTCCAAAAGAAAAAACAATACGAGGAAACAAGAAAAATAATATTCTAGATGAGAGTTTTCTGATCATAGGGCACACGAGACGTGCCTGCAACTTATCTTCATCATCATCATGCTTATTTCTTATTAGATTCCTTCCCATTTTCATTTTCCCGGGAAAACAAAGTGAAGGAGAGAGAGAGAAAGAAGTTCTCCTTCCATTTACTCTGTATTTTCTCCTCTCTCTCCCACCTCATTTCCAGGTCCTCCATTTTATAAACCCTAAACAGTAATTGTCTTTCTTCTTCCTCTTTCGTTTACTCATTTATTCAATTCAATTGTTTCTTCATTTTAACTTTCTTCTATTAATTGATTAACAAAGTAGTTCCCATAAGGGATTTTGGAATGCTATTCAGACATTTCTGAGTTTAAAGGATCATTTTGTGAGTGTTTGATTTCTAGAAACAAAAGCAGAGAAGAAAAAACATATATATATAAAAAATGTCAGACGCGGAAGAATCACCGAGTTCTTCACCACCAGCAGATTCCGTTCCACCACCGGATACTTCATCAGAAAACTCTGCTCCTCCACCGTCTGATTCATCTTCATCACCTCCAAGCCCACCTTCTGAACCACCACCGTCAGAACCCTCTCCTCCTCCTCCAGAGTCAACTCTTCCTCCTCTCCCTTCAATTCTACCTCCATTAACATCCTCTCCTCCTCCACCTTCTGATCCACCACCAGATGATTCTCCTCCTCCACCAACGTCAACAAACTCCCCTTCTCCTCCTCCTCCAACAGATTCCGAAACACCACCAGCTCCACCAAACGAATCCGATAACTCTCAACCACCTCCAGACGACGTCGTTCAATCTCCTCCTCCACCATCATCATCAACACAACCGGAAACCCCACCGTCTGATTCTCCTCCGTCTACACCAACAGACTCACCTCCGTCTCCACCATCAGATCCAACAATATCTCCACCAATCCAACCTTCAGGACCACCTCTGGTTAATCCAAACGCACCACCGAGTCCATTCATCGCTGGAGCACCACCTAAACTCAACAATGGACCTGTTGTGTCTCCGTCTTTAACAGTACCTACCAAAGAAACCACTCCTTCACCAAGCCGTAGTAGCAATGGAGATAGTTATCAAGGAAAGACTGTAGTCGGTATAGCTGTAGCGGGTTTCGCAATCATGGCGTTAATAGCTATTGTCTTCTTAGTTAGAAGAAAGAAAAAGAGAAACATTGATAGCTATGGACACTCACAGTACTTGCCACACTCTAATTTCTCTGTAAAATCAGGTAAACATCTCAGAGGTAGCTGGTTCCAGTGACTCTTCGTAAAAAAAAAATGATGGACTTTTTGTTTCTTTGATTGATTGATGTAGATGGATTCTCATACGGTCAAGATCCTGGTAAAGGATTCTCAGGTCCTGGTGGTACAATGTACAACAATTCGCAGCAACAGTCGTATACGGGAAATAGCTATGGTAGCCAATTAGGTGGTCATCAGTATAATAATGGGACACCTGACTCTGCAGTCCTCGGAACTGGCCAGACACATTTCAGCTACGAAGAGCTCGCGGAGATAACTCAAGGCTTTGCTCATCATAATATTCTTGGAGAAGGCGGGTTTGGATGCGTCTACAAAGGTACATTACATGATGGTAAAGTTGTTGCGGTTAAACAGCTTAAAGCTGGAAGTGGACAAGGCGACCGTGAATTCAAGGCAGAGGTTGAGATCATTAGCCGTGTTCACCATCGTCATTTGGTTTCTCTGGTTGGTTACTGCATTTCGGACCAGCATAGATTGCTTATCTATGAGTATGTTGCAAACCAAACGTTGGAGCATCATTTGCACGGTGAGTGGCTTT
This sequence comes from Arabis alpina, assembly GCA_900128785.1. Classification (NCBI taxonomy): domain Eukaryota; kingdom Viridiplantae; phylum Streptophyta; class Magnoliopsida; order Brassicales; family Brassicaceae; genus Arabis; species Arabis alpina. Next base: position 22,813,608 of record LT669788.1, on the reverse strand, counting down.
TTTCCGTTTCTGTTATAGATAAGACTTTTAGTTGTTAGACTGACTCACTTCTCGCGTTTGATCTTGATAGGAAAGGGACTGCCGGTTTTAGAATGGTCTAAGCGAGTACGGATTGCTATAGGATCAGCCAAAGGTTTGGCGTATCTGCACGAAGACTGTAAGTAATTCCTCGTCCACTTGCTAATAGTTCAGACGCAAACAGAATCATAGGCTTCACAATTTTTCATAGTATAGTTTGGTCAATCACTTCATAATTAAATCATTTCAGGTCATCCGAAAATCATTCACAGGGACATAAAGTCAGCAAACATTCTGCTAGACGATGAATATGAAGCTCAGGCAATAAAGAAACCCCCTCTTACTTTATATCCATCCTAAGACTCTGTAAAGTTATAGTTGACGAGACGTGTTCTTGTTTTCCGGTGTTTAGGTTGCTGATTTTGGACTTGCTAGACTTAATGATACAACACAAACTCACGTATCAACTCGCGTCATGGGAACCTTCGGGTAAGAAATCATCCAGTTTCTTTTATTTGGCGTGAGTCGTGAGACAATACTTTTCTTCTTTATTGATCTGATGGTTGTGTTACAGGGATCAAGACTAACTTGTTTTGTGTTCAGGTACCTAGCGCCGGAATATGCATCAAGTGGAAAACTGACTGATAGATCGGATGTTTTCTCGTTTGGTGTTGTTCTCTTAGAGCTTGTAACGGGACGCAAACCAGTTGACCAGAGTCAGCCTTTAGGAGAAGAGAGTTTGGTCGAATGGGTATATAAACTAATCTTCTAATATTATTCAGTTACAATGTAAGATTGGCTCGCTCTCGTTTACTAAGGCATTTACTTGCACATGAACTCACAGGCACGCCCACACCTTCTCAAAGCCATTGAGACCGGAGATTTAAGCGAACTGATTGATAGTCGACTCGAAAAGCATTATGTAGAGCATGAAGTCTTTAGAATGATTGAGACAGCCGCTGCTTGTGTTAGACATTCTGGTCCAAAACGTCCACGCATGGTTCAGGTAACATTTCTGACTAACCAAAGTCCAAATGTCACATACAAGTGATGCTCTATACAGTTCTTGATTCCAATTTCATCACATATGAAAACTTATCTCCTTTATAAAATAAGGTTGTGAGAGCATTGGACAGCGACGGAGACTTGGGAGATATTAGCAACGGAATCAAAGTTGGACAAAGCACAACTTATGATTCAGGGCAATACAACCAAGACATAATGAAGTTCAGGAAAATGGCATTTGGTTTAGATGATAGCTCAGAGTCAGGAATGTACAGTGGAGATCACTCAGTCATAAGCTCTTCTGATTTCTCAGGAAATGAATCTGAGACCCGACCTTTCAATAACCGACGGTTCTGATCATACAATAGGTGAAAGTAACACATACATCTGCCTCTTTCGCTGTAAAGCCAATCTCTTTGTATACTATACTCTGTGAGATTCTTTCTTGGTAGGTGCCTTTAGTTTTTGTTCACTAATGGCGAAATTCCCTCAGAAAAAAAAAACATAGAGAACCCAGAAGAGTAATTTGTATCCTTACGTTCTGTTTTCTTGATTTTTGTTTGAGGAGGATAGTGAAGAACTCTGTATTCTGTAAAACGGTTCTTCCATAAATTTGTTGATTCTTTTACCAAGATTTTTACAGGACTTACTTCCTTAATTATTGAGTACTTAGATCTATATAGAATATCTACTGTTTATATATTCCATACCCATACAAATCAACCAAGAAAATAAAAAGCACAAAAGAAATAAAAGATAGATAGCAATTAAGACATAAACATAAGGTGGTTTGTTCTTTAGACGAATTGAAATCATTGGTGTCCGGGTCGGAACTCGAACTCAGGACCTCCACGTCTGATTTCGCCTTTAGCATGATGGTCTCCATTTTCCGGTAACTTGAACCTCACTCCATGTTTGATACTTGGTGGTGGAGGTAGTCCTCCTCCGCTTTTTTCTCCTCTTTTGTTATCAAATCCGAATTCTATGTCCTCTCCCTCTCCATCAGAGGGTTTTCGGATAGGCTCAGGCCGTTTCATATCGAGGCCAAACTCCAAATCACCTCTCTCCCTTGGCTCACGCTCCACAGGCCGAATCTCACGGCTCTTCTTGGAAGACGCTTTCTCATGCTTTGGATGCTTGCTATGCTGTTTCGGCTGCTTAGCCAGGCGGCTTCCACGGTTACATAGCCTCCCGAATACACAAGCCATAACCGACAAGACAAGGATCACGGCTAGGACTATAAAGACCGTTCCAAAGGAACCGCGCGAGCCAGAGGAAGAAGAAGATGATGATAAAGAAGATGGGTCTGGATACTGTTTAGTGTATGTGTTTGGATACACAACAACAGGCTGCTGCATCTGTTGTACTCCTTGGTCTCCCATTTTCTCTCTTAGGTTTTGGTTCTTGGAGATAAATCAAGAAGTGGTATAAGAAGATGTTGGAGTTGTGAGATATTGTGGAAGTTCCTTGAGTAGAGACTAAGGAGGGTTATTGAGAAGGTACTTGTGAAACAAGAAATGTGAATATGCTTCATTCCATGTGAGATTAGGGGTAATGTATCGATAATAGCATATAATCTACGGTTTGCAATAAAGTTGCTGATTAGTATGTATCATACAAAAGTGACAAGTAATGAAAGGAATAAGACTAATGGTGGTGTGAAATTAACATTTTAAATTGAGAGAACATTCTTTTGTTGTTTTTCTTTCTTTTCTTTTTATAAAGAAAGACAACTAAAGATATTCTTTGTGATGTGTAAGTGCAAGGAGAGCGATGCACTTTGGAACAAATCTGCGTTTCTTTGTTTGAAGATACAGTGAGTTTTTGTATAATTTCATCTTTTCCAAGAAAATCAAAAGATTTATGGAGTGGGCTTTACCAATCATTGACTCCTCTATATTCCCATTACTCACTATTTTACATAATACTTTCAAATTTTTATATAAGGTAGTGGGTGTGTACTCTATGCTATCCGCATGTGAATTCGTAATAGAAGTACAAAATTACTAGAAAGGATGTAAAAAGCTATGAAGAATGAACATTGTTGTGATAACCATTCATAAATATTTTATGTAAAATTAAGTGGACTATACTACTGCTATACATATTTTTTTTTTTCTTGTGGCTTATTTCCTAGTTTACAGCTGACAGAGGTTGAACAATTTTGTTTCTTGTGATTTGATAAACATTTTTCTTTTCTTTTCTTTTTTTGGTGTGAGAGAGTGGAATCAGACTTTTGTGTCATAAAATTTTACATAGGTGATCCAAACAAAACAAAATAATTATGACAATATTGTAAAATGAACTAATCGTTCTTATAGAACACTTGAGTTCAAGATATGATGTTTTTAAGTTATCAGGCCTGAATCTAATTACAGTTCACGGTGGTGGAGGAATTGAGAGATTTTTGTGCGTAATAATTTGTTTCCTGTTATAAAAAAGTAATTGGATAAAAAGGTCTAATGTTGTTGGGCTCCACGAGAGAAAATGGTTTAAAGTTGAACAACATAGGGATTAGCGTAAAGCACGTTTTTGTGTTCTTTCATGCCACTCTTTTCACTAAATTGTGTCTGTTTAAATAATTGAATGTTTCTTGTGTTTGTGCACTATGGGGTCGACTTTTGATTGAAATGATCTTCACTTCTTTATCTTTTCCGTTAATTAAAAAAAAAATTATAATTCTCTCAAGTCTCAACAAATCAACTTATGAATAATTCTACTGGGCTTATAGGCCCATTGATCACAAATCTAAGTCCATCATACTAGGATTTCACGTAGGGCACAGGAGAAACATTCCTCAAATAACTCTCGCTTGTACGTCAAGAAACAAGTCACGAGAGTTGAGCTGCCTAGTTTCTTTTTTTTTAGGTTATATGTAACGTATAGGACACTCCACCTTCACGATTGATTCAGTTTCATATTACATTTTTTTTTCTAAATGCCCCTAAAATCCCCTTGACTACTTTTCCTCAATAATCTCTATCTATCTATCTCTTTGATCTCTTTTCTCTTAATTTTTCAGAAAGAAATGGGTGTGTTTGCTAGTTTTGGTGCATTGATCAATCTAAACATTCAACAGCCTCTTAAGGTCAGGTTCATTTTTATCAATTAGAGGATTCGAGTAAAGCACATAAATTAGATTATGATTTTGTTTGTTGTTGTAGGCCGAGCACAAAAGTTCTGAAAATGTTAAATCTGTTGGAATTTCTATTCTCTCTTTAAGAAATATTTTTCTCTAGACCTCACATTTTATTATTAACTCTCTCTTTCTCTTTGTTTTTGATCTTTGTTTTAGATCCTTATTTTTGGATACAATAAATGAAACAGATCAAGAGAGGAAGGAACTTGTGTCTTATTCAGATCATCGTGACACCCTTATAATACAAGTCAAATATTCTAGTTTCCTAAAATACAATAATCACATAGAATCATATCAATTATCAAATATACATTGCTGATTATACGAGATTTGATTGAGAGATTTATGTCTCTAATACCCTCCCTCAAGTTGGAGCATGCAGATTCTGGATGCCTAACTTGCAGCGGAAAGCATCGAAAGCGAGGCGTCCCAATGGTTTAGTAAAGATGTCAGCCAACTGAGCTTTAGTATTAACATGAGTTAAAGTGATCGTACCATTCAAACATTCATCACGGACAAAGTGACAATCGACGTCTATGTGCTTTGTCCGTTCATGAAAAACTGGATTAGTACCTATATGAATAGCAGACTTGCTATCACACATGACAATCATCGCTGCCGGATGAGAAACTCCGAGAGTACCCAGAATCCTTTTTAACCAAATGAGCTCCTTAGTGAGAGAAGCCATTGCACGATACTCTGCCTCGGCCGAGGACAAACTAACTGTTTTCTGTTTGCGAGTTTTCCAAGAGACGGGAGAGCCTCCTAGCTGAACAAAATAATCGGTAACGGACCTTCGGGTTATAGGACAAGAAGCCCAGTCCGAGTCACACCAACCTGTAATTTGAAAATTCATATCAGCCTTTAGCAGAATACCTTGACCTGGAGTTCCTTTTAGATACCGAACCGTGCGCAAAGCAGCCTCCCAATGATCTTCCCGTGGTTCTTGCATATATTGAGCTAAGACATGAACACAATACGCCAAGTCAGGACGGGTTACAGCAAGATAAATCAGCTTGCCAACCAATCTACGATATTGTTGAGGATCAGACAGTTTTGGCGAAGTAGAGAGAGACATCTTATGGTTCTGGTCCAAAGGAAAGGCGGCTGGTTTTGAGCCTAACAATCCAGTTTCAGCAAGGATATCAAGAACATACTTGCGTTGGCTGAGATATATGCCATTTGAATTCCGTGAGACTTCAATCCCCAAGAAATACTTCAATGTACCAAGGTCTTTCATGTGAAAACATGATGATAGATACTTCTTAAATTCTTCAATAGCTTCAAGTGAACTCCCTGAGATAATCATGTCGTCTACGTAAATCAAGACATTGAGATGAACTCCATTCTTCTCAAAGGTAAACAAGGAGTAATCAGATCGATCTTGCTCGAAACCATAGACTTTCAATGCGGAGTTTAGCTTGGAAAACCAACATCGTGGCGCTTGTTTCAATCCATAAATTGATTTGCGCAATCGACATACTTTTGATGGATTTGAGGATTGAAACCCTGGCGGTAATTTCATATATACTTCCTCCTCAAGATCGCCGTGAAGAAATGCGTTATGCACATCCATTTGATGAACATGCCAACCACGACCTGCAGCAACTCCCAAAAACAAGCGAACGGTCCCCATTTTTGCAACTGGAGCAAACGTTTCGTCGTAGTCCACACCTTCGATTTGTCGATTCCCACACGCTACAAGTCTTGCTTTATAGCGTTCAATAGTTCCATCTGAGTGGTATTTTATTTTATAGACCCATTTGCTCTCAATCGCCTTCTTCCCTTTGGGCAAATCTACAATAGTCCATGTCTCATTTTCCTCCATAGCTCCAATTTCACTGCCCATAGCATCTCGCCATCTTGTATCTCTCACTGCTTCGCGAAAAGTCTTGGGTTCAACACCACGTGTTACCACAGCCAAGTATGCTTGATGAACAGCTGAAAATCGATTGCAATCAACGTAATCAGAGATTGGATAGACTGTAGAACCTGCATCGCGAGTGGGTCTAACTAGAGCAGTGTTGGTGATGTAATTACGCAAGGTAACCGACTTAGTTTTTTTTCTTTGACCACGCCCAAGCAGAGTGGCTTGAGTCATTGTCAGAGGAGCAAGAGTGGTGGTCGGAGGAGCAAGAGTGGTGGTCGGGCTCGGTGGAGCATCACCATCAGAGATTTGTGTATCGTTTGGTGGTTGTTGTTGTTCTTCACGATTAGAGTCTTCACCAATGGAATCTGGTGAGATGGAATCGATAGGATTAGGCATTGTTGGACCAGAAGAGGAGTCCAATGGAGTGCTAGGAATTGGGTCTAATTGTGTGAGAGATACAAGCCCATTTGGTGGAGACAACAAATCTTCAATTATAAAAGGGCCCGTTGGCTTTGGAGCCCATAAAGCTTCATCTTCTTCGTGTAAAATAGCAGAGGTAGAGGTCTCTGCAAATGGAAATTCGTTTTCACAAAAACGAACATCACGTGAAACAAAAAAAATTTCTTGCTCAAGATCAAACAACCTCCACCCTTTCTTTCCATTAGGATAACCAACAAACACACATTTGCGGCTTCGTGGAGCAAACTTATCACCATTAGTAGCTTGATTATGTGCGTAACAGAGGGAGCCAAACACCTTCAAATGATTATAAGGGGGCGTTTTCCCATATAATTTTTCATACGGTGTCAAGCCTTTCAACACTGAACTAGGAGTTCGATTGATGAGATAACCAGCCGTCAAAATACATTCTCCCCAAAACTCGATTGGAAGATTGGCTTGAAACCGTAATGCTCTCGCAACGTTCAAGATATGCCTGTGTTTTTTCTCTGCTCGTCCATTTTGTTGTGGAGTCGCAACACAGGAAGTTTCGTGAGCAATTCCTTTGCTCAGAAAAAAGCTAGTCATACACAAAAACTATGTTCCATTATCACTTCTAACCGTTTTGACTTGCTTCTCAAACTGCCTTTCACTCATCGCCACAAAATTTCTAATGTGAGTAGATGTTTCTGTTTTATTATTCAAGAGATAAAGCCAAACGCTTCTTGAAAAATCGTCAACAATGGTGAGAAAGTAACGTGCACCCGAATAAGAAGGAGTTCTATACGGACCCCAAATATCACAATGAATTAACTCGAAAATATCAGAAGTTTTATTCTCACTTATCGGAAAACAATCTCTTGTTTGTTTAGCACGGAGACATACATCACATGCTTTATTCAACAACTCAGAAGAAACAGAAACAGAAACATCCGGAAGAGAACAAACTACTTTCGTGGATGGATGACCCATTCGATTATGCCACAAATCAAATGATTTCTCATCACTTGTTGCAACAGCTGCTGCCCGTTCCAAGCCATGAAAGTAGAAAGTTCCAGATCCTCTTCTACCCGCTCCAATCACCATCTTCGAAGTGCGGTCCTGAACAACGAGGAATCGATCAGCTAACTGAACCACACAATGATTTTCATCCATCAATTGGCCTACCGAAATCAAATCTGAGTGAAAATCTTCCACATAAAAAACTGATTTCAAAACTAAATCCGACCCTAACCGCACTGTTCCCTCAACACTAGAAATTCGTTGTCGACCATCAGCCATTACTACTAAAACCGGAGCCATTCGTCTCACATTAGACAGAATATTAAACTTTCCTGTCAAATGATGAGTAGCACCAGTGTCCATTATCCAAGAAGGAGAAGAGAACTTACCCGAGAGTGTCTCGGTGGATCCACCCTTCCCAACATTAAGGAGGTTAACCAATGTGCGCCATTGTGCATCATTCAAGCCGCTAACCCCATCTCGATCCTTGTCTGTCAATACATGGTTTGCGTGTTCCTGGTTCTGAACTATGTTTGGCACATGAACTGTGTTTGCATAGGTCAGACCACGACCATGTCCTCCTTGCAATCCCAAGAAAGAATTTCCACGACCTCTTCCTTGCATTGTACGACTCCTTGGCCGGTCACCCCACCATTCCGGGTAACCAACGACAGCATAACAACTCTCCGATGCATGACCAGTTTGTTGACAATTCTTGCATATCACCATTTTGTCTTTGTCATCACTCCTCTGGTTTGAACGGTATCGGGTTTGAGCAGCAAAGGCAGCCACGTCTTGTTGTTCTTCTTGACTTTTCGCACTGTTGCGGATCAGATCCTCTTCTTGTCGGACAATATTGTACACCTCCTCCAATGGTGGAACGGGTGTACGTGAGATCAAACTTGACCGCACCGTTCGAAACATAGTGTCGTCAAGTCCAAAGAGGAATTGATGCACCTTATCTTCTTCACGATCTTGCTCTTGAACGGATCCAAGATCGCATTCGCACTTGCCACACTTACACAAACGCAGAGGACGATGACTCACCATGCTATCCCAAATCTTCATCAGTTTCCCATAGTAGGTCTCGATGGTGAGTCCTCGTTGCTTGCAACACGCAAGTTCAGCCTTGATTTGCTGAATTCGAGGTCCATTTGTCACCGAAAAACGTTTCTTCAAATGATCCCATAGATCTTTCGCAACATCACGATGAGATATGTTGGATCGAAGCACCGGATCAATCGTCATCTTCATCCAAGACACAAGAAGTGCTTGAATCGTCCACCAATCTTCGAGATCTGGAGATCCCTCTTCAGGTCGCTTGATGGAGCCATCGAGGAAGCCAAACTTCTTTCTCGATGACAATGATGTCTTCATCCCACACGCCCATTCGTCATAGTTGGAGCTTTTCAACAGTGGGTGTGAGATTACGGCACCCGGATTGTCTGCGGCAGTCAAATCGTAAGGAGAAATAGTCCTACGGACTTCCAACATCGTAGTTGTCAGATTCGTGTTGTTCGTGTTCGTGTTGTCGTTGCCATTGTTGGCCATTGTCGAGAGTAAAGAAAAAGAAAATTAAAATTTTAGTTCGTGCTCTGCTACCATGAAACAGATCAAGAGAGGAAGGAACTTGTGTCTTATTCAGATCATCATGACACCCTTATAATACAAGTTAAATATTCTAGTTTCCTAAAATACAATAATCACATAGAATCATATCAATTATCAAATATACATTGCTGATTATACGAGATTTGATTGAGAGATTTATGTCTCTAATAATAAACCTTATAAAGAAGGAGAATGGTTGATTGATAGTGGAGCAACAAAAATCTAAGTCAAGGTCAGAGATAAATACTCGCCAAGAAAAAGATGAGATGAAGGAGCAATTAACACTTTGGAGAGAAGCAGAGAAGAAGAAACGGTGGTATGATCCTCCTGCTAAGGTTAAGGCAAGACTAATCCGCAAAACAAAATGTCAATACTTAAAGATTTAGGAATATGCACATATACACATGGAATTTACATTAGAATTACACTGGAATTAAGAATAAAGATCCCAAAATGTTGTTGTATTTTTGTACTTGAAGGTGAGAACAGAAAAAGGTATTTGTCATATGCACATGGAATTTACATTAGGATTGCCTCCGAAAGCAGCATACGACGTTTTAACTAATCCAGACAACCAATCCTACTCCAGCATCGTTAACGACCGCGAACTTCTGGTTTGTTTATTGACTTATTATTGCATAATTATTTGAATGAGTATATAAAGTAACAATATTTGAGAATATGATTTTTTTTTTCTCTCACTAAGGATAACATATCAAGAAAAATTGTGACGAATGATGGAACGAAGATGGTTGTGGAGGCGGAGAAAGATGTGTTCTGGAACATCCGTTCCTGGTCACGACCTATCCCGATAACTCTACTTATCGAAGAAAACTATAAAGATCTTTCTGTAAAAAAATCCTCTCTATCTCTGACAAAAAAAATCAATATTTTTGTTCAGGAACAAATTAATTTGAGTTTCTATTGCTAAATTATCGTCGGCAGGTAGTATATATGAAAAAGAAAATGCTGTTCATGAAAGTGTTCGATGGTAGGTATAAAGTGGAGCCAGTATACGTAGATTCAGAGCGTTTGTGCAAACACAAGTTACCAAAGAGTCGAGAAGAATACAGAAAATGTAGCAGCGGACAAGGAAAGATTGCATCGAAGGTGACAATGGACCAATACTTTCAGCCCTCTTCTTTTTTTAATCTGCCGCCCCTGTCTTGGTACATTCGTGGGATCACCATCAAGACCACCAAGGATCTGGTCCAAGACTTCCAAATTACAAGTCTCGCGATCCGAGGTATTTAAAACACCCCAAATCCGATATGATCCGGTTATATAATTGTGATAGAAACATTAAATAGTGTTTTAATTAGGCATGGGCATATGGATATTCGGGTAGGATCCGGGTCGGGTCTTGTCGGATACAAAATATATCGGGTCTAAAATTTTTGTACCCATACATGTACATGTAAAGAAACAATTTGGGTTTGGGCCTAAGAAATAAAAGTAAAAGTATGAAACTTTTAAGAAAGTTGTATAAGCTTAGAAAATTTTCGGGTATTTTCGTGTATTTTTCGGGTCTTAAAGTACGAACCTGTACCCATGGATATGACTGAAATATATCCAATAAGTTTAAATAACCCAAATCCGATATGATCCGGTCATATGATTGTGATAGAAACATTAAATAGTGTTTTAATATCACCATATTATTAATCCGCATAGCATAATCCTAATTAGATTATTTTCATTTAGAGAAACCAATAAACCATAGACATAAGCATATCAGAAAACAATTGTTCTTTTTTAAGACACCAAAAATTCTGAAAAACATTCCAACTAAATTACTTTGCTGAAAAATACTCCAACGAAATTTTACGACTTCCTAAAAATGTTTCAACTAAATAAAATTATCCGTTTAATACATTTTTTTATCATAAACTTAAGTTTTCATTAATATCATCCGACCTTGGTCCCGGACTTTGGGGAGATTACTTAGGCCTGAACTCCTCCTAGTTATTAAAAAAAAAAAAAAAATTCATCCGACCTGACATCCATCAAGCTAAGAGCTTGCCTAGAAATACATTTTGCTTTACTGTTTAGGTTTCCATTAAAACAAACAAAGAATATAGACTCTCGGATAAACAGAAGTTAACATCCGTTAACATAATATAAACGCCGTTAGTTTTATTAAGAAAACAATCATGAAAAATACTCAAACTAAATTATTTATGTCGGAAAAATACATGAATTTTTATGATTTCTTAAAAAATACTTCAACTAAATAAAATTATATGTTTAATAATTCATTGTAAGGGATTTAAACGTTTTTGTTCGAAAAAAGATAATTGATTAAAATGTTGTAATATCTTTTTTAATATACGTTTAAATAATCACTTAGTAAAAAAAAACTCTTTAAACTTTCTACCCATGCATTTAATAACTACATTTTTTATAATATTCGTATATAAATATATCTATGTTTGTGCTCGATTCAAAATGTGTACAAATATAAGCGTAACTAAATGGACTTATGCAACACATATGTGACGAATTGATTACTTTTATTTAATTACAATTCACACCAATAAAATTTCCTTTTTCTTATATATACGACCTATGTGTTTTAATTATTTTATATATTATGAAAATCATTTAAATTGAATTTTCTTCTTGAAGTTTTGCTGCAATTGAAACATAAATATAGAAATTTTAATCATGTTTGCTGACTATGTAGAACCGGTCTTCCCTAATAATGGTTTCAGGAAAACAAAAATTTTAAATTTCCGAAACATATAGCATAAAGCACATTTATGAGATCAGATTCAAGACAACCGCTAATACGGAGTAAACCTAATCAATTTGGATTAGAGAAGATGAGAATGGTTTGATAAGACCAGACATGTCAATGACTGATCACTGATGTATATAGTAAAGATCCCAAAATGTTTGTTAGGAGAAACAAACACTGGATTTGTGGTAACTCTGTATTTTGTTTTTGTTTAAATATGTATTTTGTTTTTAGAAATAAGAAACAGAAGACTGAGTGATAATTGCAGCGAAGTTATAAACATGGAGAAATCCATTATGCGAGTTTCGCCTTGAGTTCTTCTATAATCTTTGGTGTAATCGTTTTGTATGACTTCTCACTCGGGTGGCCATAGTCCCAAAACACGTAACGAGATGCATCCAAGCACGGTATCGGCGATGTTGGTATACAACAACACCCATCAGCCACATCAATAAACCCTAAAAATTCCAAATGATGTAGAAGAACATATTATGCTTTGAAACATAAGTATAATGATGTAACATATATATTTATATTTTCATTGAGTCATGCCGTTACCTGAAGCATGAGGGTTGTTGATGAGATTAAGAAGAGAATTATACATGTCTACGTAGACAAATTTGGCACCTGGAAGTGTTCTACCAAGATTGTAAAGGTTTGCAGATAATTTTTTGTTGAATATAGCAACCTCTTGATTTGCAAAGACTGAGCATATTTTCCCTAAATTTCCAACTATGTTTCTTGCTGCTGGCAAGCAACCTAACGGTAGTGCCCCAAGAACCGCAAATTTTCTTGCACCCATAGCATATAAACTCTTCAAATAACATAAAAATGTAATTAGTTTCCGGACCACGCAATTATGTCATATCACGAAAATATTAATTGTTTACCTTCACAAGATTATCAGTCCAAGTGACCATGAGATCAGTGTAGGCTGAGATAGTGTATTGTAGCCTCACTCTTGGATATGTAATGGCAAGATCGTTATTTCCAGCTGAGATTAAAAAAACAGCGTTTGATATAATCGTGTTTGTTGTTATTTTGTTTCGTGTAATGCCGTGTAGTTTAGTGACATAGGCTTGGAAATCTTTCACCTGATCTGGTACCCATATAAGTCCCTACACACTCATCCCACAAGACAAGGGTTAGTATATCAAAATCAAAGATGATTAATAATGATTACAAATTTACAAAGTAGTTAAATTTTACTTGTAATTTGGCAGTACGATCATCAAGTCCAGATCCACCGGATGCAAAACAAACACCGGTTGGAAGATCTTTGTTCGAAAGGGCAGGATCGCGGTAAGCTGGTAAGAGAGTTTTTAAGCCTAATCCTTCAGCTGCAAACAAATATAAAGACTACCATCAGATTATTGTTGAAAATGAAACCTTATAGTTTTATCTAGCAATATAAAAAATATAGCAATGATATATGTACCAATCATATCTGAGAAAACTCTTCCATTTCCAAATCTTCCGGTAGCTTTTCCACCTATAAAATTTCTGCCATAGGGAAAGAAATTGCATTTGGAAAGAGTCCTGAGATTGTTGTTATTGCCAGTATCGAGTATCGAATCTCCAAAAGCAAAAAGTGCTGAAACTGTTTTCTTTGTTATAAATGCTGAAACAGTTGCATTCCCTGAAAATTGTTGAGCGTGACCAACAAAAATGAAGCAAACATAAGACAATGCCAATAGCATTGTAGAAAGTAAAGAAAATTTCATATTTTCGAAATATTTATTTTATATGTATATGTGTTGATGAAAATTTGTTTTAAATGAAATTTTGATATATTCGACATCAAAAGAAGGCTAGTATTTATATACGAAGAGTTCAAAAATGATTGTACATCCAAATTCAAAGGATTTTGATTTCAATAAAAGGTATAATGTACGTATTTGGAAAAAACCCATATCCAATGAATTTTTGTTAGTTTAATTACTATGTTATTGTTTATAAGAAAGTAAATCATTGACCTTTACACTCATTGACTTTGAAGTTTGAACAGTAACCCGCAAAATAGTTCCTTCGTTTTACCAATCATATAACCGTTGGAATCAAAATTTATATTTCATTATTCGACGTACAATTCCACAAATTTTGTTAAAAAAATCAAAGAAGTTAAGTTAGTACAGGGAATTAGTACTTTGGTGTTCTTGTTATTCCTTTCTACTTTAATACTTTTAAATCTTACGATTCTAATTAATCCAGGTTAACCAAAGTCATTAAGGATACTTGACAGAAATAAAGTTATTGTCGTCGGTTGTGGGGCCGTCCCACCTTCGTCTGATTATCGATTCGCTACTCATTGTACATTTATACTTGTTGACTGGTCTTGCAGATCAAGACGATATGTTTTTGGCTTTTTGTCTTCACTTTCACGGTATTGTAATTCAGTTTTCAGCAATGTCGAATATCATTCAAACTAGTTGTTTTATGAAGAATGACAGAATAGATAAATACACTTTGATGATATAGATAGTCAATCATAACTTTGAAACTGAATCATATTTTAGTATACCTTTTTATATTTGTGAAGAATGTCGACCCGAATTGAAACGGAAAACAAACAAAAAATGTCAATTGAAGTTTTAATTTTCTTTAAAAATTCAAGATGTATTTGGTTAAAGTCGAGAAGTTCATTGGTATGTCTAAACCATAACCACATTTATCGATCATAAGAACATTTTAAAACATTGCTACTAGGTGTGGGGATCGGGAGGAGACCATTAACCATGTTTTATTTACATGCTCGCCGGCCAGACAAGTGTGGGCTTTGTCCCATATTCCAAATCCAGTGGACGTTTTCCTGTGCGAGAATATTTGGGGTAACATAGACTATTTACTCTCACGGATCCCCAACCGAGAGGAATTAAAAGAGCATGTTCAATGTTTCTCATGGATCATCTGGTACCTGTGGAAAGCTCGAAATGATAAAGTCTTTCACAATGTGGACAGATCACCGCAAGCAATTGTGGAGCTGGCCCGGAAGGAGGCCTCAGAATGGCTTTTAGCCAATTTAGTGGTCGATGTCCCTAGCCCTCACCTACGTGGACTCGAGGAATCGGAACCGCAGGCGACATTTAGATGTTTCGTGGATGGCTCTTGGAAGGACGGGGAGACTACGAGCGGATTGGGGTGGATTCTGCAACTTCAGGATGGCACTACCGATCTAATGGGAGCAAGGGGTATGCGGAGACTACTTTCACCGTTGCATGTTGAACTATCAAGTTTGCTGTGGGCAATGTCTAGCCTCTGCAAATATGATCGGTACTGCTCGTCGTTTTTCACTGACTCCCAAGAGTTAGTCAGTATGGTAGAAGACCCAATGAAGTGGCCAAAATACTGTGCAGAGCTGGCAGAGTTTCAGGAGTTACGTTTTTCTTTCTCAGACTTTACTCTCACGTATTGTCCTAGGGGGAAGAATGAAAAAGCAGACTTCCTCGCGAAGAATGCGCGTCTCCACTCAACGTCATTTTTCTATGTTAACACGTCTTTTCCGCATTGGTTCAAGGTTGCACTTGTATTTTTGTAATCGTGTGAGATGCGTGCGTTTGTGTCAAAAAAAGAAAATAATAATAAAAAATTGCTACTAAAACATTTGAGTGTAAATATTGGAAGAGTTAACTTTGTTCAACCATGATCAAATCCCTAATTGGTCTAATCAATAGCAAAACATTTGTTTGTCAAATACAAAGTCTGTCTAAACGGTTGGAACAAAAGTGCCAATATAACCAACTCCAGCAACAAAAAATGCACAAGACTGTAAAAACAGATAAACATAGAAGTATGATCCTCCATAGGCGAAATCATAGCATCCGCAGAAGAATATATATAAACCAACAACGAGCTCCCTCCAATTGATTCTGCAATTGTTATAACTTTATTAGTTACTACAATCAAAATTATTAGAGGTTAATTACTAGTAATTGGGTACCTTTCTCCAAATCTGGTATAAAGCTTAGTTGTAGCTTTAGCTATTAACTTAGACTTGAGAGTGTCACCTAATTTTTCAGTAACAACCCATTCGTTAACCCGTCCTGCCTCTAGTAACCCGATAAAAGTAGCCTTTGTGCGATGCATAGACATAACATTTTCGAATAAGATCCAAAAGACTAGAAGATGGAGTGATCTGCATTTGAAAATTGTTTATCATAAGAAAATGAGAAAACAGAGTTTTGAATGAGTAGAGAGAGACAGAGAGTAGAGATGTTACCGAGGTGTAGCGATTACGTTAAGGAGCGTAATGGTCGTAGGAAAATAAACAGTTGCCCATTTAGGAACTTGGAGCTCAGGGAATAGCACAGTTGTTGGTAAAATCAGGCAGTAGAAGAAAAATGTGAAAATGTGTACTACAATCTTCCTTATGAAGAAGAAATTGTATGTGAGATACAATTTCTTCATCACCGACACTTTCTTGTTCTGTAGAATCTCCATTGTCATTTTTCTACAGAGATTTGCTGGTCCACAAGACCATCGATGTTGCTGAAACCGGTATGCTTTAAATGTGCTTGGTAATTCATTCTTCACCTGAATTTAGAAAATAATGTGTTGAATAATATGTACTTGTTATGTATTGTTTTGATGTTTAAAAGGTCTTAATAATATAGTACCTCAACGTCATGGACATAGACAAATTTCCATCCATGAAGACAAGCTCTTACAGCTAAATCCATGTCTTCTACGGTTGTTCGATCTTTCCATCCTCCAGCCTCATTTAAAGCCGCGATTCTCCAAACACCCGCTGTTCCATTGAATCCGAAGAAAGCATGGGTTGAAGATCCAGATTCTTGCTCAGCCAAGAAATGGTAGTTTAGTGACATCTCTTGCATTCTTGTCATTAAGCACTCGTTTGCATTCACTATACACAAAATGCAACCTCATTATTTTTACTCAATGTTACTTAAAACATAATAACCATTAGTTGGTAAAAAGATTGATGTTTTTACCAAACTTCCAACGGCATTGAACAAGGGCGATTTCATGGTTGTGAATAAGAAAAGGAATGGTTCGAGTTAAGAAGTCAGGATCAGGCTGAAAATCGGCATCGAAAATGGCGACAAATTCGCATTGTTTCACATAGTTGTGCATCATTCCTGCCTTTAATGCTCCTGCTTTGTATCCGATTCTGTTATCTCGAATCTCTGACATTATGTTTATACCTCTTCTTGCCCATTTATCGCATTCCGCATTCACCAAATCCTGTCTTATACAAAATCATTTCATTGTCAAAACTCTTCTCAGATTAATAGATACCAATCATATTATAAACCAAAGATTTTTTGGGGAAAGAAAAAAATTGAACAAAGGACCTTACTAGCTGGATCTGTGGAATCATCAAGAACTTGAACTATCATTCGATCCAACGGCCACGATAGCCTGCAGGCTGCTCCTATTGATAACTGACACACCTAAGTACACAAAAATATGAATCTTTTAATAGGAGTGAGTGTATATTAATATAGTTTAGTTGGTTACAAACAAATTAAATGAAATTTTACCTCTTTTTCATTGTACATTGGGATCTGAATGAGAATCATTGGGTAGTTTGTGTTGGCAAGCTCAAGATCATCATCTTTTAAAGCTTCCCATTTGTGTACTTTCTCAGGTCTTCTTCTAAGCAATCTCACAATCACTACAACTATGCTCATATAAACTCTTTCTATGAACAGCAAAAATGACATCACCAAACATATTGTCACTAAGAATTGCAAGATTGGTATACAGACTAAGATTCTTGTCTGCTTCCAAATGTATCCAACTTCTCCAATTATGCCACTTCTAACAACTCCATCTATATTTGGTGATGCTAAGTTGTGTCTTTGGACCTTAAAACCAAAAGAAAAAAAAGGAGTTATATATAATGTGAAGTGATTAGGAATTGTACTTAAGTGAAACAGAGAGAGAGAAATGCTTTACCAGAAACCAAGAGGAAGGTGACAGAGAATCATAAAGAAAGAGGAAGAACTTCATAAATGCTGACATTTTCTTCTCTGCAAAAGCTCAAAACCTGAGCATGGAGGAGAACAGTTTCCTCTAGCAGAGAGATCTTGGTTTTAAATCCTGAGTTTGTTGATGATTCATAAACAATGTCAGGACCAGATCTTGTTATATTACTTCATTTTTTAAAAAGAAAATTAATAGCTACTAGCATCACATTTTCTTCATTTTCCTTATATAATAATGATGTCTAAACAACTTAAAAGGAGAGAAGAAAAGGATTAGTCTTATATAATTATAACTATAAGCTATGATTTGTGTTGGGATGCATTTTTAGTCAATTGTATCCACTTGCACAATACTCTGGTAGATAAAGTCGAAGTAAATGTTACAGTTGTACTCGTTATTTTAATTTCTTTGTTAAATTGATGTTGACTTTTGCTACTATTTTTCTAATATTGAACATTCCTCCTCTACTTCATAACTTTGTTTGTTCTCTGATGACGTGTTATTTTGTCAAGAACTTCAAACAAAATGTTTTGTTTTCAGACTGAGAATATTGCCAAAAAAAAAATTAAAGACTTTTATTACTCGAAGAACATATAGACAACTAAAACAACAATGTTTTCCTTAATTTAGAGGTGGAAAAAAAACATGTCATAAGGAATATGATGTAGGGGTTGATGTATGAATGTTTTTAGTTTCAAGAACTGAAAATATTAAAATGGAAAAAGAATAAAACAATGATTTGAGTTCGTTGGCAACCTTTTTTGGAGGAAGAAATTGAGGGTTTGATCTATAAAATGAAATAAAAACACATTGGATATATCTGAATAATCAGTTGAACAAATTGGAGCAAAATTTTGGAGATCCATGGATAAAGATAATGAGGTTGTTCTAAAAGTCACTTACAATAACAATAAATGAATCAAATGCAATATGAGTCAAAATCAGATTTTGGAAAAATAGAGAGTTTGGGATTTTACCTCAGAGGCTTTCTCTCTTCTACCAGTAGAGATCTCTACTGCAATTTGGTTGTTAGAGAGATAAGCCAAGCACTTTTGGCTTCGTCACAACTTTGCACTCTCTCTTATTTTTAAGTTAACAATAATTTGCAATAAGATGGAAATGGAATGAACATGAACAATACATGGTTTTAAATAGTAAACAATATGATTATTCTCGCACGTCTTGGATTCTCCGGGTCCATACTACACAAGTTTGGTTATTTTGTTCGTTTTAAGGAAAATATTTCTTTATTTCCATTCTTTGGATATAGACAAACCAATTAGCTTTATAATTCTATACCATATATAAATTGATTATTTGATTAGTGATTACAAATTGAAAACTTCGTTAGTATCTTGTTCACACTACAATAAAAGTTTTGAATGGTTTATAGCAGAGAGAGTGGACAAATTCATTTACAGACAAAACTGTTTTGTTATTCACCATTTATTAATTTTGGTTTGTAATATTTCGGAATAAAATAAAATAAAAATCCACTGTGAGCCAGTTGAAAACATTTTTTTGTGAAAATTTAATTTGATTTGAGTGAATGTTTATTATCCATGGAAATGTTTATTATCCGTCTTACAAAAAAACTTTCTAATCCGCAATCGGATTAATTTGATGCAACTATTCAAATCTAGAAATGGTGTTAATTTTCAAAAAAAAAAAAACTAGAAATTGTGTTGCAAATTTCAAGCCAATAATAGATCTTAGCTTTTATATAGTTGTTGAGTTGTTATTGAAAGAGTAAATAAAATGGGTTGGCATTGGTCATTGATGTTTACAGCTACTCACAAATTGACAATAATAATTAGAAAATACGAATAATAATTGTGAGAAGATAAAAAAGAGAAGAGTTTAGCACGTGCCAAACATATGAAAAAAAAAACTCATATCAATTGCGTCTTTTGGAGTTCCCATGTGATGGTGTTCCTCTAATCCTAAAGTCAAAAAAAAAAAATTGTATTTCCATCGTGGGACTATCACCAATCCAATTTCTTTCATAAAAAAGTGAAACAAAAAGTTGCATCGAGTGTTTTTATCACACCAAAAAGTTAACAGTTGATGTGTTTTTATTTTTTAATTGTCTTACTATTATAATTAAATTTTATTCAATAATAAAAGTTATAGCTAACACGAAGGAAGGTGTTACTAGACTATTATTGGTTCATTTGGCATTTGTTAACTTTAAGAAATTCAAAGTTAAAACATGTTTTAATGTTGAATAGCTACCATTATAGCTTAATATAGAAGTGTATTTATTTAACGACATGAACTATGAATCAACGTGGATGATGATGGAGCAACACACACCAAGACAACCACTAGATTACATGTTTTAATGTAGTATAACTTTTCATATACAAATAAATAATGAGCAAATTAATAAGAAATTCATCTCTAACTTATCTTTTCAACAGTTTAATTATGTTAAGCATATGGCTTCCCGCAGTAAAAGAATTAATAAAGGCAATATAGGACTTATGGTTGTTTAACAAGCAAGACAAGACCAAAACAAGTGTTTTTGTCATCTCTGACTCTGAGATAAACTTTGGCTTTGATATTTACACCTAAAGGAAATGATGTTCCATTTAATTTCATTCAAATCCAACATACTAACTAATTTCAGTCAAGGCTACTACATACTCCTCAACTTATTTAGACATTTGTTATATATAGTTTAAGTTATTTCATTAACATTAAATTTAAAACTGAAATATTATGAAAAAAAAACGTGCATATGACTTGTAAGAACAAAATATATATGGTTAGACTATAAATGTTTTATAGAAAAAATATCTTTCTTTTACTGTATCATATGCTTCAGAAAACTATATAACATACATCCCTCCCTCACTACAACACTTATAACATCACCACCATACAAATAGCAACCCGATATCAGAGCTCGTCATGGCCAGTCTCGGCTTCCTCTGACTTGTGACTCTGTTCCATGTCCTTATCGTCGTGGGAGTACAGACAATCTGCAGACGGATGAATCACTCCGTACCCAAAACCTTCGGCTGAGTTGCAGTAAGCTTCAACTTGACCATCATTGCCTTCAAGATTCACATTGTTGAGGACAATGTGGCTGCAAGGGACTGTGTCGCTGCACGCAAACTTGATTGCTTTTTCACTTTTGGTTGTTCCAGTTATATTCCGGTACATTATCTGACTGATTTTAACCGCTGAGGTCTGCATTATACCGAGAAAGAAAGAAAACATATCCGAGTTACTTTTGATATTCCAGTTTTGTTTTGACACAATAATCACGAAGTTGTGAACAAACCTGGTTTTGACAGGAAGTTGGATTATCGCAGTAGAACTGATCAATGAGTATCGGGTTAGAGACATCTTGCATCTCTACGTTTGTGAATCGGATACCTTGAACGTAACCAGAACCTCCCTGTTCCAAGTAACACAATGAAAATAAAATTGACGCGGATTGATCATAATAGATGTTCTTATATAAGAGTAGAGATTGAAGCTTTTTTTTCTTTATTACCTGATATGTTTTGATTCTAAGTCCATTAGTTGTCTCTCTCAATAATGCAGTGTCCAACACAACATTTGTTACAATTCCTGTTGAGTTATTATTCCCAAGACTTCCAATACTGCAGAGAAATTTCAACAAATTATAATTTGATTTGAAAGATAATATTTTTTGTAGAAATTTGATGATGTACCTGATTCCATGTCCAGGTCCACAATAGATGTTCTTCATCTTTATATTTGAGCTTGCATTCACAATCGAGACACAATCATCCCCTGTTTAATCCAATCATAAGAGATTATTACATTCGTAGTTGGAGTTTAAATGTGTCATTGCATAAAGATTTTGGTTTTAATAAAAAAAAACCTGTGCCGATTTTACAGTCTTGAAGGACAACATTGGTAGATCCAGTGATATGGATTCCATCAGTGTTGGGACTATCTCCTGGTGAAGAGACCATAACTTTAGAGACTCGAACTGAATTTGACCTTGCAATGATGAAATTCATCTGTTGGCTGTTCTGGATCGTCAAGCCGCTTACCTTCACACCCGTACTAGATTCTATAGTTAGCGCCTGCAAGGGAAAAAACAACGGCTTGTTGAATCAAACTAAACAAGAAGCTTTTTGTTAGGAAAAACTGGTAAATCATGAAGGCAATGGTTTCTTACCGTTGGTGCACTTTTGCAAGGCTGCATGATAGCAAGAAAGAAGTGTAAGATTCTGATTATTAATATACTCAGACGTTTTCTTTCTTTGAGTTAAAGAAAGCTAATTTTGAGTATAGAAGACTTTACATTAGATTTGTTTTTCTTGCAAGAAGCAGCCCACCATTTGCTGCCAGAACCATCTATAACTCCATTCCCTTGGAACACAACCCCTTTGAGTTTCGAAAACTCGAGCCAAACTCTTTGGAACTTTGGGTCCCAATTGCTCGGCTCGTCTGGTGCCACTATTGTTCCGTCGATCTGTAATGAAAAAACAAGTTTCTGAATTGTATAAGGCATACCATAGATTGTTGTATATATAATAATGGTCTAGCTTCTGTTTTTCTGCTGTATATAACAAAAATTCAGGACTTAAAATGTCAAAATTGACCTGAATGATCAACTTTTGTTCACATGGACCGTTGAACTTTGTTGCATTTACTAAATAACTCCTTCCCTGTGGAACCAGTAACACGGATTTTGGTGTGGAGCAGGCTTTCTTCCATGCGCTTATAAATGCCTGATTTGAGAAGAGCATTGCACAGATTAGTTGCGTAAAAACATCGAATTAAGCCCTGCAAAAGTCTACAATGAACACAAATTGTTTATAATTTTCTCCATGATCTCATGTTTTGGGAAATGTCTTATTCCCGAAATAGAACTGATAGCGCTTAAGGTATCTAGAGAACCTGTCATATTCATGGAATAAGATAAATGGTCTCAAACGCACCTGAGTATCATCAGAAACTCCATCTCCAGCTGCACCAAATGTATCCACATTCACCAGGTTCTTACCAGAACTTCGGCTTGTAAATGACGGCAAATCGAAGAGCTCTGTATAATCATCATCATCTTCCGGTATGTCAAAGTTTGCAAGCTCCTCAAGGATATCGAGATCGGTGTACACCATTTTCCCTGCAGCTCCATAAGCAGTTACCATTAACAGACCAAGAAGGCAAAGAATACTGAGCTTATCCATCATATGCCTCAATCAAAATGCTTAGAGAAGATTCCGATTTGATTATATCCAGTGTCTACCAATAAGATTTCTTTGCAGAGATTATTGGTTTTTGGGTTGAATTTATATGCATACTAATTAATGGGGTTTATTGGCTTGGCTTTAAAGTACATGAAGAGAAGGCCTTGTTTTTCAACATATCTACGCTTAAAGCACAAGTCATGTGTCTTTCCACTTCTTTGCTTTACTCCAAAACCTCTACACAAAACCTTAGTGGTCAACTTGTTCTTGATGAATGTTGGTCCCATGAGATCTGAAATAATACAAAACGACAAAGAAGACCCTGAAATTCTCTCAACTTTTTTTCTTCAGTATGCTATTTTAAGATTTTTAGGCATGATGTGGTTCTCAAAGAACCAAAAACAGACATTGTAGTATATCAAAATAGAAGAGGTCAATGAGTTTGTTGCACCAACCTGGCAAATAAAGAATCTTATCTTGTTGTGTTGTCCTTGTCAATCATGTGTGATGGCTTAAAAGAAAGAACCCATTTCAGCTATATGTTGAACTTTGCCGTTGAGGGTTCACTCTTCTTTTTCATGAAGCTGAAATTTCGCGTTATCAGTTTTTCACAATGACTGAACTGTAACCGATCTCCCTCATGAGCTCTCTTGAAGCAGCAACCTCTCTGATTTGCCTGGACATTTCAAAGTCACCGATCTCAAAGTAAAATTTCGAAACTTGAATGTAAACAGCAAAATTCTCAGGTTCAAGATCCATCAAAACTTCTGCTGCCCTTCTTCCTATTGTTTTGTTTCCATGAATCCTGCAGCTCTGCAGTAACGAGCTCCACGCGATGGAGTCGGCATTTTCACGTGCCTGACGAAGCAGCCTTCCGGCTTTTTCCACCAAACCAGCACGCCCTAACAAATCGACCATGCACGCATAGAGTTTCCTTCCTGGGGACATTCCGTATTTCGATTCTAATGAGTCAAAAATCAGCTCGCCTTCTTCAACAAGCCCAGAATGACTGCAACCTGATAGGACAGACAAGATTGTAACTTCGTCTGGTATGAGATTCTTCTCATCCATTTCTCTAAGCATCTCAAGACAGTCTTTTCCCATGCCATTTCTAGCATAGCCATTGATGATTGAAGTCCAGCAGAAGATGTTAGGTGAATCAAGCTCATCAAACACCTTTCGAGATACTTCATTCTGACCGCTCTTTGAATATGCGTCAATTAGAGAGCATGAGACAGCAACATCAGATGCATAACCGGATTTGATGGCACAGCAATGTACAAGTGTGCAGCTATGTGAACTTGCTGGTACAGAGAGTGATAAAGCCTTTAGGACAGTAGAAAGAGTGACTTCATCGATTCCAGTTCCCTCATCAATCATCAAACCAAACATCTCAATGATATCTTTAGTGACGCCACAGTGCATCAGAGAAGTCATCAGCGAATTACAGCACTCCAGAGTCGGGTCAGGCAAACTCTTGTAAACCGACACAGAACTCTCAATCTCATTGCATTTTCCGTACATGTCAATCAGAGCAGACTGGACATGAAGACTCGAAACATTGAACCCCATTTTAAGGACACAGCAATGGATCTGCTTCCCGGACTGAATATCACTGTTTCTGCTACAGAAATTGAGAAGCGACATGAATGACCGTATCGAAGGTCTCTTCCCCCAAAACTGCATACCTCTAAACAAATCAAGCGAATCAAGCACAGACCCGTAATCTGCACACACAGAAACAATCGAGTTCCACGATATTACATCGTTTTCAGGGACAGCATTGAATGATTTCCAAGCACCAGATAAATCACCGCAAGCAGAGTACAAGTCCACAAGCGCATTAGCCACAAATATATTAGAAATGTTCCATCCAGATTTAATCACTAAGGAATGCAATTGCTTCCCTTCACACAACAACCGATCATTAGAGCAACCACGGATCATATAACAATAAGTCAACCCATTTTTACTAACACCTTCAAGTTCCATCCTCTGATACACTCCAAACAACCTATTAAAATCTCCAGTCTCACAAAAACATCGCAACAGCAAATTACAAACAGCTAAATTTCTGTCAGGCATTTCATCAAATAGCTTCAAAGCAACATCAAGAAACCGCAAAGACGCATAGAGACCAACAAGTGCAGACCTAACAAAAAGATTACATCCAAACCCAAGCAAAATCACCCTACACTGAACTTGAATACCTTCTCTAAAAAACCATTCATCACTACATACACTCAAAACAGAAGGAAAAGTAGAAGCACTCTCTCTAAGACCATGAGAGACCATCTCCTTGTAAAGCTCAATAGCTCTTAGAGAACACCCATTTCGACTATGACCAGAAATAAGAAGATTATAACTAACAACATCTCGTATAGACATTCCATCGAACACTTCATGTGCAGAAACCAAGTTCCCGGATTTAATGAACTCATCAATCTTACGGTTATGTGTATAAACAAGATCATTAGGGTTTGCTTCAAGAAACGAACCAAACTCCAAACGAGTCACTACCCTAACCGGTGCAGTACACAAATGTTGACCTAACGTCATTGTTCTACGAAGAAACTGTAAAGCTTGAGCTCCTCTCATGTCTCCAACACTGTAATCTCTCTCTCTCACAGAAACACAAAAACTGAATCCTTTTTTATTGCTACTTGCTCAACAAGTATTTCATAAAAGAAACCAGCTTTTACTTTTTTTCTTCTTCTTATTTTGCAAATATTACATTTTTAAAGATACATACACATAAAAATCCAACCTTTGATATTTTGAATAAGAGATTTTTCTTATTACAGAGACGGCTCTTTCTTTCTTTAGCCCAAAGCAATAATCTTTTATCACAAGCTACAATCCCCAAATCCCCCAAACAAAAGAACACAGCTTCGTAGAGGATATACATAGATGATACTTACAATCTTGGCTTTAGTAGAGATAAACGTTAGCAAGTAGCTGCAATTGCTTCCAAGAGAGAGACTATGAATTGCATCTGAGTATCTTCATTGATTTTGGAGAACAAAGGAACGTGAACGAACAATGACTTGTGTCCCTTTTGCTCTGCGAACCTTAGAGAGTGATAGTAGACGTAGTTGCACACAAAACGTCCAGCGTCGTCTGATTGAACCACGTCGAAGCCTTTATTCTTCAATAACTTGAATATCGATTCAGTCGAACATGAAGTCTTCACTCAACACCATCAAAAAGAATTCAAATCAAACTTAGAATGTCTTGCAAGATAAAAAAAACTTAGAACGTGAGTTTTGCGGTGTAGTGTACCTCTTTTGCCTTTGAGATGCTTCCATCTTCGACAACTATAGGAAGCCGCTGTGAAATGAAATGTTAAAAGTGTCTCAATTAGCGTCTTCTCGGCTTGAAGCTATTTCTTAATCAAGGAAAGTGAATGGTTTTTACCTGTGGTTGCCAGCCCAATTCATCAGGACAACGGAAATGAGCTTCGTTCACTGCTTGTCTTTCAATAGCAAATTTTGTCGCTCCACTATTCACCCCAAGATGAAGCTGAACAATCACCACAATCAAAAGAAACGCATGTTATTCAGATCTTTAAACCAACAGAAGAAACACTACAAGTAAGAAGCAGAACATCTAAACTTTGTAAGACCTCAACAAACTTTAGCTCCAAAACACAACTAGCGAAAAGCAGAACAACAATGCAATGATACTCAAGGACGAGTTTAACCAAATGCAACAAAGAACCAAGAACCAGCAGTACAGTCAATACTTAGCCTAATGGTTTCTCTTTGGTATATAGAGAAAACTCCTAGAGAAACACAATGACCAACTCATCATCACTCAAGATGGAAGATGTAAACACAGCAGAATCACACTTCATAAACAGTCTAAGTCTAAAACTTGTTTAAAATCTATAAACAGAATACGAAATCTGAAGTGAAGAAAAAGAAACTATACTAAAAACATAAGAGTAGAGAGAACAGTTCACAAAGAAAGAGGAGAATGAAAACCAATGAGTAAGAGTTCTCTCTCACCCAAACAACAGTTCCATGGTTGTTCTTATCACCAGAGACAACAACAACACTCGACTCTAAAGCCTCGTAAAGCTTAGACTTTGCACCATCCCCTGCAGTCTCAAGAACAGTACAGCTACCAAGAGTCAATCCAGAAGGCAACAAACCTCGTTTCTCAACGTAAGATTTCAGATTAGTAACTATTTTCTCAGTAGGATTCTCAGAAACCCCAAGAAATTTCTTGAATCCAGTCACATGAATTGTAATTGCTTTTGGTCCTTCAGAACCCATCTCCAACAACAACAAAAAAAACCTTGACAGTAAAAACACAAAGAAACAAATAAAGATAACGATAAGCAAAATTCTAGATTGATCAAGAGGAAAAGAGTTGAGCCATGATTAAAGATGGGATTTTTATTACCTGAATTGGATAGTATCAAAAACCCAGAAAGGAAAAATCGAAACTTTGTGGTAATTGACTTTTGGATAGAGGGAAGAGGTAACAAAATTGGGTTTTGGTTTCTTGTTTTCGCGGTGGAATTATTATAAATGGACGAAAATGCCACTATGGGGAAAGGGAATTGAAACGTCTCCGACACCGTCTCTGACGTGGCGTGTTCGTATTGGGAGAAGGTTCTTTAGGGAAGTTGCAATTCCGGTGCTTTCGTAGTTGTTGTTGAGCTGCGGTGAAAACGACGGACCCACCGAGGGGAATCTTTTAGTTTACGAACTTGTGGCGTTTTAGATTGGGAAAACGTGCAAACTTATACTAGTATTTTTTTTTTGTTAAAGAAATGCTTTCTTTAAATAAAAACAAATTACATAAAATACCATTTATTTTCGACAAAAAAAAAACCATTTATTTTAATTTTTTTGGTGAAATCTAAATTTTATTATTCGAACTCAAATCTGATTTTTTTCCTTCTCTCTTAATCTAAAAAGATTTTTTTGTTTTTTTATAAATTTTTCTTTCTTTGCTTCGTTTAAGTTTATCTCTCTTTCCTTCATTCATAGAAACAGAAACGGAGACACTAATAAATAGAAACGAGAACAAAGATGGTGGGTGACAAAAACAGAGATGGTGGTTGTGGACGGAACTGTAAACGGTAATAAATAATGGAAATAGACGAAGACGAACACAATGATTGCAGAAGAGGACGATAATTATGGACGAAACTGAAAACGATGGTGAATGATGGAAGAAGAAGACGATAATTGTAGACGAAACTGGAAACGGTGGTGAATGATGGAAGATGAACATGGTGGTTGTGGACGGAAACAGTGGTTGTGGTCGGAAACAGTGGTGGACAAATACAGAAATGGTGGACAAAAAACAAAAAAAGGCAAACTAATCCAAGAGTAATAATGTCATTTCAATAGTTCTACGGTACAATGTGTAGTAAATCTCATAAAGCATTTCGGAATATTGTAAATTTCACAAAAAAACATTAGAGAGAAATGATAATTCTCGTAGAAAAATAATAATAGGGAAACTATTGAAACTAAACAAAAATATTATATTTTAGAAACTAACTTTTTAAAAATTTGAGCAACTTTCCCATTGTAAAATTACAGAAGAAATCATCAATATACTAAAGATATCGTATTGTATTTCTAAATTAAAGATATCGTATTGTATTTCTAAATTTGTGATGATCAGTCATTCTAGATGAGCTTACATCACAATAAACCGGTCAAGATTACTGGGAACATTTGTGTGCCTTCAAATTTTGTCCAATTTCCAAGTCATCATAGATTCGAATTAGAGACTAAAATATATGGCAAACACAATATTAGATATTATGTGTGCGCTATAAGATTCAAACTTTCAAAGTATTTGAAGTGTTTTCAGTAAATTTTTCTTTCTAAAATGTTTGTTATAGTTTCGAATCCATTTAAGTAGAGGTTGGAGTTATATTTACCAGAAACTATTTGTAGTTTCTAAAACTACTTACCGGATATCCCAACCGTATGGTGGTAAGATTTTCACCTATCAACTTTTTGGAGAAACCACATGAGGATTAGGTGCTGAGTAAAAGAATAGTGTAATGAAAACGGATTAGTTCATATATAAAGTAAACCTACTTTTACTCCATTGTGGAGTGAAAATGAAGTGGAGTTTGAGACGCTCTTACTAGAGACAAACATTATTCCTTGAGTTTGGTTAGCTAAAAGTTAACAAAAAAACAGCTTGAACGAGCCATTAACGATATGTTATTCGGTTCTGTTTTAAATTTTACCATGATTTTAAGATTCAGGCATGTCCACCGGCAGTTAATTGCAAAATGACATGTTTAAAGCATTTCGGTCGTCGGTCGATCCAACTCTACTAAGATTTGTCGTATACAAGGTGGATATAGGACTTGACCTTGTTTTTTAATTATAGAAATGGCATGTTCAAGCTATATATATATAGTTATGATGAATGTTTTATTCACAGTCGAGTAATCCCAATATATTGTCTCATGAAAACTGCTATTTTAATTCTCTTATTTGTTTGTTTCATGCATATTGAAGAGTATTAAGTTAAATTAAGATCAATCAAATGAAATTTTCAAAAACATTAAAAATTGGAAAACTACTAGCTATAGTAGATTCTTACGAAAGTGCTACATGGAATGTTAAGTAGTCATGAATGCAAAAGTAGGATTTGGTATAGAGTCAGTGTCTCTTCAAACTAAGTTCAAAGTTGAGAAGTACGAAACTACTGAATAAACTCGCTCATTCCCAAGACTCTCCTCGAACACCCAAATCCTACGTACGTCTCAGATTCTTCTACTCTCTCTCGCCAACAACACAAACCCTAAAGCAAGAAGATGAAACCCTAGAAGAAGATAGTCACCATCACAATTCATATGCCAAATTGTTATTAGATATTACTCAAATGGAGATTTTCCCCAAATGGAATGCCTTTGAGCCTTCCTCTCTCGGAACCCATTATTGCTTTCTTCATGGTCCTGCATTCCAGACATTTCAAACAATTAATTAAACTCAAGATAAATTAATTGAAAAATAAACATATTCAGCTGGAATGCTTTAATTAGTTGAATGGGTTTCTATAAATGTAAACTGTGTGCAGTGTGAGTTTCAATACTATGAAAGGGTTTAGGTCATAAATTTCACACATTGTAGTAGTTGAGGTTCAATGATTCTCATTGATTTCATTGTAATAATCAGTAAAAAAATAAATATTTTTATTATAATTAATCTAGCTAGCTAGGGTTATGAATTTTTTACTGAGAGTGATGCTATTTGGATCTATTTGGTCTGCTTTGGAAATGACATTTTTTTGTATGTAGAGTTCATTTGTAAGTATACTAGTATATGATACTTAATTTTGAAGGAAGATATAACAGTAACAAAAACAAAATTAGTTACTGAAACTACCTCGAGAGCATTGCATGGTAAGATTGCATTGTTATTTTCCTCGCAAAAACATTGATCGGAAGCAGCTCTCTTGTTGTGCACTGGAGGAAAATGGGCCCACTTTTGCCGTCCCCAAATCAAACAAATTGAAATCACAAAAAGTTAGCAGCTAGCTAGATCTCTCAAAATAAAGCTGACTAAGAGATGAAAACCAAACTAGGATTTGATTTCTGTCCAGATTTTAGGATTAATTAAGCTTTAAGTACATTTTTGGCAGCTAAGCTGAAAGCTTCCTTGTGAGCCATGCTTGGATTCTGAGCCTTTAACCTCCTGATCTCTTCCCTGCTCCAATCCAAACCCCCAAAATAAAGAAACAAACTCAAAAACTCAAAATCTTAACAAGTTAAAATCTATAAGAATATACATACACATGTAACTATGTTTATGAAGCGAGTGTGTTAGATTGATTTCTTACTTGATAAAGCAATTGTAAGCAGAAGGAGCTCTTTGTCGTTTCTCAGGTGCTGCACAAGCTCAAAACATAAATTAGACTGATCAAAGCCGAGAATCACAAACCTAAAAGTTGTAAACTGATATATACATACACACAAATTAAACGTACGTTTATTGACAACTTGGTAAACACGAGACACATCTTTATCTTCATCTTCATTGTCTGAAGATGTAACCAAAGTCGTTGGGCTGTTCTCTTTCTCCTGATTCACCTTCGATGTTTCGACTTCTTCCACTACATCTGTTGTAGCTGCAACCTCCTCTTTCCCCGCCTACACTCACACATATATATCTATATAACAAGAAGTAGAGTGATCCATGTATATAAATGTTGCATTTACGTAATAGGTGTTACTGGAACCTCATCGCGATGGGAGAGAGAAGCGAGGAGATGGAGAGGAATGAAGGCAGCCTTCATCAAATTGACAGAGAGGAGGCTTGTGCAATGCCCACATCTCACAGTCACCACCATTGACAGGCTTGTGAATGGTACACTAACCTGAAACGCATAGAAGTTCATCACATGATCATAAATATAAAGAGAGAGAGAGAGAGGAAGAGAAGAAGTTAAGGCAAACCAGCAAAATAGTGGTGCAAAAACCACACTGTACATGGCAAATCTGCCCCGGCAGATCAAAGAGATGATTGAGTGTTGTCATGTTGGGCATTCTTATCATAGAGAGAGAGTATGTACGATGAATTATAGGATTTATATGTGTGTGGGTGTGTGTATATATAGATAGAGAGTAATCATTAATGCAAATATTATATCTTTCATGTGAAATGCTTTGGTTAATGCAATACTCAATTCTTCTTAATGTGTGTCTCTATCTCACTTGTAATAATTGGAATCTTCATCGTCTCGATGAGCTGTGAGCAGTAAATGATTCTCATTCTTTCTATTAATCACATTCCTAACTCCATATTAAATTACGTTTTGTTTTCTAAAGAAACAAAAACTAATGTATAAAGTATATGTATTGCTGGCTGATGATGGAGTTCTAGTGACAATTTACTCGACTCAGATTATGATCCGATTCCCGTTTGGACATTATATATAAACATCAATTAAGATTATTTTAGCTATATATATTCTTAGGTCACACACAATTTAGCTACATGACAGTTTAAAAGTTTACCATTAGGATATAGACTTTGTTGTCAAAACAATTTAAAAACACATTATGAACCAATAAACGCTATGTTACCTTTAACAAACCCATGACAAATCAATTGTATAAATATATGTGTAAGATAATATGGGTTATTGTAAGACTAAAAACTTGATTGAGCAATAGAATCAATGGTGGTGGAGCTAGATAAAAAAATTACCGGGGTACAAAGAAGGGTATATATACATACAACCAATGGTGAATTTACAAAGACTAGTGAGTTACAATGAGCATGTAAAAATGGAAAGCCACGTTGCACAAGGACAGATAACAGTGGAGATGGAAGAGAGTTAGGTAATAAATGATGTGTGTGGTTTGGTATGCAAGTTAGAAAGAAAAAAACAAGTAAAGTTGAGAAAGAAATGCCTCTTTGTCTCATGTGTAGTTGTCTCTTTAAATGGGATTTATTGAAGTTTGTCACAAATTCAACAGTCTTTGGAGTTTATGTTTGAAGTGAAAGTGAAAGTGCATTGAGTTGAGACTAGTGCGGGTGTTTCTATGAGACTCATCACTTTTGGTAACTCGGAATCTTAGGATTTTGTCCTATCACAATTCCTAACTGTTTCTTGACCATTTTACCCAAACTCTTCCCTCTCTCAATCTCTCTTCAAGTTTCAGTGCTCTTCTCTCTCTCTCTTTCATGTTGTTTCTACTGTCCCCTCTCTTTATTGCTCTCTCTGTCTCACTTACTCTCATCTCATATGTTGTGTTCAACCACTAGACAAAGACTTCACATAATTTCATACCCACTTATATAATTTTTGTGTGGACAGAATCCCATGCAATGACCCAAACCCGAACTGGACAAGTTTCGACCCATTTTGATCCGCACTTTTAATCAGCCCAAACACAAAATCAACAAATTTTGGCCCCTTTTGATGACAGTGTAAATTATAGCTTGTTAGAGTAAGCTTCAGGAGGACATGAGACTTCAGGGACTGGCATAGATCACAATGGAGAAGCAGAGTTGTCCACTATTGGGACTATGAGGAGGTTATGGAGGAACATAGGAAAATTCAGGAGAAACAGAGGAAGCTTCAGGAGAAAAAGAAAGAGAATCAAAACTAAAACCTGCCTAGTTATGTAATAGAGGCTGGAATTTTATGTACATACACAGTATATGGTTGATAGTGTTCGAATCTACCAAACTGAATGTTCCCTGAGTAGAACAAAAACACGAGGTTATGGTTCGTGTAGTTCCAACAGTGATCAAAAATATTTTACTTTTGTGTTTCTGATCTTTGAACTTGTGCAAATTGACTCTTTAAGTATGAACAAACAGATAAATAACCCAAAAAGAGCATTTGGAATTATAAAATTAAAAATCTCCCATCATCAAACAAGACAACTTCAAGTCTTCAACTTAGATCAGGTTATGGTCCGGGATTATAAATCTTTATGACTACAAGTTAGAACCCTAACTATTAATCAATCAAGCTCACCATTGTATTGCTACAGCCACTACTCCTATATCAGTCAAATGAAACAATATCTATCTCAGTCTAATCATACTATCAGAAATGTCATTTATCTTGATGCAACTATTGAATAACACCAAAAAAATATAGAGTGAGATATAAACCTCAATAGAACAAAACCAAGCCAAAATTCTGAATAAAACATACCAAATCACAATATCAGAAATGACATTTCTCTTGATGCAACTATATAACTTAAATCATACTATCAGAAATGGCATTTATGTTGACGCAACTATTGAGTAAAACCAAAATAAAATCCAGTGAAATGTAAAACATCAATAGAACAAAACCATAGGTCATACCAAAATCTAAATTCCGACAACAAAAGACAAAACCTAACAATCAACATCACTCTTCATCAGGCTTCTTAAAAACATACGTAGTTCCACATTTCCCACAGTAATGCCTATCGAAATGACTCGCCATGAAAGTTCCAGGACCACAACTAACAGAAGGACACTCTTTCCTCAACCTTTGCACCTTACCAGATCCATCAACTTTATAAAACTGCAAAACCGCAAGCTTCACTTTCTTATGCTTATGCTTCAGCTTCTTAGGTTTCGTGTACGTCTTCTTCTTCCTCTTCTTAGCTCCTCCTCTTAATCGTAGAACCAAATGAAGCGTTGATTCTTTCTGGATGCTGTAATCAGCGAGTGTTCTTCCGTCTTCTAATTGTTTTCCTGCAAAGATCAAACGTTGTTGGTCCGGTGGAATTCCTTCCTTGTCTTGAATCTTCGCTTTCACATTGTCAATTGTGTCTGAAGATTCAACCTCTAGGGTTATTGTCTTCCCCGTTAGGGTTTTCACAAAGATCTGCATTTCGAGAAAACAGAGAAGAGTTTAGCAAATGGTTTTTATATGAAGGAAATTAGGGTTACGATGAGCTAATGGACTTGGGCTATTCTTACATTAATGGGCCTTAGGGCCAAATTTTATTTCAAAAGCCCGTTCGAGGAAGGTAAATGCTTAGGCAGACGTTAAGATAGTAGTTTGATCTTAAACCAAATTGTCTTATATAAATATTATTACAAGTTACAACAAATCAGGGAGGGGAGTGTTACGAATAAAGCTAGTAAAGAGAGTTAAAGCACGTATAGGTTGGTCACTAGGAACAAAATGACCAGCTCCTCTAACAGTTGCAAATGTAAAGTTTCTTTTATATTTTTCTGTGTATCCTCCCACTTCTTTTTCGCTAAACCATGGACGCCATGCATTCTCAACCGTTAGATTCAATTTCTTGAGCACATACATTGTAGATGTCACCGACACTGTACTGTCTAAATCTCCACTGTACACTAATATTCGAATACCCTTTCCTATCAGTTGTTGCAGAGTTGGAATCATTGAGGTATACCTCTCTGTTTGATTATAATATGTGTCCATATCAGTCTTGCATTGGTTCCACGGGTACGGTAGTTTTGTGGTGTTTGCATGCATCGCTTTTTGAACATTTGCCATATTAAGATAGGCTGTCATGTAGTTTACACCACACGGATCGTACTTCATTACGGTTGTGTGTTCCTTAGGCTTGTTTGTCAAAGTAGAGTCTAAGCACACATGAGCATATATGTTGTAGGGGTCTAGATCTTTTATAAGCTTACCAATTTTCTCTTTTATCCTTAAACACTTTTTATTAGTAAGATCAAGCGACCTCTCGAAACTTGAGCCACAAATTTGATTGTGGCGTGCTAACAATTCTTTGGGAATCACAACATGATTCACCAAATATTCATCATTTTCCTTTGATTCTATCTCTTCGTCAAATCCTGGATTACCAAGGATTATGCCTTTTAGATTAATGAACGTTTGAGCATTACGGTGAAGGATAATCTGGGCAAGTTGGGGACCATAATGACCACCGTAACTCTCAGCAGCGATGTAAATTTCTCTCTCTTTATATTCAGGAAAATTTTCTAACCACTTCACCAAGAACATGTAGTTGTCCTCTGCTGTAAGCGTGTCCCCATGGTGGTTAAGCTCATACGACGGAGTATTTGTGTACGAAAATCCTACTTCTACTGGCGATTCTACGTACAACATGTTTGCTTCTGGAAATCCAACACATAATCAAATATTAACACATATGATTATAATTTTTTTGTTAAAAAAATATATTGCATGAACATAATTAGATTAAAATAGCGCAATATACCATTGTTCCATGAATAAGGATTGCGATAAAGAGTTTTGCCGTCGCTGTGTATACGAAAGGGTCCATGACCTTGAAATGCTCCTGTGAGAGAGGAACATCCAGGTCCTGCATATTTTGTAAATGTCTGAGTTTAGTGGAAAGAAAATCATCCTTTTTTAATTTCTCAATGCTTTTGGGCCAAAGAAAAAATATATTTAGATTAAAAAAATAGAGGTTAGCTATAAGATCAGCTGCATGTGATTAAAATCCAATGAAAAAAAATAGTTACAAAAATATATAGGTAATTCCAATACAAAAAAAAGTTTGTTGATAGATATATACCTCCGTTGAACCAAATAACAAGAGGAGAAGAGCTATTAGTTTTGATGGATTCCACAAAATAGTAGTATAAAAACCGACCAACTGATTCGTTTACGGAAACATAACCGCCATATTGTCTAAATTTAACTGATGGTTGTCCGGGCAACATTTTTATTAGATCTTTCTTTTCTAACTCTTGTTGGTGAACACGGCTTATTGCTGTTCGGGGCAAAGGTCCGTTTATACGACGAATTGCATTGAAATGATGTTGGTTCGTACATTGGAGTTGGGATGCGAAAGATAGGAATAGAAAAACCCAAGCAATTACACACCACTTTTGTTGTTTTTCCATTTTATTGTTTAATATTTTGTTCGAAAAATATAGATGAAAGGTTTGAAAGTGAAGAAATGCATTTTATATATATATTGTCTTTGGTTTTACACCTATATTAGCCATATAGTAGAGTTGTAAAAAACAGTTATTAGTTTAGAAAAACAAATTTTCTTTTTTTAACAAAACAACTTTTTAGAATTGTCATTTTTTAAAATAACATGTATTAAATAGAATAAATCTTATGCACTTAAACTTATATGAATGCATTGAAGTTAGGCTTCATGTACTTTTGAATGGTTGATTGACGGTAATCCTAAAAATAGCCATTCTAGCTCAAAAAAGTATTTGGCAATCAAAGAGGATAATCAAATGGTTCCATTGTTTAAAGCTGTATAAATCGTTACCTAGTGGGGTGTAAATTTACCCAAAATATAACAATCTAAACTGCAAGTGCACAACCAATCAATCGTAGTCTTTAGGAATCAAATCTACAAAGATTTAGAAGCACACAACAGAAAAATTTAAATTAAGAATTACGCTAAATCAAAAATAGGGCATTTGGAAGATTGTTTTGCGAACAGAAAACGTTGAAAAGACGGTTGTAAACAATTAATTAAAAACGTTGGGCTTTCATGGATTCACACAGACTCATGGTTCAAAATATTCAGACAACTTAGGAGAAATTATGTTTTTAGAACATAAACACAATAATGAGCATATTTGATCGGAATTCATCTAAGAAGATGTTTCCGCGGGGGAGAAATATATTATGATGTACGTGGATGTACTCTTTTTTCCTTATCATAGTTTTTAACCCACAAGGTTTTTCTATGACAAATGTTTTTAACGAGACATCAAAGAACACGCAACTAATAGACACTTATAGAGGAATGTTATCATTATAATGATATATGAAAGTCTATCAGTCTCTCATAAGCATGTCATCCATGAATGATATCTAGAGAAACAAAGAGAATGATCTAGATGAATAATCTAGAAGACCGATGAGTTGCAGAAGAATGGCGGTTTACATGTTCAAGAGGTTGTTCAAATGAAACTTTGGTCGACTTATTTTCAAGACACTTCCAACTATTATTTTTAAGAAACAAGTTTGCAGCATCACGAAGATTTCAAGTTATGCACTCATCAGGGGGAGTAAAAATGCGTTGCACTCTTTTTTCTTTAATCATGGTTTTGTCTCAATTGGATTTTTCTGGTAAGGTTTTAATGAGATAGCATCTTATGCGTATTATGATTATTTTTACTCTAATGGCATCCAAGGGGGAGTGTTATAAACTCATTT
This sequence comes from Arabis alpina, assembly GCA_900128785.1. Taxonomy (NCBI): domain Eukaryota; kingdom Viridiplantae; phylum Streptophyta; class Magnoliopsida; order Brassicales; family Brassicaceae; genus Arabis; species Arabis alpina. Next base: position 22,776,046 of record LT669788.1, on the reverse strand, counting down.
AGTGGATGCCCATTAGAGGCTCATGTTCTAGAATATTCCTAAACTCTACATCATCTCCAAGTATTGTACCCTATATATACCTTGTACTTATCATAGAATAATACAACACAATTTTTTATTCTCTTCTGTTATTCACAACAGTTTAGAGTTTGTTATGGTCAAATCTATTTTTAAAGTTTAAACCAGTTCTTTTTACTACTAAATCACAAGTCATTTCACCAAATAAAATGTGACATGTGAAAAGTAAAGCATATTTTTTTTTTACGAATTCAATATTATTAACAAAACATAATATATGAAAGCTAATGGCACTCTCCATATGAGTGCCACATCAGCGCACCAAGGAATGCCACATCAGCCATGTGTCCAAAACAGTTTCTCTCTCACGTTTAATCTTTCTTAATTACCAAAACTCAATTTTCGATACATCTTCCAAAAGTTTCACGACGCGTCTTCTCACATTCCAATGTCTAATTTCAACGCATTGGAAACTATAAAATGACTGCTACCTCTGCCGATATTGATTCCTTTCTCATTATCGTGACGATCTCATCATCTTGCTTAGCGTGCCTTAAGCAACTGACGCTAATTCGAGAAATCAGAAAGGTGTTCTCGACGACGCATTCACATTCCAGCGCTTCTTTGGAGAAATGAAAATCTCGGATTGTTTTGTTTTAGCCTCTCGAAGTTTGCGTTACTTTTCTATAATTCAATCATACGTTATGGTCGCGAAGAGAAGCGGCCTTAGACAACATCGTTTTGGTGGACGGAGGAGAAAGATTACACAGCCGCGGTGGAAAAGAAAACGGAAGGTTAAAGCAGATTTGCAGTCTATTTGAGGGTCTTCGAGGCAATAGAAAAGAGAAATGTCTCTGGAAACAACCTACTCTGATTAGCACAAGCAATGTAAGTCTTCCCCAAGTGCTCTGCAAGATTTCAATTCCCAAACACTTAATAGTTCTAACCTCATCCACATTCCTCGGCTTGGTTGCTCTGTAATCTATAAGGTGTTGTTGTTGTTTAATTTGAACACTCAATTGTACGGTGTCCGCACTTTTTGATGTACTAGAAGAAAAATTTGAAACAGTCCCCACAATTTTTAAACATCCGTAGTGCTAATTGATTTCAGAAAGACATTAGTTATTTATTTGTTTAAGCTTTATTTCATGTACAACTTTCATAATGATCTCACGTGAGAAAGATGCTTAAGGACATTGCGTATTTGATTTGATTCTGTTAGGAATCTTTGTATCTACAAATGTTTGAAGGTGTAATTATGATTTAAAGAGAGAAGAAGTAAACAAGAATCTTCTCCGTACTCACACAACGGTCGTCTCTTCTACGATGCTTTATGCACTACCACAGGTCTGGCTGGCTTGACCTTATCGTTTCAATCCTCAATCCATAATTATCTTCTGTTTCTAAGTGATGTCACTAGAACGTTTGTTTTCAAATTTCAGTAGTATAATTAGATTTCTATTTTGTTAGACCAACAATCCGAGATTTGTTTTGACACAAGAGTCATTGTTTATTTATCGATTCCAAGCTGATTCTTCCTACAACGATCTAAAATCCGGTTTCTACAACGCTCTTGGAAAAATCCCCTGTTTTTGAGCAACATTTTAGTAACAAACATTTCTAAGATCGAAGCTTCAAGTGAAAGAAAGAGACAGAAGCGAGATGAAAGAAAGCCATGTGTATTTTGTTCTCCAAGATTTAAGGAAGATACAATTCTTTCAAATCAGAAATGGTCACCAAGTTCCATGAGAAAATCATATAACCTGGCTTCATGGAATATTTGGTCCAGTCTGTCGAAATTCTTAATTATAATTGATGTAATGTGTTTTCTACTCAGGATGGAGGATGGAGGGGATATCAGAAACAAGAGCACGAATTATGAAAGCATCGAGGAAAGGTTCATGAGTTGAAGCTTTCGCCTCTCATGCACTTGATGCTTCGTTAAATTGGAAGGTTAAATCGTGTGAATTGATTCTATTTTGGTCCTTCAATACTAGACAAAAAGTTCCCATGACAATGTGAGTGCATTTCTTCTGTAAAATATTAGGACATCGAATGGTTAAGATCTATTAAAAAGTTGCCAATTCTGGTCAAAGGGATACTCGCCCGTGCAGACGGTAAGATTCTTGTCTCATACTCTGATTTATTTAGCATATATCAAATTATATACAAACTCAAAGGTATATGAATTTTCTGACTACTAAAACATTGATTTATCAGCGTTGGAGGAGAAGAAGGCAGCATACACAATGATTTTACTATTAGATTACGAAAAGACAAGGAGCGATTAAGAATACATGTGTCATTCGCTTGCCATGGAGCCCCTTTAAAAGGCAACTCACAAACGTTTCAAAATTTCTCTATTACCACTCACCATCTCCTTCCAACATCTCTGGTATATTTCTCATCTCAAATTCTAAAACAAAGTTTTCTACTTTCATTTCTAAACTACCTGGTTAGACATGTCAATGTATACGTGTATGCCTTTGGTTTGCTAAAGAACTCAGATTCACTATGGTGATGGAAAAGAAGGCTCAGAGAAGAGCACAATCTCCAATGTGAACAATTCGTTTTCCTAAGAACATGCTTTTGATACATTTTGTTTCTCTTTTATTTTCCTCTCATATACTATTGAAATTGTCAATAATTTGCCCATGTTCGGTTCATGTTTATGTTTAAAACAGATTTAAGATAAATAACAGTAAATATCTGCTAGGAGAATATAATGATAAGAAAAGAGTAGATAGTTTGTTACCTTAAAACCATTTAGGTTCTGTTTTTAATGATTTTAGCTCTTCCCTCTCTTTCTTGGAGTTATGCAAGTCACTTGATTTAAGTCCTTTGTGGTTTTGTTTGTAGAAGGTTATTTTCTTTGGAGCTTCTCAAGTCTATGATTCTGAAACTCCTGAGTTACTTTAATTCAAAATCATTAAAGAAGAATTCAATCATTTAGCCTCCTGTTTTGTGACCCTTCTACCTTGTTATTCTTTATTTTAGGAAATTTTTAATGTGTTGTTTAACAGAAGAATTCTACTGATTAAAGTTTTTAATGATTTTGTGGTGCTTATAACTACATTCTTGCAGAAGCCAAGTCTTCTTCTTTGGTAACAAGGTAGAAAGGTCCTAGAATGGGAGACTAAAGGATTTGATTGGTTACGCATGCCAGAAGTGTATGGGATCTAAAGTACGTACCCTAAATTCATTGAAAACAGAATTTGCTCTAATATTACTATCTAGAAGGTGTGTAACAAGAGGTACAAGAAGAAGTCGAGTGGAAGATGAGAATGATTGGATGAAATGTGGTGATGTTTGCTACTGCTTCCAATTTAACGTTTAGCATTTTTTTAAGTGTAAGCTTCTTAACTTCCTCTCCTCGTTTCGGGCTGTGTATTTTGTTCTTGAGAAAATTTTAAGCCCGTCAATATTGATAGAGTCTCGTGCTTTTGGAGTGCTACTGAAAATTTCACTGCTAATCGGACATAGGATCGAACTCTTGGTTTATGTATTGGCCGGAGCCACTTTTGTTAATTTTCCACAGTTCTCTGTTTAAAATAGTACTCTTTAATGGAATGATATGAAAGATTATTGAATTATGTAGACACATTGAGGGTAAATTATATAGTATTTTGGAACTAGCTAATTCTTGTTTCTTTCTAATTTCATATATGTATTAATCCATGAGAGAACCCTAGAAAATGAAAACACAGACCTACATATACAATATTTAAAGTGGTACTATTTCTTCAAATTTATCATTTTTATATCTTAAGTTCCGGGTTACCTGGCTACGAGATTTTGTGATAAAATTCTACCATTCCAAGTGACAGCCGATTGCAATTGTCTTCACTCTCACTCTCACTCTCCTCCAAACAAACAAATCTAAGTCCATGTCTCAGTCGATCTCTATTAAAAACAAGTGAGTGAATTGTTCTGAAAAGAGTTCTCGATCTCTGTTACCCATTTCATGCTATACTACTCTGATGCAATATTTTTGATGTTGGAATTTTCACTTATATAACAAGCTGCGTCTTTAATGTACGTATGATGCTTTAAAAGTACTTAAATCTTTTCGTTTCCCGCATGATATTGAGAACGTTGAGAGATTAACTACAAAGAAACAAGTTGGCCATAATATTCCATCACTTTCGTTCATAACCTCATAGATATATGCTAATGTCTGATGTTAATCATGTAACTACACTATTAAGCCAAAGGTTACTCACACTATTGATCTAAAAACATGTAAACAAATTAGACAAAAACAACTTAAGAATACTAACCCGCGCGTATGCGCGGGTACTCACCTAATTTAATTAAAAAACCCACGGAAGTAAAGGAAGCATAAGTTTTGCCAGGAAAAAAAACGAAAATTCATATTAAAACTCAAAACCTAATTCAAAATTGGGGTCGTTTATATAGATATTGGAATCGAAATCGAAGAAGGTTTATAGAAGAAGATTTATCTTCCCGCGATCTGCATAACTAAAAAAAGTTATCTTCTTCTGCTTCAGAAACCGTTCATCTGTTTCTGACCATGTGTTGCTTATGACCGAATTGATCTTTACTGATTCTGTAAATTTTGATTGTGGAGTTCTATCTTGAATAGATAAAGTTGAGTCCCTGGAATTTTCTTGACGGTGTGCTGGAGATATGTGGAGCACAACCGAAAAAGTTCAAAGCCATATGTTTCAATATCGACAAGCAACCATTTGAGCAAGTAATGGTGAGAACCTATATAGATTTTATTATTGTAAAATCAGCTATTTTGGTCATATGATTAATTTGTTGTGTTTACATTTTAGGTGGAAAAGAAAGGTTTGTGTTAAGAGACGAGCACTTTTGTTAAGAAACATGACAACCTATTGCATTGTGTTTGACCTCCTTGAAAGATTGGATTGCATTAGCAAAAAAAAAGTCTTTCAAGTTGTCGACTGTAAAGGAGTTGAGGTAAATTTTTACAATCACTCAACATTCTATTAGGTACTAATAAAGATGATCAAACTAAGAAACAAAGTTTTCATCTTTCTTAAAGATTGGATCAATCAGTGCTGGTGTGGAGATACGATCGACGCTACGTCTTTTTCAATTGCATACATTTGATTAGAAAGGTATAGCATACATTATCTTCTTATTATCGATCACTTAATTAGCTTTCCATTGTTACAAATTGACTTTTAATTTTTGATTTGCTATTGTAGAATAATGTCTTTATGTTACACGTTGATTTTTAAGGATTTATTGTTTTGAGTTGGATTTGTAAAATTGTTTGAAGGTGAGTGATACACAATAAATTACATTCTTCATTGTTAATTTGCGAGAGAAAAAGCTTACGGTTTTGGAGTCTCCAAAGTCACTAATGAAGAATCCATAGAGCAAGTGTGAGAATCAGAAAAAGCACATCAAAGCAAGACATGAAATAAAACAGAAAAGTTTCAAACTAATATTTGTAATTTTGTACGCAACAAACCAATGTAAATTTTATTAGCTAGTAAATCAAGGAGAACACCAAAATAAAGAAAATGAAAATAACAATTCGGAAACTCAAGTAACCAACAGTGAGAAAACATATTTATGACGATTTTAACCCCGTAAATATCTCTCTCTATCTTTGAGAACATCTCTGTCTCTATCTATCTATCTCGTGAACATTTCTCTCTCTTTCATCAATCAGAAAATTATCATAAATCAGGATCTGGTATAGGCGAATAGAGACATCGACGGAATACGGTGGTATGTAACGGCCAGTAAAAACGTTGACAGATTCGATGGTGTGTAGCAGTCAGTAGAAACGCCGACGGATGTGTAACGAAAGCACGGTGACAGATCTGGTGGTGTGTAACGGATCCGCCATAATTAACCCTAGCCGTCGTTGTTTCTACTAGTCGACACACATCGCCGGGAATCGTTGTTGTTTCCACTAGCCGCCAACATCAGCGATTTGCCATGAAAGCACAGTGACAGATCCGGTGGTGTGTAATAGATCCGCCATAATTAACCCTAGCCACTACATCTTTAAGTGATTCCATTCACCACCACAGTAAACCCTAGCCGACATGGTCATGTGTGGCAGATTCGATCTGATTCACCGCCACTAATCTGATTTACCGCCACTGTTAACCTCGCTGCCACAGTTAACCCTATCCGCCATGATGGTGTGTGGCAGATCCGTTCTGATTCACCGTCATTGATCTGATTTACCGCCTCCATGACCATGTGTGGCAGATCCGATCTGATTCACCGCCACCGATCTGATTTACCGCCATCGTTAACCCTAGCTGCCACAGTTAACCCTATCCGCCATAGTGATGTATGGCAGATCCGATCTGATTTACTGTAATTAATCCTAGCTGGATTCTATTAAATGAAGTGAGTAGAGAGAAAAACTGATAAAAAGAAGAAAAAAACAATGTTATTGATGTTCTACACATATTCGATATAATTCATATATGATATAAAGGATATAGGGGTTAAGTTGGGTTTTAGAAAAAATCAACAGTACCATTGTCAGTTGGCTAAATACCAAGTTTTGTGTTGATACTAGGCGCAAATACTCAAAAAATTATGCTAAGTCCAGATCTTATTATATAAAGGAGAGTTTGTCAAAATTGTAACTCACGGGATCGCGACAAGTGTCTATTATCGATGGAGATGATGACACGTGTTAAAATACTCAATTTTAAATCAAGCAATTAGAAAATTAAAGATATCGTTATGTTAAACCAATAAACTTAAGACACATTAACATTTTTCTTATTGTTTCATTAACATATTTCTAAAAGCCAAACAAAATCTTATGTAAATCGTAAACAAAAAGCAAAATATAAATACCATTATGTTAAACAAAATAAATGTTATATCACAAAAATGAAATATATAAAAACAAAAAAATGTTAAATCATCAATTATTTTAAAAGGAAAAGTAAACATACGTTTAACCTTATAAATGTTAAACCATAAATTATTTAAAAAGAAAAGTAAGCATACGTCCAACCTTCCAAAAATGTTATTACTTCAGAAAAGGCAAATCCAAAAACTATATAATAACACACACCTCCCACAATTTAACGTATACACAAAATCCTTAAATGTTTTTGCAAATCATGAGTACCACCGTCTAACAAATCCGTTAAAACTATTTAATTTTTGATCAATTAGATCGAAATCGTATTTACCGTTGAACTATTGCATGTATTCTTCGAAAGTTGGAGGATAGAAATCTTAAAGCAATCAATGTACTTATGAGAATGAAAGTTTTTCTACTTGATGAAAATGTTAGTATATATCAATTATATCAAATTTTAAATTCTTTCGACTTATCCAACACTTACCATACTTTCTTTATGTTGTAAAAAAAAAAATTATAAACCTAACATCAAATGGAAAATTTACAAAATAGAATAGTAATATATTATAATTTCATTTTTTACCGTTCATAAATTCCATTTTTGTGTAAACAAAAAAATTGTAAACTATAAGATTGAAAATGTAAAGATTATATGTCAATGGAAAAAAGAGAAAGGGAAAGTATAAAGAGTAAAAAACATCAAGTTTACAATATAATTAATACGTAACTTATGACTAGATTAACGAAATTTTAATTTCGAATATACCTTCTTTCTTTTTGTATGACTGTTAAGAATTTTAGAATATAACTACAGTATACGGGTTTAACTACACAAATTATCAATTTTAATATATAATATCCGCATAATATGCGGGTCCTAATCTAGTTATTTTATACATGTAATTCTAAATTATTTGTATAAATCGGATCGACGAATTTCGGTTTGGTTCAAATCGGTTTGGCAATTGAGCATCATCGTCTCTAAGAAAGAAATATCTCCAAAAACTGAAACAGATTTTTATCATCATCAATGGCGATTGTATCATCACTACCAGATATCAATCTCTTCTCTTCTCTACCTTCCACTTCACCAATGTCAGATTCATCCACTGGTACTTTCCGTCCATCTCCTCCAATACCTATTCCCAAATACTCACCATCAAATCGTAATCGCAATCCGAAAACTAACCATACAAATCCAAAACCAGCTCTAAAGCTTCCACATCGAAATACGAGATACTACAAACCAGTGAAAGAAGGAGTTATCTCTTCAGATGGAGAACGAACAATCGTAATCGGAGATTCCGGTGTCTCTTACCAACTTCCCGGTGCTCCTTTCGAGTTTCAATTTAGCTACTCGGAGACACCGAAAGCTAAACCGGTTGGAATTCGAGAACCAGCGTTTATGCCGTTTGCTCCACCGTCGATGCCGCGACCTTGGACTGGTAAAGCTCCGTTGAAGAAATCTAAGAAGAAGATTCCGTTGTTTGATTCGTTTAATCCACCACCGGTTGGTAAATCTGGTGTTAAGTATGTTGAAATGCCTGGTCCGTTTCCGTTTGGGAAGTATCCAAAGGAAGCTATGAGTAGAGATGAGATTCTTGGTGAGCCTTTGAAGAAATGGGAGAAAGGAATGTTGATTAAGCCTCATATGCATGATAATCGTCAAGTGAATTTGGGTGAGTATGTTTTGGATTATGGACTTCTGATTTCAGAGTTTTTCACTTATTTGATTATGTGTATGTGTGTGTGTTTGATAGGAAGAGATGGATTTACGCATAATATGTTGGAGTTGATACATTCTCATTGGAAGAGGCGACGTGTTTGTAAGGTTCGTTGTAAAGGAGTTCCTACTGTGGATATGGATAATGTATGTCGTGTTCTTGAGGTATGTGCTTAGATTCTTGATCAGTGTTTTTGGCTAAGAAGTTTTTTGTAGAATTGTAGGAAATTTTGGTTGCTTGTCTGATCAAACTTAAGTAGAAATGACCAAGAACCGATAGCTCAACTGGTGAAGATCTCAGGCAAAGCCTAGAGGTCGCTGGTTCGAGTGGTGCTTGGGACGAAACTAATATTACATGTTGTGGTTTTGGCCCTATGGGGATTACGGGCTTCAGCCCCGAACCTCTTCGTAATTCAAAAAAAAAAAGAAGCTGAAGTAGAAATGACTCGAATGTGTAGAATCTGTAGAAAGATGTTTTGTGACTTGAGAATGTAACAAAAGAGGTTATTATACTGGTATTATCTTTATATGTCTAGTGTTGTCTCAAGAAGTGTGATGGACTGAGTCTTCGAGCTTTCTAAATTTTCTATTCTCTGTGTTTTTCCTCTTATCTAGGAGAAGACGGGAGGAGAGATCATTCACAGAGTAGGAGGTGTGGTGTACCTCTTCAGGGGAAGAAATTACAATTACCGCACACGTCCGCAGTACCCATTGATGTTGTGGAAACCAGCAGCTCCTGTTTATCCAAAGCTTATTCAAGAAGTTCCTGAAGGATTGACTAAAGAGGAAGCTCATATGTTTAGAGTGAAGGGAAAGTCTCTTAGGCCTATTTGCAAGTTGTGTAAGTGTATCTTATCTTTAAAGCTTTAGTTCTGCTTTTTCCTGTTTTGTAACTTTGGGCATCCAGTGTAGTAAATTGGTGCATATAGTGCAAGAAGAGGTGATACATTTGGCTAAATATTTACTATTGTTGTCTTGGTTTTGTATTGCAGCTAAAAATGGAGTCTACGTGTCGCTGGTCAAAGATGTTAGGGATGCCTTCGAACTCAGTCCATTGGTGAAAATCGACTGCCCAGGACTTGATCCAAGTGATTACAAGAAAATAGGCGCTAAGCTAAAGGTCTATGAATCCTTCAGGTTTTTTTGTTGTTGTTGCATCTATACATTACACTGCTCTGCATCCTCATTGCAATCACATTTGGTCGATGTTAAGTGTTGAAATTCGAATCACTGAAATTGCATGTCCACTTGGCTTAGGAGTTCCTCTTATATTCTCCATTTCCCATGCTGGATTGATTTCTCTCTGGTTATCTTTATTAAAAAAAAGTTGTAGTCGAGTGCTTTTCAACATTATGATTGGTTTCATGTTCTCTCTCTCTCGTTCATTTGGTCTCATATTCAGTTTCTCAGGTTTCATCACCCATAATTTCCCTATGTATCTAAAAACCATTCTCTTCATTTCTAATCTCTTAACAGGAGTTAGTTCCGTGCGTGCTTCTGTCTTTTGACGATGAGCAAATACTCATGTGGAGAGGATTAGATTGGAAGTCACGGTTTCTGGACAATCCCTTAACTCCAATCCTCTCTGAGACCAACATAGCAGGCGAACTTGATCCCTCAGGTATTATTAAATCTCGAGTATTCAGAAACAAGCTAATACTAAATAAATATGCTTCTCATATATCTTATATCTGTCTTTTTCTTTACAGACGAAACCAGTAAAGAAGAAACAGAGTCTGATCCAAATACGGTGATCTCAAGCCCCAAAATGATCTCGCTCTGGCAACGAGCCTTGGAATCATCAAAGGCGGTAATTCTGGAAGAGCTTGACCTTGATCCGGACGATCTCTTGAAGAAAGTGGAAGAGTTAGAAGGCACTTCACAGGCCGCAGAACACACTTACACAGCCTTAGTATTGTCGAGCAGTGATGGTGCAGAGGACTACGTGGATGACAAGGATCAGTCGGAAGAGTATAGTGACATCATAGACGACGACTTTGACGACGAATGTTCCGATGATGAGTCTCTAGAACCCGTTGGTCTTGTAGGATCTTTGCCCGTTGACAAGATAGTTAGGAAGATGAGGGAAAGACTAAGATAGAGCCAAAGTTTTACCTTGTAATTTGATCTTGTTGTGTAAAAAATGTATCTAACATACTAAAACCCAAAGTGCCATAAAGAATTACAAAGGAACCGATTGGATCATCAACTTTGTCATCGACAAGAATCTGGCCTCTGCTGCTTTGAAGTGAGTAATATAGAGACTAATATCTTCTGATTCGTCGTCGAATGGTAATGAGAAAAACTCTCTGCAGTTGCAAGAATAAAAGCAGCAATTATGTTTTATAATATTGCTTCATCTACTTCTATTGGAGACTTTGATTAACTTTGCCAATTGCATTTTCCCTTTCTTTTTGTTTATCTTGTAGAAGTGAGGAAAGACTTGAATACAATTGTTTACATCTTCTTGAACCCCCGCCAACAAAGTTGCTGGTTATATTCCTGGTGTATGTGTGTAGGTAGATATGCGAGGCTCGGTTTTCTTATCTTTCCTGCATCAAGAATCCTGCTTTTGTTGAAAATCTCATTGCGCATGAAATTCAAAGTGTTGATGACATCTCATTCTCAAGCCTAACATGTAGGTTTTATGAGTATGTTACCTAATTAAATCGAATTTTCCTATCAAACATGTGGTAGGATATGGTGTTTTTAATAGAACATTTGGTCCACAAATGTGATCAGAAAGACCCGTTGGGATTGGTTCTTGGGGATGTTGCAAATGGTCCAGGCTTGACATATTTATTTTTAACGTTATATTTTTTATTTCATTAATTTCTTTCGACATAATTGAGAAGATGAGAATCAGAAACAAGTAGTAGCAACTTCTTCTATTCTTCCATACATTACATAATAATTAAGCATTATAACTGTTTTTAACAACGCAAATTACCATTATTTGAACTCCTTTCGAGCATGAACTTATGGTATCAAAATGAGTCACATTGAGAAGGATATTTGGGTCCACTCTGGACGTAAGGTCATTATTCTGCTCAACAATTCCGACCATTCATCGATACGGTACACAAATATGAAAAAAGTCTCTATATAACAAAGCTGTACGTGGATCATATGCGCATTTATGGTTTGAGTTGGTACTTGGTAGTTAGGTAATACAAACTGTTTGTCAATTTGTAGATAGAATCGTTAGATATATATACGCTATGGATAAGATGTATATTCGATTTGATGTTATGTATGTATGATTTATATACTTATTTGACTTAAGCTTGAGTCCCTCGGGTGAAGAAATCTTGGAGTTTAACCATAACACTGACTCAATTCCTTTTTTCTGCAACTATTTTGTCATTTGATTGTGTATATAAGTTAGGTTACGAATATCACAAATCATATAGTCTTTATTACTATGCTATATAAACACCAACTTGACTTTTTGTGTTATTGACTCTTTGCTTTTGTATTGATTACATTTGTTGTGAATTTTGAATTTGAGATAGTACATTGGTATATTGACTTGACTTGAAGAAATACATTTAGTGGAGCAGTTGTGTTTTGTGACTAAAATAGAGCGAAAGTGTTAGTGAAATTATTATCTTGTTTTGTGTATATGTTAGAAAACTAAAAAGACTTGCTTATAGATTCCTCAAATCAAATGTTCCCTCTTTTTAGTTCTTGCACGAGAAACGAGAGACTTAGTCTTCTTTAATCCTCATTTTTACTATAATCTTTCTCGTGTATGTGTGCATGTTTCTTGAGTGTTGTCACTTAATTAGCCTTGAGAGAACATTAGAAGCAGTGTTATGTTGAAAATCTCACTGAGCATGAAATTCAGTGTTAATGACATCTCATTCTCAGCCCTTATCATGCATGCATGTTACTCCCTCTGTTTCATATTAGTTGTCATTCTACGGTTATTATTTTGTTTCAAATTAGTTGTCATTTCACATTTTCAATTCAAATTTATGATTAATTTTTCTCTTTTCTCTTTAATTTTTTAGCTAATTAAATCCACATATCAAACAAAACAACACATTAATTAGGGGTAAAACATAAATTTTAAATATTTTATTAATTTATGTGAAATCCCCTAAAACGACAACTAATGTGAAACGGAGGGAGTAGATTTTTGGTCTAAATTACATATCTTCTTTTTCCTAGTATTTTCCGTTCTTCGTATATACTCCTATATCTCCCAATCATTTCATGCATCCAATCCATGCATGTAGATAAGGTTTAGAATCTTTAGATATTATATATGTGGTAGGATATGGTGCTTTAAATTGAACATTTGGACCACAAATATGAAACCATTGGGGGCTCTTGGAGATGTTGCAAGTGGTCCTGGCTTGACTTTTAATTATTCATCACGTTGTATTTTATCATTCATCAATTCTTGCGATATTGATAGAGAAGATGAGATGCAGAAACAAGTATGAGCAGGTTCTTTTATACATTACACAATAATCAAGCAAAGCATTATAACTTTTCCTAATATCGTAGATAACCATATGATTCGGGAACTCCTTCTGAGCATGATCTTATGGAGAAGGATACATGACTCCATTCTGGACCGTATAAGGTCATTGTCGTGCTCCGTAATTCCAGCCATACATTGATTGATACGGTACACAAATCTGATAAATAAGAACATTCCATCTTATAGATTATGTGCATTTATTATTCCACTTGGTGGATAGATAATACAAACTTTTAATCGATTTATAGATAAGGTATATATACACTTTGGATAGATTTATAGATAAGGTGTGTATACAGTATATATATATTTGTGTGTGTGATTTCTACTTATTTTGAGTTAAGCTTGAGACCCTTGGAGAGTTTAAACTTAACTACGAGCTAGGCTGTTCCGATCCTAATCTTGAATTAATCTAGTTGATGGTGTTATCAGCTAGCTTATAAATGTCATAAATCACATGGTATTTTATTACTATTACTATGATATATAAACACAACCCTGGATCTTTGAGTTGTTGAGTCTTACCAATTTTCATCGCTTGCCTTTATTGTGAGAACTTATATGAAATAGTACAATGGTTTATTGACTTGACTTATAAAAAATACATTTAGTGGAGAGTTGTGTTTTGCTATACCTCTTTTGTTGAAAAGTCCTTATCGACTCATTTGAACTTTACTAGTACTACGGTAAAAACTCTATAAAATAATATTCTATAAAGTAATAAACTCAATAAAATAATAAAATTTACGGGTCCCGAGTCGGGAACAATATAAAATTTAACACAAATCGATAAAATGATAAGATAATAATTTTTTTAAAAATCTTATACAAATATATGGTCCCATTAATATCATAAAATAATACTACTGTTATATATTTTTTCATTTCATATTAAGTGATGTTTTTGAATAAACAAATTGTTTTAAAATATATTATATTTTCAATTTTTAGTAGAGAAATAATTAATTTTTTTATTGTTTTAACCATTTATATTTAGTAAATTGTTTTATTAGTGGTTAAATTGTGTTTTATTATGAATTTATCAATTAATTATTTCTTTTTAATTTATTTTAAGCATAACTTATAAAGTAATAACTCTATAAAGTAATAAATTTTGGTAGTCTCAACATTATTACTTTATAGAGTTTTTACTATATATGATCTAAAATGGTAACTATACCTTAACTTCACATTCTTTGTGCCATTTTTCCACTTATTCTCTCTGTCTATGCCTTTCTCTGTTCAATTGGTTCCTTTGAAGCTCTGAATATTAATATGAGCAAGCTATGGATCAGCTGGAAAACTTCAAAACCAAGTGAAAGAGTATAAAAATGTAAGTAATGTAACATTATGATCCTACATGACCAACATGAAAGAATTCAGCACTTAATATATAAAAGACTTTGACCATTCCGCTCATAATAATGGTAAATTTTGATTTTTCAAATTGTAAACTCATTAATCACGTTTCAACTCGCAATTATCTTAGTTTCGTCCCACCGCTCTCGAACCTTCTATGTTTACCAGTTGAGCTATCGAGTCTCTGTCAACTCGCAATTATCTTCTCTACGTCAATCTCTCTATATAAACATCACTCTCCCTCCAATCCATTCCGCATTATCCAAAAAAACGTAACAAAAGAAAGATGGATAACTTTCAACAAATGGAGAAGAAGAACATCAACGGAGATATCATCATCAAAGAAGACGAAGAACAATCTTCTTCTTCTTCCATTAACGGAGACATACTCGTCTCAATCCTCTCCTTCTTACCACTCCTCGACCTCATCTCCGCCTCTCAAGTCTCTAAATCCTGGAACCGCGCCGTCTTCTTCTCCCTCCACCGTCTCAAATCCATCCCATGGTTATTCATCTACAACCAAAGAAACTTCCCACCTTACACCATGGCAACAACCTCAATGACCTACGATCCAATCTCTAATCACTGGATCAAACTCAAAACCGAATCTCCATACCAACACATCTCCGTTATTAGATCCTCTCACTCAACGTTACTCTACGCTTTATCTCCAGCGAAATTCTCCTTCTCAATCGACGCGTTTCATCTGATCTGGCGACACGTGGCACCACTGAGAGTTTGGAGAGTAGATCCGATCGTTGCTGTTATCGGATCTCGGTTGGTTATAGCCGGTGGTGTTAACGAATTCGAAGACGATAGACTCGCTGTTGAGTTATTTGATTTGGATAATGGAAACGAGTGGGAAAGATGTGAATCGATGCCGGAGTTTCTCTACGGATCTGGTTCGTCCACGTGGCTATCCGTCGCGGTGAGTTTTGAGAAGATGTATGTAACGGAGAAGAGATCTGGACTCGCGTGTTGCTTCGATTTAGAAACTAGATCTTGGACGAATCTGCTCGATCTATGTCCTGGAGAAGACTGTAGAGTGTACTCTCGTGTTATTGGATTCGTCGGAGATCGGTTAATCATGGCTGGGATTACCGGAGATGAGGATAATCCGACGGGGATTGAATTTTGGGAAGTGGAGATGATGAGATCGATTGGATCTATGCCTAAGGAGTGTTTTGATAAACTGAGAGGAATTGGTGGTTCTGATTGGCCGTTAACGTCGATTACGATGAATGCGGTGGGAGATATGGTTTATGTGTATGATACGACGGTGGTTGGAGATATTGTTGCGGCGGAGATGGAAGATGGAAAGCTTTGTAAGTGGAGGAGTTTGCGTAACGCAGACGCTAAATGGAATAAAAGTCATGCGGTTGAGAAACGTATCGTTGCGTGTTCGATTGTTGATTTTAGCGATTTGACACGTGCGTTTAAGGATAACTTGAGTTTCTCTACGTGAAATGATCTACGTCATTATTAATCAAACTTCGTTGTAAGCTAAAACGTATTATGGATTTAGAAAATGTTTAGGTAGAAGTTGTTACGTGTATAATAATCTAAAGAAGTTTAGAGGTGTATAATGGATGAGGGAAGACGATTTGAGAGTTGTTTGTTTTATTTTCAACGACTTTCAGTGAGAGTGACGTATTATTAGTACATACTTGAAACAGATTTATATGGTAAAGGATACATTGGAGGGTCCAGGGATAACCAATAGAGAGCATGATAACCTCACCATTTTTCCTTTCAATCTATGGAGTATATGGTAAAGGCTTAGTACTCTCTACTTTTACCTTCAAGTGAGCAACATCCAAACTAATCATCGTTCTAGTAAACTCATCCACTACCACATGCAAGCCTAATAGCTATGTAATCCTCCCATGTCCTTCATTAGTGTAAAGATTAAAAGTAATATCCTTAACCTGAGTCCAAAGAGGAATGGAGGGGAATAAATGTGGCTTTAGAGGAATATTAGCAGTCCAGGCCCTAGGTGAATTTCAAGCTTCATGCCTCTACCCTATATGTGTACTGATACTTTGGATGTAACCAAATGAAAAGGTTTTGTCCATAAATCAACCAGGACGAAAAATTTATGTAAGTCATCTCATTCTTTTTTGTGTTTAGAAATTTTTAGCCTAGAAATACCATCAGCTAAAATAGTAGGAGAAGCATGATTCTTTAGTTTCATGTCCATAGAATTTTGGAGTTTAACAGTCCATGAAGAGGGTAGAAGAGGATGGTTCTTTTATCATATGTGTTGTGGTTATTAAGCCCAACTATAACAACATTACTAGTTATACTAGGAGTAACCACATAAGGAGAAGGATGTGGCTTAAGAGTGAAGAAATCTAACCAATTGTTAATCTTTGTATGGGACTGAAAGGCTTTTTGCATAGTCGTACCAATAAGGTCGGGATTTGACAGTTGAGGACTCGTGTTATCCAAAAAGATAGGCACCGTTGAAGAAGTAGAAAAAGTCATCAAAGAATAAGATTGAATCTGCACTGGAAGAAATTAGTAGTATTGACAGATGAAGAATCACTCCATAGAACACGGGCCCAAAAAGAATGAAAACATGCTGCTAGAAACTTGGCCCAGTTTTCACCTCTTGTCTCCAATTACTCCCCGAAGCGTTTGCAATTTGGTTCCCAATTTGGGACGTGTCAAGAAATCTATCAATGGATTATGGATCCTATGATCCACTTTAAACTTGATGATAAGCTTTCAAAAGCATAGCTACGTAGCACACGTACACGAAATGGAAACAGTTATTATAAAGCCACTAATCATATATACCACTCATCTTACACAAGCCCACAATTTAGGCTCATTATATGAACTACACCAATCTGCTTAAACAAGCCCACATAGTTTTTATTAACCCATGCCTAATTAGAATGAATAAGTTTAATGACCGTTTGAATTTGGCCGCTGTAGCTTTAACGTAAAACATAAATGAATTATCAATATTGTAAGAGCATCTCCATTAGAGAAATTGGGTAGAAGTTTTTTAAAATAATAAAAAAAAATATTTTAATTTAATAATTATATTACAATTTCTTTTTAATAATTGAACTAATAACCAACTGTCATGTGTAGAAAACTGAGAAAAATCGATTCTAAAAGGTATTCTACAAGAACCATTTCCTATTTTTTCTCCTTCTCTTTCCTCATTTTTTTTTTTTTTTTTTTTCAATTATAAGAAACCTTAATAAGAAACACCAATGGAGGTGGTCTAACAATCCATCTAAAATTAAATTACCATTACACAGGCTAGTGAAAACAATTTTTTTGTTTGTGATGTCTAAATGTTAAGATAATGAAAACTAATTTTCAGTTTACAACCTGTTATTCTGCAATATGCGAGTCAAATGTTGAAAGAAAAATATGGCATAAGTAAAGCTAAGGTTCACATCCACGATTACGACCACCAACTCGAGTAGAATCGTTTGCAAGAAAAAAAATGTTTAATATTGATGAAACGGTAAAATCTCCGTTGACTTAGAAAAGAGAAGAGACTGATCACAAAATGTTTGAAAGAGCTGCAACTTCAACTTGATTATGTATACATATACACCTATTTCATCAAAAGGAAAGAAACTCCATGCACCTTCTTTGCTTTTCTTATATTTTGTTGTTTCATCCAAACATTTAACTAGTACGTAAGATTAGGTCGATTATTATGCATATATTTTGAATGATTAATTAGATAAATGGAAATAAAAAAAGAGGGGGGAAATGGTAGTAAACGAGCAAATGGATACCGACACGAGCATTTGTGTTCTACTTTGAAAGAATCTCATGAGGTGTTGAAAACAAGCATGCGGAAGAATTTGTCTACTATATAGTAAGTTATAATAGAAGTATTGAACCGTGGAAGAGTCAAAAGAAGAATTAAATGAATAACTTTTAATGAGTACACGTAACACATGTTTCTCGGGGTACTAAATTATCTATTTTTCTTACTAGACCGGACAGTGAGTGATGAGGAAAAAAAATATCCACGTACAAGCCAGTTTAAGTTGGATATGAGCTTGTAAGACATTTAATGCGTTAAACGTTAAATTAGAATGCATACTTATAAGTTTAGATAAGTGATAAAATAGCTTGAGACGTTAAATTAGAATGCATACGTTTATCGTCTTCTACGTTAAATTAGAATGCATACTTATAAGTTTAGATAAGTGATAAACCAACTGAAATCATTATCGATCTTCTATGTACCGAATTAATTAAATCATAATATCTCTTGCTTATTAAAAATAAAGATAGCATCATGTTCATTGTTGAAAGTCTACACTTTATCTTGATTTTAATCTCTAGAAAACACATTTGATTCAGATAAGAAAAAGAATGATATCTTTGTCGAAAATGGAACATCTTCCTCTTCGTTTGCTTTTAAGTTTTAAGTTTTCGCTTTTGACATGATAAAAAGGAGTATTGCAACGTATGGGCCGATACGGGCTCATTTTTCTTTGACACACCAAAGAATCTAAAACACTCCATACACACTAAAATAAAAGAAATGTCATGAAGAAAATGGAACTTCAAATGAGTTTAGAAGTAAATATTTTTTTTATAACTATTGTTACTAAAATATGTTCTAGTTAACTATATATTTTTGAATCTCCATCAGGCATCCAAGATGATAAACAATTCCGAATGGTTCAATCGATTTGGTGAAGAAAGTTTTTTTTTTAATGTTTGGCTTGGTGTACAACTATGACAGCGAAAGCTTGTTAATTACACTGAGATATAGAGATACCATTATTATTGGAACTCAGAACAAAATAATGGTGGTCTTGATAAGTCAAATAGAGCACTCACCAGTCGCCAAGCTACATAATGGAGGGGTGAGACCAAAAGAAGATAGAATAGGGGTATGTTTGGAAAAAGTAAATGGCTATTAAATTGGTTTCTATTGATGCAACTTTTTTTAAACGACAAATCAACATTGATTAATGTGGCACTATTTAATTTAATTTGGAGTTTGACTTAATTATGTTTCCGAACCTTTTGTTCAGCAAATGAGGGCAACCTAACTTTTATTCGAAGAAGATAAAATAATACTATTTGACTTTGTTTAGAGGAGAGCTCACATACCACGATCACAGTTAGGCCACGGGTCTACGTTTAAAAGGAAATATTAGACCACAAAAATAGTTCATAACAAGTAAAACATAAACTAAGGAAATTTTGAGAAAATTAATTTTAAAAACAATTTGTAGTTTTTACTTTTTAGTTTGTATTATCAAACTAAGAAAATTAGTAAGAATGACATACATATTATTTTAGACATATAAATTTAGCATATAATATATTAGGGCATCTACAACCATGATATAAAATGAGTATCAACAAAATTAATTTAATATTAGTTTTAACACGTGGCCTCTTTGTTCCGTCTCAAATGTACCGATGTAATGAGACAACTCATATCCTTCACCAATTAAATAATTAATTTAATATTTATTTTAATTGACTTCACACGCTTGAAACTCTATGTGTATCGAGGTTAACGATGGTCTTACCATGATACTCGCAATATGTTTTGCTTTAAAAGTTTTTTTTTGTTTTTATATCGTCTACATTCCACGCAATTTGAAAAGTAAGAAGGTTTGGTTGGCATGTAGTTAGAAGGTTATGGGTCTTAGGTTAAATGATAAATTTGGACCTAAAATAATTTTTTGTGTTAAATAAAAATATTTAAAACTCTTGTTAATTTATTATATAGATTGGGTAATGAAAACTAAAAAAGTATATTATAAAAAAAAATTATGGACCCTTTTTAAAAAAAAAATTAAAATGTTTTGGTTTTTTATACATTTTTATTAGATCCCCTTAATTTATTGTTGGGATACGAGATGGAGCTCTGGACCGTCACCCCGCTTGTCCCTCCACTTGAGCTGGTATTGCGTGTAGTGCGTTTTCTCGCTCTTTAAATTTTTCATTTGTAAACGTTGTCATGGTTAACCAAACTTTGTGATTAGCTTATGGTTTATGTTATCAATTTTTTGTCCTTTAAACTATAATCTCCTTGTGATTTTAAAGAGTCTCTCGTGAATAGTCGGCTAGTACACCAGTTCAGTTACCAACATTTATTTTGTGATATGCTCAGTTATTTAGGATATGTATGTGTTCAGTTATTTGGTAAAATGCACCCAAATGAATCACCAAGTTAGAGATCATCGGTCTTCGGCTTCTATCTGTTTCCTTTGTTTCATTTTGATAAAGTGAGAAGAAAGAAAAAAAAAACAAAAGAACGTGAAGGACCACAAAGAAGGTAGTAGTAAAAGAATGATTCAGAGACAACTTTCTTGTTTCTCGTTGATCGAAACCTTAATTAGTTAACTTTCGAGACATTTTTAAGATTAGGTAACAAAATTAAAGACAAAGTTTTGTATATCATTTGGAGGACCACAGACACAAAACTAAGGACCACTTCCAACAAAAGAGAATATATTAACTCAGCAACCAATTAACACTTTGCATATCATATAATCATGACCATGATGTTTCTCTCATCTTTCTGTTCCAAATGCATCCCCACAACAATCACCAGATTTATGGGTTTATACTTTCTACACAAACACGTGCGAGTTCGTATGGAACAAAAATATGAGTAGAAAGTAGAAACCTAAGAGATTTGTTATTTATTTTCTTTTTAATTGTTGGTAAGAGAACTTGGTTTATTCGAGTAATAGTACTTACGGACGTATAGTGAGGTAAACGCAACTTCTGACTAAAAATATGAGACGCATATATTCTCCGACCACAGTGGACATAACACTGCTGCAGATACATTTAAAAAAATATATATATATATATATATATTCATTGTAAGCTCCCCCTTTTCCTTTGTATTGCTATAAAAAATAAGATTTCCTTTTCTATCTTCATTTGTTTATATGCTCTATAGATTTAGACCGGATCTTGAAAAGAGAAACTATAAATATCTTAGAAGTAATTTAGCTGATCAATCTAACTCTAATAAAAACGATATAATAATTAGGATATCTGATGGAAATTCCTAAAATTTTCGCATTATTGTTTGGTTGTATATTAAATCATTAATATTGTAATAGATCAATTCTTTGTAACTACATATCACCATGGAAACAACACGATAACTTTAAAACTAAGTATGTAATGATCGTTTGCATCTTAGATGTTCGTTGGAGATTACATATATACAAAAGAATATATTCCACTATTAGTAGACCAGACTGAATAAATCCAAACTTTGACCCAGAAATTAATATATTAACAACAACCAATGGTACATATATAGTTGCTAAACGGAAAACATTACGCATAGTTCATGCTACTTAAGCTGCATTTCACTAATAGAGGGATAATTTGTGCAATAACCACAAGAAATTTTATAACTAACAAAAGTAAACAAACTAACCAAAATGGCCATATGTGGCAAAATCTCAACCCTTAGATTTAGATATTTTGGTTAGTTTGTTAGTTATAATTTTTTTTATGGTTATTACACAAATTAGCCCAATTTTATTCCCCCATATTATAAAAACATAACTCATTAGTCATTTATTACTATTATATTTTTCAGCTAATAAAAATCACAACCCCCAAAAATAATAGAGATTGTTTGTCAGTCTCTGTCCACGTACTGCATTTGGATTGGTTTGTATCTTGTCACGTTTGGATTGGTTGAAGTCGATGTTCTAAATTTGGTTGACTATGGAAAATCAATTAAAAAAAAATTGGCTTACGTCCATCAAGAGGTGATGGTGTATATTTAAGGCTTGATTAGGAACAACAAAGACCGAGATATCATTATTAGGTGCTCTAATCAGAATTTTTATCCATAAGGTTTTGGTCCACAAATATATCTGTTTCGGGTTAGTTTGGCCCCTTCCTATAATAGCAGGTACGTTCACATTTAACTTTGTTTTTGTTTCCTTACAGTAATGAGATCAATTATTAATCTGTTATGCTCAATTATTGTTCAAGTGTTAATATACAACTCTTTCAATCAAACCCAAAATATATCTCTCAACGAAATTAATTAATTATTTATAAAAACATCGATCAAGTATGATATAAAGTATAAACTCGGATTCCAAACTCTTTTACCAAAAAAGTTTCAAAAGATTCTCTTTGTTTTTTGGTTTCAGAAGATTCTTATTAGCTAGGAATGGGCATATATACATCCATAGCTCGAATCATATCTATAAATTTTCTTACACACGTTGTTGAAAACATATCAATGATTTGTTCAGCATCATATTCCAAAACCAAGATATATTTTTAATCATACATCGAGTATTCACATCATTAATTAGTAAGTGAAAAGCGACTAATGGTTATCATATTTGATCCCAATATAAACATGATATGCCATTCGCTCTAAAATAAACCTAAATATTCAGCTTAAAATGTATTTGAAAAAAGTAAAAACCATATGTATTCCAAAAACAACAGTTCAAAATTCCCGACATACCTAACCTAATTTACCCGTTACTTGATGTAATTAAGACACTAGAATACTCGGCTATGCAACCATTGCACATTAGGAATTAGAGATGTATCTAAACTATCAATTCAAGTATTAAAGCTTATCTAGTGATTCAAGCTGATATAAACTAGTAATCCTAACATCTATAAATTTGGGTGAGGACCAAATTTATGTTTGTTTTTTATATGGATTCATACGAAACCATAGCTTTGTGTCAGATAATTTTCGAACAAAACCTGGCCCGAAAATGGATGGGTCAATCAACTTGTCCATCTACGAAAAGACCCTTTAACACATCTTTTTTTTTGGAGAAAATAAACAAACACACCCGGTATATAAACGTCCTCCATTCATTACAAATGTGTAGCCTAAGTTGTTATAAAAATATATAGAAGAAAAAGGAAATTATGAACTCTTTTGTAAAGAAAAGGAATTAGCTGAGACGCTTAGTAATTAATTTCCTCAATATATATTTTTAGCCTAGGTCACGCTTAGTCCTCGTATGTAGGCCTCGGCATAGATACCCGTTACCTGTCTTTTACCCGTTATCCGGTTCGTATCCGTCTCAAAAAAAAAGGTACCCGTGACTTTCGAGTTGGGTAAAGGGTACAATAATCCAATTACCCGTGGGTAAGAGTCGGGTATCGGGTATCATTTTTTTAGCTACCGTCTCATTACCCGACTTTTATATGATCCTTACTTGATTTTCTACATATCCTATAAATACTCTTATTTTATACTACTTATATTTGAAATTTGTAATTTTATATTTTTTTTAATTATATGTTAATGTTTTCAAATTATATTTTCTAACCACCCAACTTTCTCCTCAAGTTTATAACAAAACCCTAATAGCAGAAGCTTTGGCGGTGCGTGATGCTCTAATCTATACAACGAAGGTATTCATCACTTTCGAGTGGCTTCGAATTCAAAACCATAATGATCAATACAAATACCCAAACCATAAAAATTAACGAGATCTTATCTCCTTAGATTCTCTATAGATCTAGATGCTAAACAATATCGAGCTTGATGCTTTGGCAAAAGCTCCCCTCAACTTTACTTTTGTTAATTCGGATTATGTACCGGTTAACCCCGGTTTTATACCGGTTTAATAAAATTTTATCTTTTTGTAATGACTTTTTCATTTTTTTTGCTATATTAACGTCTATCGATAAAGAAATTGTAATAATGCGGATAAAGGTAATAGAGTCGGGTACCCAAAGGATCAGAGGTTTTTTAAAGGGTACCCGTTTTATAGGGTACACGATTTTTGCGAGTCGGATTAGGATAATTTTTTTTCTGATTCTCGTTAGTGTCGGGTCGGGTCGGGGCAGGGATACTCCAAAATATGAGGATACCTGTTTTCTGCCCATGCCTACTCGTATGGACCACGGAACCGAGTTATAGAACAAGTTAAGCACTTTAGCTACGTGTCTAGGCCTTTGCCCGTAGCCATAGACTAATGTCATAAAACAATTATATATTTACTATAAGTGTATTACATTATTTGGAAATGAATTATTGCAAATTATATGGATAGGTAGGGAGATAGGTACTGAAAAATGAAGAGAATCTATCAAATCACAAAGCCTATGTATGATAGATAGCTAGATGAACAACCAATTATAAGTGTAAGAAAACATGTGCATGTAGTTCCGAGAGCTCAATACTCAACACTCAACATGCATCATCCAAGTGGCGCCTGGCATGGATAGCCAAAAAAGAAAAGTGAAACATCTACTTTTGTTTATTTTCACCTCATATTTTGATATCTTGATTCAAAACGAATCAATAATCATACATTTTAGTATCACCATTTTCATTTTTCATTCATTCATTTTGTGAACCTATAAGTTAAAGAACATAAAAACAAGTATGTCATTTTGTAACGTTTTGTTAAAATGAGTCCTTTAATTCACTTTTTTGTTATATTTTTCAGATTTTGTCATTTCTAATTTTCTTGTACTTGTATTTGGATCGATTTCTATATGCTTGTATGCATATCTTTCCAAGTGAAAGTTAAATTGAATTACATCAACGATTGATGGAGTTGTGATATTTTTCTGATTCTCGTTAGAATTATGCTTCTATTTTTCTGATTTTTTTGTGAAAGTTAAATTGAATTACATCAACGATTGATGGAGTTGTGATATTGTTAAATAGAATAATTCTAAAATAGAGGTATGCTTTGCTTCCACTTATGTATACTCTACAAAACTAATTCAAAAATTAATTTAAAAATAACATACCTCCAAAATATAGAGTAAAAAATATAATTTAAGTAGAATCAGAGTAGAGTTGGATAATATTTTAAATGTAAAAAAGAACTTCTAGCTAGTATAAAATAGAGTGGAAATGAATATGTTCTTACTTAGCTGCTTAGCAAACTCATCTTCTCTAGATTTTTATCGACATGTAGATTGGATGATCTTTCTAGGAGGACTGATTTGTTATGTCAGAAACACTATAAAACTTACTAACTGACCATGTAACTCAAGATAAATGAATTTCTTTTTATTCATTCTCACTCATACATAAAAATACTGAGAATTTTTTTTTCTATAGATAATTAACCTCATAATATTGTTATCATGAGTAAATTTTCCTACACAGTTTGTCGAAACTTGATTTTGATATTATGTACGTCCTAGTTGGGTTTGTTTGTAGACTCAGCTTTCATCTGATTGTATTTTAATATAACTGGCTTACTATGAAAATGCATATTTATTTTTGGATACTCTGTTCGAAAAAATTATTAGATCAATTATTTAATTACATGAAAATGAAAGTGTACCTAGATGCCTCCCGTGAAGACGTTGGATTGTCTAAAGCAACCAATATTTCACTACTACCTTAGAAATGAAAATGACTCCCTTTACTCTTTCAAAGAGAAAAAAACGCACACACACAAAGTTTATATTAAAACTTGAATGATAGAACATACCAGTTTCATAATAAAAAAAATTATAAGATAAGACTTAAAAAGCGGTCGACAAAACTAAAAGAATGGTTCCATTCGAAACATAGATGCCCCTCGTTTTTTTTGGTTTCTCTTTTTGTTGAAGTGTTAGTTTCTTTCTTTCTTGATACTATCTCTTAAAAATCCAACTATTTGGAACATAATATATAAGGGTTGATCGTATCTACGTCCCCACTGGAAGTTTGGTGTCTTGCTCTAATCACATCAAATTTGAGTTTTTTCGAAGAATTACACAAAACAAAAAATTTCAATCATAAACAACTTCAATGTTTACGTGACCAAAAAGAAAAAAAAACATCAATGTTTAAAATCGATCTAAAACCACACCAAGTTTGAAAATCGATAACAAAACACCTGACGCATGTGGTTTTGGATAGGTTAATAAACCACCTAAATCATGTTTATTTTACTAAATTGAATAAAATCCATCAAAATCTAAACGTGTGTGGTTTTGATAGTTCAAAATTGTGATGATTTTTCGATCACTTTTCAAATTTGATGTGTTATTGTTTAAAAAAAAGTTTGTTTTATGTAGTTCCTTAAAAAAGCTCAAACTTTGTGCGGTTGAAGCAAGATATCAAATTTTCGGTGGAGCAAGTCGATCACCATTCACCAATATATAATTATAAAATCAAGCAATATACCATATTGTTTGTCTATTTTTGTTAATAGTCACGTAGTTCATTTTAATTAGTTATGCCATTATGTAGATCAACATCAATCAATTTTGGCATACATCATTAACTACATTCGGTATAATTTATTAGCCGTAATATATATCATTACCAAGAAAAATACAAGTACGGTATACTCCCTCCGTTTCATATTAGTTGTCATTCTACGCTTTTTATTTTGTATCAAATTAGTTGTCGTTTTACATTTTCAATGCAAATTTATGAATGATTTTACGATTTTATCCATACTCTTTTAGCTTATTAACTACACATATCAAATGAAAAACACATTAATTAGGAGGTAAAACAGATTTTTTTAATGTTTTCTTAAATGACGTGAAATCACCTAGAACGACAACTAATATGCAATGTAGGGAGTACCTATTAATGAATCTCAAGACCACTGTGTTTGTAGCTCCTATACGCCTTAGACCGTGGTTTATTTTATCTTGGTTTATCCACAACCTTGCTTTACTAATAAATTAACTATTGTAAAGTAAATTGTAGATGTTAGTTTAAATTAGCTACAACGAAAGAAGAAGAATTTTCCATAGGGTCTTTTATCTTGGAACGGACATTGGCTTCTGGAAATCCGTATTGTCCGTACAATCGAAATCCGAGGTGGTGCAATCTTCGTTTATCTTTTATCCAAACCCTACGCTACATTGGCTAAAGCATTATTATTTATAATTATATTCATATGCTCTATTATTGTCCATCACAAACCAATAACAATGTTTTAAATTTCTTTCTCATATACTCAACTTATTTGCTGCCACATAAGTAGTTATTACATCAATATCAGTAGTTATTACATGTGCTGAAAACTGACTATTTGTCTGGCAACGATTTAATTCGGAGTTCATTTATGCTAAAAGATGATGATTTTTGCATTAACATGTATTCCCTCCGTTCTTTATTGTTAGATGTTATGGATTTTTTTCTTATTTTGTAAAGATTGATTTTTTACTTTTTCAATGTGTTTTTAATGAAAAAATTACGGTGAATTGTTAATTTCAAAACAAATTAAATAAAATTGTTGAATTGTTATAGGTTGAATGTTATTGAAAATTGTTTAGTACAAAAAAACAATACATTTTTAGTTGAGCATTAATTGGTTTTCTTAATTTGTGTAAAAAGTCTAAAACATCTAACTTAAAAGAACACAGAGAATATTACTAAGGATCGTTCTTAAGTCAAATACATAATGGATATAAAGCCTAAATTTAAGAAACAATATTTTTGTTCATATGTCACTTGCTTATTCCTCTATTTTCTCTATTGATATTTCTACTAGATTTTGAACATTATCATAGCCTTATTTCACAATTTGAAATCCTTTATAGGTTGTTTAATCCCATTTAGTATATTCATTTTATGATATCTCCAACCCAACTCTATTTCTTTTTCTAAAAATAGAGTAAATAATAGAGATGAGTATTTTTCTCTCCAATGAAACTCTATTTTCAATTCTAAAATAGAAACTGTATCTTGTTCTCTAGATTTGGAGTCAAAAGTGGAGAATGTTATATTTGACTCTAAAATAAAGGAAAAATAGCAATTTCTCTAAAATAGAGATGAGTTAGAAAGAAAAATGTCCATCTCTGTTTTATGGTCAAGTATATCAAATTACATTAGAGATTTCCGATGGTCTTATGTTAAAGACCATACTGGTAAAAAAAAATAGATATGGAAATGAGAAGGCTAGTTTGTTCTAAATTAAATTGGAAGACAATCCACATTCTATTTTTTTTTGCTTTACTAAACTTAAAAGGAGAAGATTAAAAAAAAAAAACTATAACTAGTAGTTTATCGATTTTTTTTTTAACATATTGCATTATACAAAAACATGGATAGCAAATTTAGTAATGCTTTGATGATACTATTTACTAACACAAATCGATAAACTACATAACCATGCATCTCCAACCATTGCACTAAATTTGGTGTGATTTTTACACCAAATTTAGTGTTTTGGTGCCAAAATTTTTTTTCCATCTCCAACCATTTACACCAAATTTCACACTAAAAAAAAAATTCTATTATTATATTATTAAATTTAAGTTTTTGTTATTTTTAATAATTTAAGAAGTACTAATTATTTTGATAACTGATTATATTACAATCGAGAAATAAAAAAACAGAATATAAATTACATAAAATTAATTCTCAGAATTAGTATACTTAGACCACAAATGTTTAATTAACGCATTTCAAATTTCAATATGAGCTTCGCGGTTTTTGATTTTCTTTTGTCGAGCTAAAAATTCTTGAAATCGAGCATCATCACCCGCCATCTCAACTTCTGCAATTGGGACTTCCGCTCGTTCTTCAATACAATAATAGTTTTTGTTTGTTTGATTTTAATTTTGTAATTTGTAATTTTATATTTTCAATGTTTTAATTGCATTTTAATATGTAGTTTTAATTTCTACAATATTTATGTATTAATCTTGTTATGTTATGCAAATTTAGATTATAATTATAAATTTTATATAGTTAAAAATAGAACAACAAATAAAATAGTGATACACAAAACTATTATTGTATATCTATTTTTAGTTGGTTTTAAATTCTTTTCTATATAAAAAAATACAATAAAATCATATATTTTTTTGTGTTTTGTGAACAGTGTCACACCTGTTCACAAAACACTAAAAAAAAAAATTTGGTGTTGCTTTTGCCGTTTGGTTGGAGATGTAAAGTCAAAAAATTTACACCATTTTAGTGTTATAGTGTCTTGTTGGACATGCTCTAGCATCTCCAACCATTGCACTAAATTTAGTGTGATTTTTACACCAAATTTAGTGTTTTGGTGCCAAAATTTTTTTCCCATCTCCAACCATTTACACCAAATTTCACACTAAATTTTTTTTTTTATTATATTATTAAATTTAAGTTTTTGTTGTTTTAATAATTTAAGAAGTACTAATTATTTTTATTAATGATTATATTACAATCGATAAATAAAAAACAGAATATAAATTACATAAAACTAATTCTCAGAATTAGTATACTCAGATCACAAATGTTCAATTAATGCATTTCGAAGTTCAATATGAGCTTTGCGGTTTTTGATTATAATTATAAATTTTATATAATTAAAAATAGAATAACAAATAAAATAGTGATACACAAAATTATTATTGTATATCTATTTTTTAGTTGATTTTAATTTTTTTTCTATATAAAAAAATACAATAAAAAACTTTTTTTTTTTAGTGTTTTGTGAACAGTGTCGCACCAAATTTGGTGCGACACTGTTCACAAAACACTAAAAAAACCATTTGGTGTAATTTTTGCAGTTTGGTTGGAGAAGAAACACTAAAAAATTTACACAATTTTAGTGTTACGGTGTCTTGTTGGAGATCCTCTTATATCCACATTTGGAAGGGCCTTCTTAGATTTTTGTAGCCTGAAGCTTGAAGCCTTATAACTTTTATATGTCCTTTTTCGTAAATTACACTTTCCATATTTTCTTCCATTAACTTTTTTTATACTATTTTCTTGCCAAAAGAAAATATGATCCTTGTGTCTCCCTCCACTGCTTCACCGTCTCTCTCTCTCTTTCCCCTATACACACAAAAACTCTCCCATAGAATTATCATACACCTGAAATAAACCATCGATCTCATATCATTTCTTCATCGATTTTCGCTAGGTCGTCGCAGCGGCGCGATCATATCCATGGATGGAATGTATGGTTTCCATTCGACCGGAGATTACTCAGATAAAGCGGTGCTTATGATGCCTTCACCGGAATCTCTCATGTTTTCTTCTGATTACCAAGCCTTACTGTGTTCCGATAATCGAGTCTCTGATGTTTTCGGATCCGACGAGTTACTCTCAGCAGCCGCTTCGGCTTTATCATCTGAAGCAGCGTCGGAGATTCGAAGAAACGATGATCATAACGTTTCTCTAAGTGTAATCAAAGCTAAAATCGCTTCTCATCCTTTGTATCCACGATTACTCCAAGCTTACATCGATTGTCAAAAGGTTAATAATCACTTATACGTATTTTTTTCACACCTTTTTGTGGTTATCTTCTTTAGATTTGGTAAACTGTTGTTATAGGTAGGAGCACCTCTGGAGATAGCTTGTTTACTAGAGGAGATTCAAAGGGAAAATCATGTGTATAAGAGAGATGTTGTTTTATCGTCTTACTTTGGAGCTGATCATGAGCTTGATGAATTCATGGTATAATTCTCTTTCTTGAATTTTTTTTCTTTTCAGATTTTGTTGTATTTTTAACTTGAAGGAATCTTTGGATTTTAGGAAACGTATTGTGATATATTGGTGAAATATAAATCGGATCTTGCAAGGCCGTTTGATGAAGCAACGACCTTCTTGAATAAAATCGAGATGCAGCTCCGTAATCTATGCACTGGTGTCTCGTCTGCGAGGAGTCTTTCGGGTAACTTTTTAACAATCTCTTTCTTGTGGTTTTAGTGATTCGATTTTGTCTCTCTGAGATCTTTGGGGGATTTACTAAAATCATGCTTTCCTCGATCTCTGTGTCTCTGTTATTAGATTTAATTTACCCCACTAACTTGCATACCTGTAACTTTTCATAGGTTTGATATTCATATGTTGAAAATTGATTAGGAGCTTAATGATTTCCGTTACAAAAGAACCCTAGGTTTTTTAGGTGAGAACAATTTAGGAAAAGATGAAACCCTAGCTTTGTGAGTGACTGAGACAGATCTTTGATCTCCATATCCTTCATGGGGTTTGTTGTGTGTTTGGTCCTATTTTTTTTTTCTCTGGGCACCGTCAAAGAGAAGACAAAGGTCGTGTTTTAAGGTCTACGACCTTGGAACAGTTTTGTGTCATTAGTTTATCCTTAATTTAATGTTTAGCCATTTGGGTTGGCTATAGTATTTTTTTATTTCTTGTTGATCTTTGTGGAAATCATAAGTACTATTTTTACTTTACATACTTTTATTTCTTTTTTTTTTGCTGTCAGAAAGAAAATGATCTTGAAAGCAATAAACTTTTGCGGTAGAGATTCTGATTTTGACGTTTCAGAGTTTTGTTGCGTACTGGATGTTACTCAACTTGTTACTTTTTTAATTCTTTCCAGATCGCCTCAGAAAACCTAGTCATAACCTTTGCCAATAAGTTTTCATGAGCTTATTTTGCTTCACTTATCGTTTAGATCATGTAGTAGCTAGTAAAGAGATTGCTCTTGTTTACTGTATAAAACTTATGGCTATGGGTAAAACATCTTATTGGATTTTTATAAGCAGTAACCCAAAATTATCATCAATAAAAACACATTTTAGGCTCATTCAATAACACTTGGATTGGGTAAAAAGAGGAGTAAATTTTAGCACATCCAATATCGTCAGAAGACGAACTCTTGTTAATATCTACACTTATTAATGCATATATTAAATACTTGGAGTTACTTTATATAGTCAACTCTCGAAAAACTTAATTGTGGTCTATTTCAAGTTCCAATGATCTGAGAACAAACCCATGGGGATTTTTATTGATCTTCGGAAATAGTATCATTGCCAAGTGTTAGGTCTGATCTGCATGTCGTGGGTTAAAAGTTTTTGGCGTTTTGTTGGGTACTAAACTAAAGCTGCTCAGTTTCTATCGGGTGTGACGATCTAAGTTTATGCTTATATACAAATAACATGCATCAGAGGCGTGCATTTTATCTTAAATTTACGGATTTATACCTATTATGTTTTAACTATTAACGCTTTTTTCATGTAACTAAACCCTCAGATACGGAATGGTTAT
The DNA here is from genome assembly GCA_900128785.1 of Arabis alpina. Classification (NCBI taxonomy): domain Eukaryota; kingdom Viridiplantae; phylum Streptophyta; class Magnoliopsida; order Brassicales; family Brassicaceae; genus Arabis; species Arabis alpina. The sequence goes on along the minus strand of LT669788.1, from coordinate 22,743,705 downwards.
CTTAGAGTCCGATATTGACTAGGGTGGTTCTAAAAATAGTAAAATAGTTGGGACATAACAAATTAACCGATTACGTTAATGCATTAGGGATTTTAATTAATAATTAGTACGAAACCTCAGCCTGAAGGATCTAGCTGTAAAGAAATGGAACTCCATGAAGCAGTGGAATTTTTTCAGCTTTGCAGGGTTTTCCTTATCGCTGCTTCTACTTGTACGTTGGTAATAGTATTGTTTATTTTTATTATGAAAAAAGCTGAGCGTATTTTTATTAATTAGTAATAGCAGTGTGCATAGAGAATCAACTGGAAAATGTTGAAAAATAGATTACTGCATGTTGTCCATGGTGGGCGAATGTTTATGATTTAATTGTTTTTTATATTTGTTCAAGTACAACTTACCTTTTGGATATGATCTCATCTTGTTTTTTTATTCGTTTTGAGCTTTAACTATATTTTTCTTTCTGCTTGGAGAACCGAGTTTTTTTTTTTTTCACCTGAATGAATCATAAACTAATTCACATGTTATGTGTGTGTGATCTACTAGTTTATCACAGTTGGTCACGTGCTTTGGTTTCTTTTATGTTAATCTATTTTAGTTGATACATCAATTCTCCTTAGTTCAACTGAGGTTGATCATTTGTATCTTTTCGATTCTTGTGTTGCGAGTATAACTATTATTTAGTGCAAGCCTTTCTTTGAATAAACTGAAACATACATTACACTCTTGAGAGAGGATGGTTTCTAATTAATCTTGAGAGAGGATGGTTTCTTATATGAACCATTTCAAATGCAGATTAGTATTATAAGTAATGCTGCATGTAATCTCATAGATGTTACATACTTGATCTAGAAGAATAGAGTATTGCAATGAGAACATAAGAAACATAGTGCATGTTAAGTTTTGAATGAGTGAGTCCCTTTGGTTTTTGTTTAAAGTAAAAGTTTGAAAAGTCACATGGACTCCCGTGGATTCCGCTTCTGATCTCCCACCATTGAGGCCCCCACACACCTTTCTCTCCTAGATTTTGATTTTGATTTGGTGAAAAAAAGAGAGTAGAAAACATAGGGTTCTTTACACCACAATCAAATCATCTACATGATTGAGACTATGCTTCTACATCTTTCTCAACTTCTTTGCATATATAGTGGTTGTCATTTCTTGTTGTTGTGTTGTTCCCTTGGTGGGTCGTATTGTGTTCATCTACGGCGTGTTACTTGCATGTGTCTATTTATTTGCGTGTTACCTTCTTCGGTTAAACCCTATTTTTTTCAACCAGTCAATGCATAGCTGAAAATGTGATTATATATTCCTGACTAACAAGTCACGTGTAGATGTGTATACATTTAGAATCTAAGAGTAAGAGCTGCTCTTTCAACGGTATCTCTCTTATACGATCACGATCAGTTCATGATTATGCGTTTGAAGACGTTTCATTTAGGACATTGTTGCCATTTTTTTTAAGAATTCTTTTTCTCTAGTAATTCTCATAGTTGACTTGTAGGGTTTGGTAAGAGGCTATTTCTATAATAAAAATTGAGACTACTTGCTTGATGTGGAATAACCACAATCTGCCCGTGCATTCTTTGGGACTGTAACGTGTTTTTCGTATCTTATCTTATCTTATCTTATTATATATACTGGTAGTTTCTCAAAATATTAGGTAGTCCATTGTTTCATATGATTGACTTTGTATTTTAATTCTGGAGTAACAACGGTTGCTTGCTCCGGCTATCCTCCTGTCACACAGTTAAAACTATTATGAAATCAGGTAATGTTCTTGAATCATCTTTTGGGGTTGAGTTTGGTGTCAGGAAAGGTAAGTAAGAGTGGGTCAGTAGAGTTATTGGGGCATATATATAAATGTGCAATTTAATAAGAGAGAGAGTGTAAAGGAAGTTTAGTTTTTTGGGGTTTTGCGGTGAGACTATAAATGTGAGGTGTAGCGTTATTTCCGGGGGTTCACACAAAAGACTATGAGGATGGACACGTGTCATGTTCCCAGTGGATTATTAGTAGGCCAAGGGAGAGGGTATGTCTCCTCATGGAGACAAGACTATTAGTCCTCTCTCTCTGACACATGACATGGAGGTAACTATTCACTGCGGCGGTTTTTTGACTGCTACACTCAACAATCGTGTGCTTTCCCTCCATATTCTCTCTCTCCCCCATCTTTTGTTCTTTTCCATTTTTGCCCTCTTTCTTGTTGTTTAGCCACTTAGCCGTTGAGCTGACAACCCATTTCTAACTTTTAAGTTAGTGAGTTTTCGTTAGTTGTCTCACTATAACTGGTTCTTTACGTGCATGTGACATATGTTTAGCTGATCTTGACTTGTCTTGCTTTAGAGGATGGTGTAATTTCATCTGACGAGGAGGAACTGAGTGGAGGTGATGAGGTGGCAGAGGATGGTAAATTAAGATGCGAGGCGGATCGTGATCTCAAGGATAGGTTACTTCGCAAGTACGGAAGCCGTATAAGCTCTTTAAAGCTAGAGTTTTCAAAGAAGAAGAAGAAAGGAAAGTTACCTAGAGAAGCAAGACAAGCGCTTCTTGATTGGTGGAATTCTCATTATAAGTGGCCTTACCCTACCGTAAGCTAAACACACTTATCATGTTTATGTAACTCATCATTGCACAAGTATACATACTAAAATGGGTGATAGGTGTCTGGTGAAATTGTGTGCACAGGAAGGGGATAAGATAGCTTTAGCTGATGCAACGGGGTTAGACCAGAAACAAATCAATAATTGGTTTATAAACCAAAGGAAACGGCATTGGAAGCCATCAGAGAACATGCCTTTTGCAATGATGGACGATTCTAATGGATCATTCTTTACCGAGGAATGAAATAAATATGATAAATTTAACGTTGAAAAAATGATATGGTGTATTTGACTTCGATGTAATCCTTGCTTTGCTATACCGACCAAAGAAAAAGCTTGGATACATGAATGTCCTGGTCAAAAAGATGAATATTTATTTACATGTAGGAACAAGGGACTACAAGTCAAAAATGACCTTATAGTAGTTAATACTATTACTGTACATTATTGGCTATTGTCTGCGTTATTAGAATGGCCTTTCCTTTATGTCCTATCTTTACGTCAAATCCTTTGTAACTATTATTGGAGAAGAAAAAATTGTGTTCTAACTTGCTAATACGATTATAAGTAATTAACTTCCTTGTAAGGTTCGTCCTCTTTTGTTTTACAACTTTTCAGGACTTGTTAAGTGGGATATAAAACTTTCACAACTCAAATATTTTGGTATTAAACGAACAAAATTATTTAGTTCGTGTATTTTTTCGGGGAACGCAACAAACTGAGATTTTTCTGGTAGAAATATATTAGTTGAGGTATTTTACTTCTATTTATGTTACGGAGTTTTAATTCCGTAAACAGAGTTAACCTCCGTTAAGTCGGATGTGTAAAACCTTCACAATTCGAAAGTGGGTATTAAACGAACAAAATTATTAAATTTATATATATTTTGGAAAACGCAAGCTGACGTACTTTTCTAGCATAAATAAATTAGTTGGGTATTTTTGACGGTTTTTTCCATGCTAAAATTATGTAAGTTAACCTTTAACCGTCCAAAATACATGAATTATACCTATTTAATCCAGTTTCCAACATCTTTTCAAAGAATAAAAACTGATAAAACCTTGTTCCATGGATTTTACATGAGACTGCTCTTTCTTATTCTTAAACCAAGTCATGGAGAGGGCTTAGATGATCCATAATTTTTCTTTCTTGGAAAATAATTTAGCTATTCGAATTACCCATATCTAATTTATATCCTTTATTGCACAACTCTTCACAAGATATGAACAAGTCGTCAATGCAACTAATTGGAAACTGTACGAGTCTACGACCATGTTTAAATTTATTTGGGCCTTATGGGCCTCAAAGTGGCCCATTAGCCAACTTGAGACAAGATTTTACCCAATCCAAAGACAAGACAAAACGTGATCGTTAATCAACGACCGAAAATGACTGTACTCGGTCTCGCCCTTCCGGTGACCTTCACCGGCCAACAACTCCCGGTGACTTCCCGATCACGACACAGTCTGGTGGTTAAATGCTCAAGCGAACGCCAGATACTATTCAATCGCATTGCTCCAGTTTACGATAACGTTAGCTCAAACTCCCTTGTCTTCTTCTTCTTTAGCTTTCTCCGACAAAACAAATCATCTTCTTTGATTTTGCAGTTGAATGATCTCTTAAGCTTGGGTCAACATCGGATTTGGAAGAACATGGCTGTTTCATGGAGCGGGTAAGAACAATACTTGTTTATCTACTCTGTCTCTCTCTCGTTTCTGATTTTGGTTCTTTAACTTTGAAATTAGAGCTAAAACAGGAGATCATGTGCTTGATTTGTGTTGTGGAAGTGGAGATTTATCATTTCTCTTGTCTGAGAAAGTTGGTTTCAACGGCAAGGTTTGTTTTCTTGAAATGTGATTTCTTATACTTGAAATTTCTTGTTTAATAACTTCAATAAGTATAGGTGATGGGTCTGGATTTCTCCTCTGAGCAATTAGCTGTTGCATCATCACGACAGAATCTTCGAGATAGGTCTTGTTACAAGTGTATAGAGTGAGCAACACTGGTATAATCATGCTTGTTGTTGTTATTTAACATTTCATGGAGAAGAGTTACTCACATTTCTTGTTGTAGGTGGATTGAAGGTGATGCACTAGATTTGCCTTTTGATGACTGTAAATTCGATGCTATTACGATGGGTTATGGTCTTAGGAACGTTGTTGATAGAGACCGAGCGATGAGGGAGATGTATCGGGTTCTCAAACCAGGTAATGCATTAGCCTTTGTTTGATTTTTTTTTCAAGGATTTTTGGTCTACTTAATTGTCTCCTGTTGGTTTTTTAGGTTCAAGAGTATCTATACTTGATTTCAATAAGAGCAACCAACCCATGACTAGGTTTATGCAGGTGCTTGTTTTTATTATACTATGACTGTGAAGTGTTATTCGGTTTAATATGGAAGTTATTGTTTGAGGAGAATAATTTGGTTGGTGGTTTGGTTTTGAAAGGAATGGATGATCGACAATGTAGTTGTCCCGGTGGCTAGCTTTTATAGTCTTGCTAAGGAGTATGAATATCTCAAGTATTCAATCAATGGGTACCTAACTGGTTTGTTCTCCATCACTACACATGCCTTTTCGATACACGGCATTGGATGTTGTAATTTACGTTGTGTTTTCATGGGATTTACGACATTTCAACCATTTTCCTCTCCCGGATTTCAAACGTAAAATATCTTTATACCATAGTGTGGTTTTTATAAGTTGATTGGAATGTCAAATTGTCCTTTTGCAGGACAAGAGCTAGAGGCTCTTGCTCTAGAAGCTGGCTTCTCAAGTGCTCGCCATTATGAGATAAGCGGTGGTTTCATGGGGAATTTGGTTGCTGTGAGGTAAACGAATGGCATTCGATGGCACTTGTACACCAGATAGATTCATTCACTATCTTTAGCTGTTTTTTAAAGAATAGTTTCGGTTTAGGATGATGCAGATTGATATATAAATGTAGAGGAATTGTTTAAGACTTCAATTCAATGTATCATGTCACTCCATTGCACATCTTTCATATGGTAAACAATTATCTAAAAGAATGGATTATGGTAAACTCACAACTTTTCAGATTAGTTTTTGAAATTTAATTTTAATGGGTTAGGGTTTTTATAATTTCACTTAGCCAAACCCTACGTAGTACGTACCACTTAAGAGATCAACCTTTTCATTATTTGTTATTTGTTGTATTTTGTTAGTCGTTTGATCCAGAAAGATCAACCTCTTATCTTATCAATTACGTACCACTACATCATTGGTTCAAACTCGATAATTCTCAAATAGTATTCGTTAGCTTTATGTGCTGATACGAAACAGTACATGTAACTGAAATTCAACTCATTTTCACAGACAAATCGCATGTATGTTGTAACAAATCTTAATTTCCCCCCAAAATAGAATAACAAAACGATAACGCATTACCATACCTAATTAACAACAGATACCAAAATAGATATGTCTGGTCTCATTCACTGGTGGCAAATTACTCAAAACATTTCTACAAAAAGCTTCTAAATATAACCTCTTTTTTTTTGCATAAGCATATATAAACTCACCTTTCTCTTCATCAAAACTAATCCACCACCCGGTGTTCAATCACAAACACAAGAACGTATATATATATTACACACACATATAATATATATACGTTTCGGTGTACATATTATACACACATAATGTCTATCAATCCCCTTATGGCCGTCCTTGGGGCGATCTTCCTCCTCGTCGCCACCTCAAGCCCAAGCGCAAGCGCGGTGGCGTTGAAGGTTGCTTCCATCGACCCTTGCACGGTGGCGGATTTTCCAGCATTGTGCAGAGGCACCATTAAGGGTCAAACGAATGTGAATGCAGCAACCGATGTGGCCATAAGAGAGCTGATGAAACGGACAAGGCAAGCAAAAGAAATGGCCGCAAAAGAGCTGAAACGCGATGGAGGAGTCGCGACTTGTTTGTCTAACTTCAATAGTGCGTTTGACAATTTGGACAAGGCCCTTAAGAACATTAAGGAAAATGATGGTTTTAGCCTCAACATTAACCTTAGCGCCGTGTTGACGGACTACGATACATGCAGCGATGCAATGAAGGAATCTCGGGAGATTAATAACGTCATTTATAAATCAGCCGGAGTTTTGTACCAAATGGCTGATAATTGTTTGGCACTCTCTACCCTCGTTAAACATTGATTTATTATGGTGAATTGGGGATTTGGAAGAAAAAAAACTATTATTTGATTTTATGGGTTTATTTATTTGTTATTTTTTCCTTCAATTTTATTATTTCGACTCATACAAAAACAAGAAAAAGAGGGAAAAAGAAAGGAGGGAGATCATGTGTGTATGTAGATGGAAAGTGTTTGGACACCGGGACGTTCTAAATTAAACATGTTAACAATTCTTATTCTGTCTTAAATGTCTTTGTTCGTAAGTAATGTTAGTATATATTAGTTTAGATATTGATCATCGATCTACTTCTCTTTTCTCTCTTTTATTTGAGTTTATGAATCTGTAAATTTATTTGGGGTGGAAAAAGCATACAACCATAGCCATGGTGTTTTATCAGGATGTAGGTCAGAGATCCTTAAGCTCATTTGGAAGGGTTTCAATGATTAGTAGTGAAGCTTCTCGATGAATTTAATTGGAGTCTCCGAACCCAAAGAAATGGTTTCCTTTATGCGTTTCTTTTAGGCATGAAAGATGAAGTGGTGGTTTTGACTTTTGAGTATGTATGCTATAAATGCAGATTTGGGGTTCGATCTATGTTTGAGCGATGACGGAAAAAAATAATGAACGAGTGTGCATAATTAATAAAAAGAGACAAAGTTTCACCAACTTACATTCCCGTGACCATTTCTAGAACCGAAGCAACTATGATTGCAAACGCATATATTAAGTCCTATACCGTCTTGATCTACATCTCTTTTCTACATGGACTCTCCCTATCTAATTCAGCCCTGAGCTAGACTCTTCTCAAGTCTATATCTCTTTGGATTTCGTGGTTCTTGTCAAAGCACATACTTTTTTGATGCCCCTCTCTATTTATACATGTTGAAGATAAACCCAAATCTCCATTTTGTGATTATCCTCCCCATTTTTCTTTTGGAAATAGTCTCCAATCATCTTTATGTGAATATGCTTAATTATAAGCTGATCCTCCACGCCTATTACTAACGTCATCAGTTTGTTCAGCTTTGTTTTCTAAGGTACTTCGTGACTAACGTAGGATGTCTCACAAACTCAAAACTTTTAATCTTCATATCAAAATTCAGGCAAATTACACTTTCATATGCATCTAGGCTTGTCCTTCTTTTTATCCAAGGTGATGTCCTCATCATTGTCTCAATTTTTTTTTTTTTTTTTTAAATGATAATCAGAGAATTCCGAACCAAAATCCAGACTAATATGATAAACGATGATTAAAAGATTCACTATAATTGACGATTTATCTTATCAAGTTCATGAATTTGGAATTGAATACTTCTACATCAATTATCATATGGGTCCGATAGGTACTTCAAATATAGTGGTAAAGACTGTTAACAATACCACGCAAATTTATTTCTCCTTCTTGTAACAATTGTATAAAAACAAGTTCCATAAAATGATAGACTATCGCATGTTCAATGTGCAACTGTAATTTATTTTAATTAGTATGTGTATTTGAATTTGTGCAGCCTCATGGTTATATCAATGGACAGCTCACAATAAAAATCCATGATGATGTACCCTTAACAAAGTGCATGCATGGTCCGAACATTAACGTCGAACCCTTCACGCCGCTTTGTAAATAATGACTCATCATATCATAGTTAATAACCCCAACGCCAAATCGTACTTTGTTTCAATTAGTATACATAATAGTCCTTAATGATCTTAATTCACTAAAAATGCGAAGTGGAATGGATCGAGGAAAAATTGGAAAAGCTGAGCTCGGGGCTGCTTTAGAGACACTATCATTGCTCTTGCATCAAACTGTTCCCACTCTCTCCTTTTGTTAGCTTTAATATTCATCTTTAATTCTCTTAGTCTTTTTTGCTTTCTCTTTCCCTATCGATTAACTAGTAAAATGTTACTATAACAACTTAAATTGGTTTTTTGGGTTTTGAGAGTGATATGATCTTTTTCCTATATACATTTAACATTTTGGTGAACTGTGGAACTTTATCGCCCATTCCCTAAAGTTTACATGTAATTGGATTCGATTGTTTTGAAGGCGATTCTAAGTCAAACGTAATGATAAAGTCCTGTCAACTTTGCTTTCTAATCCTTTCATTTCAGGTTAAAACAAAAAACAAGTAAAGCATGCTAAATTTTGGGAGAATCGGAAATTAGAGAGGTGTCTACTTGCACTTTAATTTCATTATTGTGATTTTTTTTTTTTGAAAATCGGGATGGATTCTGTATTGAAATTCAAAATAATTTTCAAGTCTGTAAAAAAAAAAATCATTTAAGATGTTTACAATAATAAAGTAAAAACCACAACAATTTTTGTAAATGTGCAATTCGATCTTAGCCTTTTAATCCACAATGCGAATTTTCTATCCATTCTATCATTGGACCGCAAGCTCTTGATTTTACTATAGTGTTGCATTATATATATATTTTTTTTGAAACTTATCTTCTCTTCTTATTTCACTAGATATTTGACAAACAAACAAAAAAACATCCATCTAGATAAACATTTTATATTCAAAACAAAACCTTAAAATGAACGATTTTTATAACTATCGGATAATTTGGGTTTTTACCGCCCAAGATAATTAATCGTCGAATATGTACATGTGGAAAGATGTGTATATGAATATGTGAGGTTAGTGAAGGTGTTGCATTGCATTCACATTTAACGCAGCCAAAATCATACTCTCTTCGTTTTTCATTGATTGATGTTTTAGAATTTTTTTTGTTATTAAATGATTGATTTTCTTAGAATATTACGCATAATTAGCTCATTTTTTTCCATTATATCCTTATTTATTTATTCTTTCTATTTTAGCATAAATAAGTGAAATACAATAAACTAAATTATGAAAATGATAAACTTTTATTCCATCGCTGCTTTGTGATACACACAGTCAATGTATATATACATTTATTATATCGACCATATATGAATACACACAATCAATGTTCATGCACTCATACCGTCCATTTTCTTTTATTTTTTAAGTCTTTTTCGTTTCTTACATAAAAATCCATGAATAAATTGGATGTTGTTACAGTCTATCATATGTTGATGGTATGTATAGCCAATCTTCTGGAAACGAAACTTTATGTTTTGGCACTATAACAAAATTTGAATATTTTAGACAACGAAAATTTTGGCTCCAAAAATAAGTTTTGTTTCAAAATTAACGTTATATATGGTGTGTGAATGTGTAAATATAAATGGGGATCTTCAATATGGGAAAATGATACAAAGAAAAAGTAAACACAATTAACTCACACACGTAAGTCTTTTTGACTTCTTCCTATGTTTAATTTATAGATGATAATTATACTAATTTATGCTTTTATTTATTTATTTAGTTAACAATGAGGTTAGAAATGTTATTATTAACTTTTTTTTAATATGTGTGTTTTTTCTAAAACATCAATCAATAAAGAACGGAGGGAGTACATTTTTCTTAATTAAGAAATTCAATATTTAATAGCAACCCAAAGGCAACATTACATGGTTGCATGCTTTTGGCTATCAATCATTCTCTCGATTTTAAAGACTGGACAGAATCATTCTAACAAATACACTCTCGAGTTCCATCCCACACCTTTGTACTTGCTTTATTGTAGACGATTGTTCTAAACCAAATTATACTATAAGATTAATATTGAATTCTATAATTGATTAAGGTGACTGAATATGTACGTAATAAACTGGTCCAAAGTTTTGGCCAATAGAATAATTAAACCACTTTATTATATCGAGCTGTGATTGGTTCTCAACAGTTACTAACCGAACTTATCTATCTTTTTTTGTTATTGAATGTACATTGGCCTAATAGAATGTTAAATAATTAATTATCAAATTTAAGAAAATCAATTATAAATCTTTGAATTTAAATATGATTTAACGAACGTGGTCTTGGAGTTTTGATGTTGGAGCTTATAATAAGTACTCCATGTTGCATGAATTCTTGTAAAATTTGTAGTCACATGAAAATCTATGCTTTGCAAATCATTGTATCCAGTTGTTCGCGATTTATAAGACACTATAGTTTATATCTTCTCCCATATAGTAGTTAAATAACTGCGACAGGGGATCTTGTACCCTATTCAAGAGAAATCGAACAACACATACGTACCAAAATTAATTTTACGAAATGGAAATCAAAGGAGAGTTAGGTATTTCTTTGATAAGGTGGAATACAAATGGTACAATAAATAGTGTGGAAATTAGCTGGGTATTCAAAGATATGGCAAAAAAGCAAAGATTTTGAAGAAATCAAGATTTAAAGTTTTCAGTTTCTATTTTTCAAATCCAAGTTTACTCATCTTCGTCTTACTACAAAAATACTGTTTTAATTTCACATAACGATAAAGCTGCATCAAAATCTCCTCTCTTTTTCCATTTATTAATCCCTTCATACTAGTATATAGTAATAATTATATAATTCCTCTCAAAACCTAATAAACAAAGATTATACACTTTCCATGATTTCATCACTACACAGTATTTATATCACCTTATTTTGTAAACCCACATGCCCCAAAACTTTCTCAACACACAATATTCCATTAATTTATGCTTCGTAGTTAGTATATACACAACAGATTCATTAATTCTTGGATTTTTGGGGGCTCTGGGTTTTCCTAAGAGAAGTCATTATGTCTTTAATGTGTTTGTTGGAATATGTGTCAGTGACATGAAGAAGACGAACAACAACAATAAGCTTGCAATAAATGTTTTGCCTTCATCTAAATTCATCACACAACATCACACACACACAAAAAAGTGTTTTCATACTCTTCATCAGAAAAGTCAATTCGGTGAAAGAGAGGAGATTCTTCTGTCATTACAATGTCTTCTTGCTACATCCTTAGCTTCACTCTCTTACTATGTCTCCTCTCTTCTCCTTCATCATTCTCTGCTTCTCCACCGAATTCCACAGCCGAAACTGACATTCTCAGGCCTCTAAAAGAGATTCAGAAGCTGAAACTCATCAGAAAACAACTCCAAAAGATCAATAAACCCGCAATCAAAACCATTCAGGTAAATCCAAACTCTTTTTTTTTTTTTTTATATTTAAACGAAGTTAATGTTAAACTTCTAGGTTAACGTAGCTTATGCACTAACTCAATGATGTTTTGATGTAATTTACAGAGCTCAGATGGAGATACAATAGACTGTGTTCCATCTCATAACCAGCCTGCTTTTGATAATCCCTTGTTACAAGGACAAAGACCAATGGTACGTACGTACGTGCTCACATTTCTTCTTCTTATCATAATTAATTATTCAAAGTCTCTAAATTTGATGGAAAAAAACATTTTTAGGATCCACCGGATATGCCTAAAGGATATAGCCAAGAAAACGAATCGCATGAAAATTTTCAGCTTTGGAGTTTAACCGGTGAGTTTTGCCCGGAAGGTACAATTCCGATCAGAAGAACGACGGAGCAAGACATGTTAAGAGCAAGTTCTGTCCGTAGATTTGGTCGGAAAATAAGGCGCGTGAGAAGAGATTCGAGCAGTAACGGCCACGAGGTACGTATCATTACATTAATTTATTTTATTAAAAAGTCAGAGGTCATATACTTTTTTTTCTTCTTAATTTACTTTTAGGAAAGAGATGTGTACATAATAATAACAAAAACCACCTTTCTCGCAAATCTTTGCAATGCCATAAACAGAATTTTACTTGTCAGAGTAACATTATTCTTTGTTCAAATCGGAAAAGAAACAAGATTATGCATTAAAATCTTTTAGAATACAATATCTTTTTTTACAAAAACAATTCTCGTTATACAAATTGTAATGTTTTAGCATATAAATCGTATAGCATGCGGTGGGATACGTATCGGGAAGTCAATATTACGGAGCAAAAGCAAGTATAAACGTATGGACGCCACGTGTCAACAGCCAATACGAGTTTAGTTTATCTCAGATTTGGATCATCGCCGGTTCTTTCGCCGACGATCTTAATACCATCGAAGCGGGCTGGCAGGCACGTGTCATCCACCATCCCATTTTGTATTTATTTTTCTACAAACTACTAAATATCAAGTAGTATTTACTTAAATATATGTTCTAAATGTTTAACATTTTGATTATGTCGGACAGATTAGCCCGGAGCTATACGGAGATACTTACCCAAGATTCTTCACCTATTGGACGGTAATATATTTTCATCCAACTTCAGAATTTTAAATTTGTTAATAGCAAACTAAAATTTTACTTTATCATCTATTTTATTTGGGCAGTCGGATGCATACCAGACAACAGGATGCTACAACTTATTGTGTTCTGGTTTTGTTCAAACAAACAATCGAATTGCGATAGGAGCTGCGATTTCGCCCGTTTCATCGTATAAAGGCGGACAATTTGATATAAGTTTATTGATTTGGAAGGTAATTTCTTCATCAGTATATCTAACCTGTTTTAGTTTTATCCTTTAGGTTGGTCAGATTCACCTCTTTTACAATTATCACTTGGCTAAGTTTTTATTACTACAAGTTTTAAACTCATTTGTTGAAGCATAAAGAAGGACTTTAGTTTACGTTTTTGAGCACTCAAGTGCCTACCTAATAATTATTGCACGGTATACTAAATTAATAAGAATTGTCTCCTAACAATTTAAAAATATTTTGGCATTAATTTACTGTCTCCCTTAATCATACTCTTGATTAAAACCATGCACATGGCTTAATCCATCAAATGCTTTTCTTTTTTTGAAACACAGAGATAACTCAACTTATACAAGTGTATATATGAATTTCATCTTTTGATAGTTTTAAAATTATTCTAGAAACTCAACTTCGTCAAAAACTCACGTGTAGGACCCAAAGCATGGACACTGGTGGCTCCAATTCGGCTCGGGTACACTAGTCGGGTATTGGCCCGTGTCTCTGTTCACACACCTGAAGGAGCATGGGAATATGGTCCAGTTCGGTGGCGAGATCGTGAACACAAGACCAGGTGGTTCACATACTTCGACCCAAATGGGCAGTGGCCATTTTGCCGGTGAAGGTTTTGGAAAAGCATCTTACTTTAGGAATCTTCAAATGGTAGATTGGGACAATACTCTTATTCCAATATCGAATCTTAGAGTTCTTGCGGATCATCCTAATTGTTATGACATAAGAGGAGGAGTAAACCGGGTTTGGGGTAACTATTTTTATTACGGAGGACCGGGTAAAAACTCGAAATGTCCATAAAGAAAAAAAGGCAATAGTGTTTTTGAGCATACGTAGTAGATGAGAAACCTTCTTTTTGGGATTGAGACTCGGGACAAAGATCCGGAGGTTTTTTGGTTTGTAAGAAAAGAAATGTACCGATTGATTAATGTTATCAAATGTGTAAATGGCGAATGTGAAATATTACATGGGTGTGCAGTTTGTATATTTTGTTTCTTTTTAATTTATGTACTAAACCAAATCTCCCAATAATTTTTCATAGTGCAGTTTATTATTTTGTTAACAAATCATTCTATTATTCTCATTTAAAAATAGTTTTGTTAACCTTTTTCAGGAAAAAAGCTTTGTCAATATACAAGTATAGTCTTGGGACTAAGAGTGTTTTTTTATCGTTGACTGATGTAGGTCTTCGTTCTATATTGACTTGATTTGGTTAAATCCTTCCTAAAGAACGAAAACTGAATTTAACCTTTTTCAAATTCATATTGTTATTATACCGTTCGATTTTGATGTATTTATATTTTACCTTATTTTAATCTAACCAATTTATCTTTTTAGCTATATCTCTCACTAACATTTTGGTTATTTTGTTTGTTTTGGTGAATAGTTCATACTTCAAAGTTAAAAAAAAAAACAGATTTTAATTAAAAAGGAACGAAACTAGAGATAACCAATAGTCAATAATGGAGGACATCTTCTTCTCCATCTTGTAAATCCAAAGTTTAATACTCTATGCAACATTGCTCTATGAGCTCAACAAGATGCTTCAAGCTGTTCACTTTCACTCCATTCACCTTGTATACGTTCCAAGCAAATATAATTTATTCTCAAAACACTAAAAAAAGTTTGGCTAAAGGCTCAAAAACAAGTACAACATAAAAGAGTTACCTGAAGATCTTCCAAGTGTTCGTGACAACGGTTGGTGTCATGTCTCAATACCTACATATCAAGAAACATAACTTACTTTTAGATTAACAATGCATAATGTCAAAAGAGAAAACCATTTAGAACTCTAAGGTAAGAAAATAACATAACTTAGAAAGCATGACCAGCTCTTCGGTCTCTAATTCTTTTGCTGCGGATTCAATTCGATGTATGAGATCATTCAGAGAGAGTTTATAGCTTCATTGTCGTGAATGTATAAGCCATGCTGAAAGGCACAAAAACTAAACCTCCAAATATGTAATATTTTGGACGGTTGTAGTATTTTTGCACATTGATAAAAAATGTGTAACAAAGTAAGCAATTTATACATATGACAAAATACATAGAAGATAATAATTAAAAAAAATGTAGAAAAGTCAAATATACCGGATTTTAACGTGACATTGCGCTCATGCATTTCTCCGCGTCTTAGTAATATAATCAAAAGAGATTCACATAGTTTTTCAAAGAAACTAGGTATCAGAAATCATTACGCTCTTCTCTTCGAAAATGAGCTGCATCTCTCATTGTATCTTATGGCAATGTTGTCAATTGCAAGCAGTATGACAAAATGGTACATAATCTTGTGAGCACCAGACATGGAGCTGATGCTATTGATTAGTAACATCTAAGTCAAACATAAAACTACATGAGGTAAAGATAGAGAGTTGTTGGCTTTCTTCGGAGGAAGAAAGAAACTGCATCACAACACATGTTGGAATTACCTAGCGCATAAAACCACAAAGTAAAAGTTAGAATAATCCAATAATCAAGGAATTTATAGCAAAATAATACTTATGGGCTAGTTTTGTTGACGTGGATAGATCATATATAGAAGTTATAAATTTATGTAAAATTGTAAATGCATTTATGATCGTCATCATTCAAACATTGTTCTCCATATTAACAATATTTGTGTTGCATGATGTGTTTCTTTTGTGCAAATCGTATTTAAACCACATTGTTCTATCTAATTCGTTTGTCTCACCGTGCCTAAATTACTATTGCTATTCATAGCCTAAGTCGAATGTTTATTACCCATATAATAATACTTTTTAAAAAAAAATCCGTTTTGATCAATTAAAAATGAGTGAAGAAAACAAATTTCCCAACAAAATACAACCGTGGACGTGTGTTAACAATTCAATGCAGTCCCACTCAAAGCTATTCAAAATTTCACGAAACATGAAGCCTTCTCCAGACAGTTCATCTACTTCTACTATTATACCCAACCAACCATACGTTAATTTAAAATCTGTATTCAAACTAGTTCTACAATATTGTTCAGATTGCTGAACCATATCTCAGTGGGACCCACTTTATTTCCTAAAAGGGCAAAAGAAACACGTGGCCTCCACACAGAAGAAGGCATCAATCGAGAAACACAAGACGGTCTTCTTTTTGTTGAAACTTGTTTTTTGACAATGGCGTTGGCCAATATTTCGGTGGTTTTTTCGGACAATTTAGTTGTCGGAATGACCGGAACTTAGAATCGTTGGATTCATTGTAATGAGCACTATGAGATAGTGTATTCATTTGTCAAAAATGGCGTTCGTTTGTATGAGAAATGTTGGTCCAAAGTCGATGACTTGGAAAACTTATTAAGTATATAAAGTGGAGAACTCATAACAAGGTTTAAAATCTTGTGTACACTTTGGTGTATTCTAGAGAAGAGATATTCGGGCCGGACTTTGATGATGGGCTTCAGAGTTGTGCAAATGAACCTAGGACCCAAAAGACTTAGTCTTTTTTGTCTAGATTCATTTTGACTAAAAATATTGACTAAGTCAATATAAATCTCTTCTACTTAAATGAGTGTTAATGTCACAATTAAGCTAAGGAAAAATCAGTTTTGGTTTTGTCTCTAAGGTAAAAGCTTATTTGGTCAAATGTTATTATGTTGAGGACTTAATTCTCTTTGACTCCCTTTATTGCTCTAACCTAAATAAAGGTTGAGGTGTTGGCTATATAATCAAGCCATGTTCTTTCTCATGATATACAATTGGAAATAATATCAAACCAGTTCTATAAACAATTCTCCTCATGATCTCTTTTTTTCTTGTGTCTGAGAATACACGCAGAATTTTGGTTCGATAGGTTCTGTTCTTCGGTAATGGAAGACAGAAACAATGCAGTTGTATCCTGGGAATCTTATCGCTATGAAACCGTCACACTACGGGGCGTTTAAAGATTTAAGGAAAGAAATTCGTCTCGCCTCTGCAATTCTTTTTCATCTTTGTAATTTGATATTGTAATTCTGAATTTGTTCTTAAATTTATCTTATTATATATCAGTTGCCCAATTGTAGAAATTCGGGTCCTACACTTTTTTCTCTCGTATGCGTAACAGTTTTCACAATTCATTACTCAATCTTGCTTTATGGTTTTTTCATCTTCATTCAATGTCGACAAAGACCCTTCTCTGTAATCGGAAATCATCTTCGTTTTGTCTCTGATTTTAGCAAAAGAACAATAAAAAAAACAGATATTGTTTACTGGATTTTGTAAAGATCCAACTAGGAATGCAGGATCATAACCAGGACGATTCTTAGTCAATTAAATGTGTATTTGTTATTTATTCACGTTTGATGATGATATCGGAGAAAGAAGTGTAAGCTAGCTACTATTGAAAAAGGTCTGGTGGAAAGAGAAACCACAGGTGTTGTAAGCAAATCCATTGATGTACAAACAACTGAAAATAATGGACAGAATAAAGGTTACGTCAATCATTGTCTTCATAAGGTAAAGTAAATTCTCCTTTACCATCCAGTAAACCAATGATCGGCTTCTCTTTGAGCTAAACAAAAGAAAAAAAAAAACACACACACACATAATAAACCAAGAATCAATTTCTAAGATGGCACCAAAAAAATATGTTTGAAATTAAGGTTTTTAACCTACGAGTAGACCTCTAAAGAGCTTGTCAACGGCAAAAGAGAGATGTTCGAGGCTTGATAGTAACTTGAGCATGAACTCCTTTTTAACTGGAACCAGCAGGTGTCTTAGGTTCATCGATGCTTTGCTCGTGCTCATTGATCCTGCTTCCCATGTCGTCATCTAGTGAAGCCAGTACAAAGTCAAGGAGATTACACATGTTATGTAAATGAAATTAAAAAAAGAAGAGAAAAATGTGATGGACACAAATTGTTGATCCAAAATCCACAGATGATGGTAAATTCTATATAGAAAACCATTAAAGGTATATTCTTATAGAACCAACTTTCCTTCTATAAGACTAATAGAGAAAGGATATTCTTTGTGATGAAGGAGTCCAACATTGTCTGGAACCTGGATTGCTGTAAACACACATAAGAAAACAAAAATCAGTATATAAAGATGTAACCAACTCATCATAAGCCTAAGAAGATGAAAAAACCAACAAACCCACCATTTGCTAAAGAAGATTTGAATCCACATTGCCATCAGCTTCGAGTATAGATGAGTAAGTGATGGCATCATACACAAAGCCTTCATCTTTCATCTCTCTCACCATTCTTGCAGCCTCCTTAAACATTCCAGCATGTGCGAAACATCCAAGAAGAGTATTGTAAGTGATACCGTCAGGCTTAACCCTAGAATGCTTCATAGTTTCAAACATTTCTATAGCCCGCTATGGCACACTTGTTCTAGCAAACCCATTCAAGATGATATAATGCGAATTCACATCAGCTATGCAGCCCTTCTCTTCCATCTTTCTAAGCAACAAATTAGCTTCTTCTATCATACCAGCCTTCACCATCCCTGACATGAGCGCATTGTAAGCGTAGTAGACATCAGGACCACTTTCTTCTTGGTAATGGTCCTCCTTCATCATCTCATTAAAGAGATCCATGAGCTTTCCACGCTTCCCAAAATGTTTGATCATGACCGCATAAACTCGACAATATACAATTCCGAATTTCTCTTCTTCTTCCTTAGATAGCCCATTTACTGCCTCATGGTATCTTCTCAACTTTATGAGAGCAGGAAAAGTTGGAAGGTATTCCTCATCCATCTCCTCAAGAAGCAACAGAGCTTTCTCGACTCTATTTCTTTCACAATGGCCCTTTATAAGGATTACGTAAGTTATTCCAATAGGGGAAACACCGTCTGCCTTCATCTCATCAAAGAAATAGCTCACTTGTGCATCAGGTGCTTTGTACTCAAATAGAGTCCTAATCAAAGCATTGTACGCAGTAACTCTTGGTATGAATCTCCACACACCCACGACCTTTGTTAACACCTCCACTCTACCTATTTTGCTTAAAATGTTAGTCAGCTCCTTTAAGAAGACAATATCAGGATTCCAAAACCCACCTCTAAGAACTTTCAGATGTAGACCATATGTTTCTTCTACCTTCCCCACTATGACAAATTCCTTTATCAGTTCCGTGTAGTAAGAACAAAAAGGTAGCGAGCAACCAGGTATTTGTTCCATCTCCTTGAGAAGATGTAAAGCTTTCTCAACTTTACCTAACTTCAAGTATGCTCCCAACAGGGTGGGGTATACCCATTCTGAAAGAGGCCTCCTTGTATCAAGCCTAGCCTCTTCAAGGCAATGTATAAAGGCCGTGTAGGTGGAGTAGTTATGTCGATAACCGTTTCTGCTATCAGCCCATTGGAATCTTGGCTTCGATGTCAACGTTCAACTCAAGAACTGAATAGACAAATGGATGATCCAATCTATTTTCATACGGATATATGCCTCTCAAAGCAGTCTTTGACCCCCTTTCGTAGTTTTCCATTATACATACAAAGGTCTTACCAAGAAACACAGGCTCAGTATTCAAATGGGCCTTTTGGGACTTTTAAATACCTTGGCGAATTAATTTGATTTTTAATATATTTTTACTTGGCGGTGCGGTTTGTATATTCTTTTTCTTAATTATGTACTAAACCAAACATATGGTTTGTTTATTCCAAGCATTTTCACCTTCTGGCATGGCATCATAGATTACTCCAATGTTTGGATCCAATTCCTGGAGAAAAAGAGTATATGAGATGGTGGAGAACAAGGAATAATACAGATAGTATAATCAGATTATGGAGAAAAAGAACATATATATGAGATTACTGAGACTACACTCTATTGTTCGTTAATTATTGAACAACTACTTCGTTTTCTTCTACGTTGTAGACTTCTCTAAATGTGTCATTATTATTCTGCTTATGGATCGAATCTCTTGCTTCCATGGGTCATTGCCCAAATTGGATATTTGTGAGTTTATGATTGTGAAAAATCATTCAGTGATCTACAACTAAAACTGAGACTATACAAAACCATATACAGTAAAAACTTTATAAGTAACAATATTGCGACCACCAAAATTTATTATTTTATAGAGTTATTATTTTATAAGTAATGCTTAAAATAAATTAGAAAACAAAATACAGTAAAAACTCTATAAAATAATAATGTTAGGACCACCAAAATTTATTACTTTATAGAGTTATTACTTTTTAAGTAATGCTTAAAATAAATTAAAAAACAAAATACAGTCAAAACTCTATAAAGTAATAATGTTGGGACCACCAAAATTTATTACTTTATAGAGTTATTACTTTTTAAGTAATGTTTAAAATAAATTAAAAAATAAAATACAGTAAAAACTATAGAAAGTAATAATGTTGGGACCACCAAAATTTATTATTTTATAGAGTTATTATTTTTTAAGTAATGCTTAAAATAAATTAAAAAACAAAATAATTGATAAATTCATAGTAAAAATCAATTTAACCACTAATAAAACAATTTACTAAATATAAATGGTTAAAAATAATAAAAAGAGTTAATTCTCTACTAAAAATTGAAAATATAATATATTTTGAAACAATTTGTTTCTTCTAAAACATCACTTACTCTGAAATAAAAGAAATATATAGCAATTATTATTTTATGATATTAATTGGACCATATATTTGTATAGGGTTTTTGAAAAAATTATTATCTTATCATCTTATCGATTTGTGCTAAATTTTGCACTAGCCCGACTCGGGACCGGCAAAATTTATTACTTTATCGAGTATTACTTTATAGAGTTTTTACTGTAATTGATAAATTCATAGTAAAAAACAATTTAACCACTAATAAAACAATTTACTAAATATAAATGGTTAAAAACAGTAAAAAAGAGTTAATTCTCTACTAAAAATTGAAAATATAATATATTTTGAAACAATTTATTTCTTCTAAAACATCATTTACGGTGAAATGAAAGAAATATATAGCAATTATTATTTTATGATATTAATGGGATCATATATTTGTATAAGATTATTGAAAAAATTATTATCTTATCATCTTATCTATTTGTGCTAAATTTTTTACTTTACCGAGTTTATTACTTTATAGAATTTTTACTGTAATTAGAATCAGGAAAAGCACTTACTATTTTTGGTTTTGCGATCCATTCACCATTCTTCCCACTGAGCCTTGGCCTTAGAAGCTTCTAATGGAAAACGTAAATATATGGCGATGATATTGGGAAATAAACCATATAATGGTTTTCACCGATTTTCCTCACCACTATCCCATTCCACCAACAATGGTTTTGGAAACAAGTTCCCTTGGTGAAGTTATGTACCGAAGTACGCGGTGGACGAGGCCAAATATATTTCGGTATGAACTTTTCCGTATGAGGCATGCCATCATGAAGAAAAAAAATTGTATGGATTACATGCAATCGATTCAGATCGTCTGGAAGGTGTTCGGTCGAACTGGTGAATATTTTGAGGTGTTTCTATCTTCAATTTATTCATATAAATTTAAGTAGATTTGATGTCTGTCGAATTTTGATTTCTGAATATGCTATTTGAAGTTGAGACTTTGTGGATGCCGGAAATCACACAATTAGATTTGTAAGGGTTTCGAGAGGAAGTTGAGATTTCTGCGTTAAGCTACGAAATAGAAAACGATGAGCAAAGAAAAACTAGGGTTTGTTATTGCTTTGTATTGCTTTTGTCAATAAAGTTGCCGATCCCTTTCTCAAAGGATGTACATCGAAATATATACTCGACTAGGTCGGTTTAGGGTTACAACAAGCTAAAGGAAATTATCCTAATTATTCGGGACTCGTCTCGATCCTCTTTCCTTATTGAGTTTATCTTCTCGAAGAAAAATGAAATTTTCCTTATTTCGCCGATGATCTCTCTTTATGAAGGCGACTTCCCTCGTGGGCTTCTCCTGATGGGCTAGACTTGTTCTGAACTCGTCGGCCCGATAGGCTTGCCACTCTTAGCGACTAACCTGCTCTTCAGAAGAGACTCTCCTCGGCGAAATGTAGTTGATCCCGTTTAACCAGAAATATGCAAGGCCTTTCGTTTAGCAGGCTTCACCTAGGCGGTTTGACTCGCAGATTTCGCCTAAGCGGTTTTGGCTTGCTCGGCCAAACTGAACCAGAGAGCTCGGCCAAAACTGAACCAGGCAGCTCGGCCACAACCGCCTGGGCGGTTCGGCTAAAACTGCCTGGACAGGCTCGGCCAAAACTGTCTACGCGGTTCGGCCAAACCTGTCTGGACAGGCTCGGCCAAACCTGTCTGGGCGGTTCGGCCAAAACTGTCCGGTTTGGCCAAACTTTTCTCGGCTAGGCCAGATTTGGCCTAACTCTCAAATTTGGCAGCGACAATGTTTTTGGCTGTTTGGCTAATTCACCTGCTCGACAACTCAACCATATCACAGCGCTTTTGTCATTAACGACTGTTGTTCTCGGGGGAGGGACTTCCGACCCCAACAGTTAGCCCCCCAGCCCGTTAGTATGATAATAGTAGCGGGGCGGTAACTTGTTCAAGTAAAGAGAACAACAGTTATAAATTTTTACCAGAGTAAATACTTTGAAGAGACCGATGTGACGTTCTGACCGGGGTCCCGTTCCGTCTGATGAATATCTTCAGTGTTTCTTTACTTCACATCTCACCTCCCCACTCTCTCTATAGAAGGTACCCTCTCTCTCTTAAGGTTAGCTTGATTTTTTTTTTTTTCTCGTTTTCGCCGAAGGGTCAGCCTTGTCGGGGGAGTTCGGGTTATCTGTCTAGGTTGATCCGTTTTAGGGGAGAATTGGCCGAGGTGGAAGCGACGCGTGTCTTGGTGAAACTGGGGAGCCTTTCGCCGAACCGGTCTGCTTGATTTTTGCCGAAGGGGCTTCTTGGCAGCGGAAGATTTCGCCGGACCGGTTTTTGAAGTTTTGCCGAGGAGGATTCGTCGTGAAATTTTGGCCGAACCGGACCAGTTGAGATATTTGGCCGAACCGGTTCCGAGCAAGTTTTTGGCCGAACCGGACCAGTTGGGACGTTTTGGCCGAACCGGTTCCTCGTGAAATTTTGGCCGAACCGGACCGGTTGGGACGTTTCGGCCGAACCGGTCCCTCGCGAAATTTTGGCCGAACCGCTTCGAAGAGTTTCGTGAAATTTTGGCCGAACCGCACCAGTTGAGATATTTGGCCGAACCGGACCAGTTGGGACGTTTTGGCCGAACCGGTTCCTCGCAAAATTTTGGCCGAACCGGACCGGTTTTGACGTTTTGTCCGAACCGATCCCTCGCGAAATTTTGGCCGAACCGGACAAGTCGTGAAGATTTCGCCGAACCGGATCGTTGGGAAGTTTTGGCCGAACCGCTTCGAGGGATTTTGGCCGAACCGGATTGTTGGGAAGTTTTGGCCGAACCGCTTCGAGGGATTTTCGCCGAACCGGGCTGTTGGGAAGTTTTGGCCGAACCGCTTCGAGGGATTTTGGCCGAACCGGACTGTTGAGAAATTTTGGCCGAACCGCTTCGAGGGATTTTGGCCGAACCGGACCAGTTGAGATATTTGGCCGAACCGGTTTCGAGCAAGTTTTTGGCCGAACCGGACCAGTTGGGACGTTTTGGCCGAACCGGTTCCTCGCGAAATTTTGGCCGAACCGGACCGGTTGGGACGTTTTGGCCGAACCGGTCCCTCGCGAAATTTTGGCCGAACCGCTTCGAAGAGTTTTGGCCGAACCGGACCAGTCGTGAAGTTTTCGCCGAACCGGATCGTTGGGAAGTTTTGGCCGAACCACTTCGAGGGATTTTGGCCGAACCGGACTGTTGAGAAATTTTGGCCGAACCGCTTCGAGAAATTTTGGCCGAACCGGACAAGTTGAGAAATTTTGGCCGAACCGCTTCGAGGGATTTTGGCCGAACCGGACCAGTTGAGAAGTTTTCGCCGATCCGGACCGGCTGAGAAGTTTGGCCGAACCGGACCAGTCGATAGCTATTGGCCGAACCGGTCCCCAACAGTTTTGGCCGAGACGGCTCAAACAACCTCCGAGTGAATTTGCCGATCGTTCACGCGAGGATTTTCGACCGAGGAACACGGGTCCGGACCTTCCGGCTAGACTGATCGTCTACAAGTTTTCGCCGAGATAGTTTTTGAACAAATCCAGTTCCGTTTAAGGATACTTGCTTTGTTGACTAAGTATTTAGTAAAGGTTTATAGAACGTTTACACTTGAAACGCCTTTGGCTGTTCGTACCAACGTTGTTGTTGGGTTTGTGATTGTAGGGTAGCAAAATTGCAAGTGTGCTTTCGCTCTTTTCCTACCAACGCTTGTTGTCGGGTTTCCATTTTTACCAACGTTGTTGTTGGGTTTTGTAGAATGGCGGTGCTTTCCGAACACGTCTGTTCAGAAGCGATTACACCTTTTGACTTGACCAACGTGTTGTTGGGTTTTCTGAATGATTATTCGGTGTATAAACCTAAGTAATCATTGGCAGCTGCTTTTTACCAACGGTGCTGTTGGGTTTTTGAATGAACGTCCAAGGTCAAAAACCCTGGATCTGAATATTAGAATCAGCCGGGGTCAAAAACCCTGAAACTGATCGTTATAACTTATATAGCGCGCTTAGGATCCGATGATGGATGTTAACGTGTTCAGGTTCACACCTTGTTACTGTGGCCAGCAGCAACGACAGTGGATTGAACTTGCTTGAAAAAGGCTTTGAATAATCCGTAGAGGATGTAGCTGACGAAGTCTAAGAGACTTGTGTTAAGTGAATCCTGAGAAGGATGTGAACGAAGTACTCGAGACTTGTCTAATAAATCTAGAAAAGGATGTTTGATGTTTTCCAGTATGGTGAAAGTAAAGAATGGGAGTATACGAGTATACGTACCTACTCCCCCCCCCTTTTTCGGAGGAGGGCAACTGAACTTGTCCGGAGACAAGCTGCCTACGTACCCTTTTGCAGGGATCAAGTCGCCTCGTAGTTCATTAAAGCACTTACTCCTCCCCCATTTTGAGACGGAGGAGGGCAATTGAACTCGTCCGGAGACAAGCTGCCTACGTACCCTTTGCAGGGATCAAGTCGCCTCGTAGTTCATTCCAGAGGCCTCAAGAGGTACTAATGGCAGTACCCTTCGAGTGCCTTGCAAACCACTAGGGAGTGGTCTGGTGGGGTTTGTCAGTGTTGGCGTGGTTGAGAGATGTCGGGCCCGATGACATCATGGAAGGAGGTTCACGTGGCTCGCGGTTGTGATTGGCTGCAGATTTTGCTACTTGCAGATGCGTTCGCTCTGCGTTTCCAGCAACTTCTGCAGGCTGTAATTGCTATAAGAGGTTGGTCAAGTCTTTGACCTGTTCGGAGCTGGTCCTCGTTCTCTTTCGCGATTCTTGAGGTGTAGAGTCCTTCTTCTTCTTATACCGATGGGTGTTGGGAATTTGAGGCATAAGTGGTATGTTGAAGGCACAGCTCTCATCAGGTTGAGCCAAGGAGTTCCCATAATCATGTTGTAGATTGCTGGATGATCGGAGACGGTGAAGTCGACCATCTTTTTAATGTTGCCAGCTTGGACGGGAAGGCGGATTGTTCCCATCGTCATGGTTGTCTCGCCAGAGAAACCTGTTATTGGTTTAGACCTCCCTTTGATTGTGGATAGATCGATCTTCATTCGCTCAAGTGTCTTCTTGAAGATGACATCCACCGAGCTTCCTGTATCAATAAGAACGCGAGCGATGTTGAAATCATAAACAGTCAAGTTGATTACCAGGGGATCGTTGTGTGGTTGATCGAGGCCCTCGGTGTCTTTTTCGTCGAAGGTGATGGAGTCGCTGGAGAGCCTTGGTTCTGCAGGTGCTGATATGTTCGCACAGACGTCAGCGCAGCGTTGGTAAGCCTCGATCGAAGTCTCGTTGTCCGCACAGTACTGCGAGCCTCCCATTATCATGTTGATGACTTCGTGCTGTTCTTCGTTTTCCATGCCATCATCGCGACGTTGGCGTCTGGGAGTATCCACTTGTTGTTCGGTGTCGGCATGAGCTTTCTCCTCTGGCTTGAAGTCTGACAAGCTGTTGTTGTTCTTCAAGGTGCCCTCCGTGAGTTTGGCTATAAGCTGTCGACCTAACTCGCGACACCTTGCGGTGGAGTGTCCACTTGCTTTGTGGAAATCACAGTACAACTTCTCCTCATAGTCCTCCGATTCTCTGTTCCAGGTGTTGTTCCAGGTTCCTCTGCCGCGACCGCGCCCACGGCCTATTCCACGTTCGTGACCCGATGACTCTATTTGATAGTTGTGATCCCCTCCGGATCCTCCTTCGTATTGGACGTAGGCAGGATTATTTTTCTTAGGTACAACAACCTTGTCCGGTTCGCTTACTTGCTTGGTCTTTCCGCCTTTCCTGGCTTGGACTTCCTCTTCTGTTCGAGCGAAGTCGGCAGCACGGTGGAGAGCGTCTTGGATTGTTGTTGGCGTGTTGAGGCTCATCTCTTGCCAGAATGGAGATGGGCACCGAAGTGCCCCTCGCAAGGCTTCCAAGGCTGACTTGTTGCTGATACCTTCGACCTTTGAAAGTGTGTTTTTGAACCTTGTCATGAAAGATCGAAGACTTTCGGTCTCGCCTTGCTTGTTATTCCATAGCTCCGAGTCGTAGATCTTTCGTTCCATGAAGATGTTGTAATGTTGAACGAACAACTCGGAAAGCTGAAGAAAGGTGTGAACTGAGTTCTTCTCCAGCTTGTAGAACCATTGTAGCGCAGGCCCCTTGAGACTTTCCACAAACAGCTTGCAATAGACGATGTATTTTTCCGTTTCCTTGAAGTTCGCTCTCCCCAAGGCAACTTCGAATTCCATCAGATGATCCGAAGGGTCAGTGGTTCCTTCGTAGATGGGTAACTTGATCCTTCCGGGATCGGAGATTTTTGTTTTCGCGATTCGTTCGTCGAAAGGTGTATTCCTCGCCTTTTCTAGAACCTAGGCGATGGCAGGAGCCTTTCATGTTCCCTGATGCATCTGCGATTGGGTGTACTTTAGGTCTGAGGTCACCCGATCCATCTGAGCTTTAACTGCAGCAAGCTCTGCAGCGTAAGAGCGTTTGAATGCTCTGCGCTCCTGCTCCTTCTTGTACCTCTCTTCGCTAGAGTAGTTGGAGTATTCCGCGGTGTCCCCCACAATCTCTGTCTTGGAAGAGCTTGACGCGCTTTGAGTGTCAGGGGCGCGTGGATCTTGTCGGTTTCCTTCTGGACCTTCCGCGCGTGCACGCTTTGTAGGAGCTGGTCCTTCTTGGTCGGAGATATCCACAACGTGTTCGGGAGATTTATCCGTTTCCCGACGTGGTGGTGGTGGCGGTAGATCCTCCGGGTTTCCTCGAGCAGCACGTGGTGCGGAGAAGTCGAGGCGTTGAGGGTCAACCCGTGCTCTAAGCCTTGCTGTGTCGGGTCTTCCGCGTTTTCTTCGTGACAGAGCTTTCAGCTCCTTTGAATTCGCCTCGATGATCTCGGCTTGCTTCTTCTGTTCGGTGAGGAAGGTATCTAGCATCTTCTTCACCTCGGTCATGTCGCTTTGAGTTGGAGCTTTGGTAGCAGTAGCCTTAACCGAAGGTTGTTTCTCCTGGTTGTCTCTGCGAGACGTGTTTTCTTCGCCGCTCACCATCCTTGATTCTGTATGTAACGTAGCTTTTTTGTGTAAAAATTTCTCTAGTTTCCCCTTGGTCAGCGCCAAATTGTGGATGCCGGAAATCACACAATTAGATTTGTAAGGGTTTCGAGAGGAAGTTGAGATTTCTGCGTTAAGCTACGAAATAGAAAACGATGAGCAAAGAAAAACTAGGGTTTGTTATTGCTTTGTATTGCTTTTGTCAATAAAGTTGCCGATCCCTTTCTCAAAGGATGTACATCGAAATATATACTCGACTAGGTCGGTTTAGGGTTACAACAAGATAAAGGAAATCATCCTAATTCTTCGGGACTCGTCTCGATCCTCTTTCCTTATTGAGTTTATCTTCTCGAAGAAAAAGGAAGTTTTCCTTATTTCGCCGATGATCTCTCTTTATGAAGGCGGCTTCCCTCGTGGGCTTCTCCTGATGGGCTAGACTTGTTCTGAACTCGTCGGCCCGATAGGCTTGCCACTCTTAGCGACTAACCTGCTCTTCAGAAGAGACTCTCCTCGGCGAAATGTAGTTGATCCCGTTTAACCAGAAATATGCAAGGCCTTTCGTTTAGCAGGCTTCGCCTAGGCGGTTTGACTCGCAGATTTCGCCTAAGCGGTTTTGGCTTGCTCGGCCAAACTGAACCAGAGAGCTCGGCCAAAACTGAACCAGGCAGCTCGGCCACAACCGCCTGGGCGGTTCGGCTAAAACTGCCTGGACAGGCTCGGCCAAAACTGCCTAGGCGGTTCGGCCAAACCTGTCTGGACAGGCTCGGCCAAACCTGTCTAGGCGGTTCGGCCAAAACTGTCCGGTTTGGCCAAACTTTTCCCGGCTAGGCCAGATTTGGCATAACTCTCAAATTTGGCAGCGACAGTGTATTTGGCTGTTTGGCTAATTCGCCTGCTCGACAACTCAACCATATCACAGCGCTTTTTTCATTACCGACTGTTGTTCTCGGAGGAGGGACTTCCAACCCCAACAGACTTCCTCTATTTCGTGATAAAATATAAGCTTCGTAACATATGACGGTCTTGTTTTTCCTTCTTTTTGGCCACAACATGTGGCCAAAGAAGATGCTCTTTTAACACCTAGAATAGTGTTTGAATAATACTCCGCTTGAAATCTTATTGCGCAAGTAGTCTTCATAGAAAAACAAGCGGTTAGTTTGTGAAAGAAAAATACCATCATCTTGACCATTTGGAAATGAATAAGACCAACACTACCAAGCAGATAAACCAAGACTTGCTAGATGCATTAGATTTACTAGTAAAAGCTATTTCCTCACTCGACGAAATTGATGGTTCACGATACTTGTCGTTAAAGGGTTTGAAAATGTAGAAGTACCAGTTCGCTGCCATATTAGAGTTATACAAAACTGTTCTATATAAATTAATACTTAGTTTATATTTTTTTTCTTTATGTGAATCATAGAAATTTTTACTTTGTAAAAAGATTGGACTATTTTGGATTTATATTAAATACTATTTCGATCTTTTAATTTGAGAGACTAGCTCAAGGTAAATTTGAGCGTATCAATAAGACCGCAAAGTAAAAATTAGAGGAATCCAATAACTGAAATTAAACATAAGCACAAAACAGTTATACAACATATTCAGTTTTAATTTATTACCCAATATGCGTCTGATACACATCAAAATCAATACTCTGGAAAGCAACGCCGATAATTGTTCCTTGCGTAATTACCGGACCTCCACTGTGCCCATTAATGATCTCTGCGTCTACACCAATGGCCAAGATCTGAGGGTGGCTCCGAGTGTACGGCTTGAAATTAACGTTAATTACAATCCCAATTGAATAAGACTTATGACTTGCATTCAAAGGAACCAAAGTATTAAGGGAAATTTGTAACACTTGATATCTTTCATATGATGCGTTTCTTTTTCCAGAAATATCGTACTAAAATCGCATTGTTCTACTATCTAATTCGTTTGTTTTCTTGTATCTAAATTACTATCACCATTTATAGTTAAGACGAATATTTATTACCCATATAATAGTATATTGATATACTTTAAAAAGAAAATCCATTTTAATTAATTAAAAATGAGTGAAAAAACCAAATTTCCCAACAAAATATAACAGTGGACGTGTGTACGACGTGATAAACAATTCCATGTGGTCCACTCAAAACTTATGCAAAATTTCATGAAACATGAGGCATTCTCCAGACAGTTCATCTACTGCCTCCTATTATTATACCAATCAACCATACGTTAATTTATTTCATTTTTAAAATCTTTATTCAAACAGGTATCGTATATGTACGTATTCATCTAGTAATACTTAATTAAAAGTACATCCCATATATACTATATAGTATACAGTACAGTATAGTCGAGTCGAGTGCTAAGAAAAGAAATTAGAAACCCTAACATTTCTTAAGATTCTTTTGTTGATGCCGTCTCCGATCGATATGGATCTCCGCGGTTTCATCTCCGAATCTAGGGAAGAGATGGCTAATGCCGAGTCGCGCTTCAGTGCAGCCAAAAGTTCCGATCGAGATGGTTTAGCTTTGCATCTCTGTAGTCTTCTAGAAAAACTTCTAATGATACAAAGAATTGCGCCGTCGCAGCCTTTCTCCTCCGCAACTTGGTTACACGGGATGTTGTCTTGAATCGTCGCTCTACCACCACTGAGTTCACTGAAAAGGATATTACTGGGTCGTATTACGATGATAGCAGAAGAAGCAATCACAGATAAAATCTGCTTTGTAGTGGCCATGCTTGTATCTGCTTTGAAAGAAGAAGGCAACATATGGGAGGAATTAACGTCAATTACAAGCCTAACTGGAATGAAATAAGACTTATGACCTGCATTCAAAAGAACCAAAACATTAAGAGAAATTTGTAACACTTGATATCTTTCGTATGATGCGTTTTTTCCTAGAATTATCGTACTAAAACTGCATTGTTCTACTATTTAATTCGTTTCTCTTCTTGCATTTAAACGACTTTCACCGTTAAAACGAATGTTTATTATCCGTATAATATTGTTGATATAAAATTTTGTACTTTAAAAAGAAAATTCGTTTTAATTAATTAAAAATTAGTGAAGAAAAACCAAATTTTCCAAGAAAATACAATAGTGGACGTGTGTACGACGTGATAAACAAACAATTCAATGTGGTCCACTAAAATAACGCAAAATTTCACGAAACATGAAGCGTTCTCCAGACAGTTCATCTTTTTTTTTTTTTTTGGGGTCAAAATATAGATTCTCATTAAAGATAATTAAACGGAGGTTACAATAGGCTCGTTAACCGGCCTTGAGAACAAAGCTTGTTTTGCAATTTTATCAGCTCTCTGATTTAGATCGCGAGGTACAAAGAGAAAGGTGACTGGGCTTAGGTTTCCGGCTAGGTTGTAGATGTCTTGGATGATGGTGAAGATCTCCAGCTTGAACGATTTGGAATTGAGAAGGTTGATTAGGGTTTTGCAATCCGATGCTATCTGTAGATGGAGGAAGCCTCGAGTCGTCGCTTGAATCAAAAGTTCTCTCACCGTCATTGCTTCAGCCATCAGAGGGGTTCCGATACGTTGAGCGAACCGAGACCCTTGGCTTATAATAGCGTCTGACCGGTCACAAAGGACCCAACCAAGTCCCGCCGATTTGGTATCTGATCTCCAAGCGGCGTCAGAGTAGCCTCGTTGGGTCGATTCAATCATTTCCAGGGGATAAATGGGGTTTGTATCTTCAATCGTGGTAATTGGTTCCTTGTTCTGAGCTGTTAGCCATTCTTTAGCATCCACGATCGCCTTAAGGGCTGTCTCTCCTTCCGTGTAGTTGCGATTGTTGAAGATTTTAGCATTTCGAGCGAGCCACAAAGACCAGAGGATCCAGGGGAGTATTGGGTCTTCTCCAATTCCTGTTGGAGGGAGGCATATGAGCTCTTTTGCGGCTGTAATCCCAGAGTAGATATCAGTCCGGAGGCTTGGGATAGTATGATCCTTGATAGGAGTCAAGTCCCAGACTCTTTGGGCGAAAGGACAATGGAGAAAGATGTGACTTGTCGTCTCCTGTTCTCCGCATCTGATACAGAGAGCTTGAGCTGAGATTCCCCGCATTGCCAACTGGTCTCCCACTGGTAAGGCACCATTTCTTATTTTCCATAAGAAGATTTTTAGTTTTTGCGATGTGTTGATATTCCAGATTGCTTTATTCCATTGTATCGCATTCTGTTCCGTAGGATCCTCTGCATCTGTCAGATTCTTGGCTACATGATAGCCTGATCTTGCTGTATACTTTCCTGTGAGATGTCCCAACCATACAAACTGGTCCTTTGCTCCAGTCCAACTTGGAATCAAATCCAGGATCGTCTGTTTGAAAGCTGGGAGTACTGTGTCAATCTTCGCTTCATCCCAGTGTCTGTGATCAGGTAGTAAAAGATCTTCTACTACCAATCCTAAGTCTTGTTGATTAGCTGGACCAAGAGGCTTCATGGGTGTCTTAATTGATAACCATGGCTCTATCTAGATGTTTGTAGTTTGGCCATTTCCAATGACCTTCCCTAACTGTGTTTTTAGGAGTTCTTTTCCGATTAGGATGCCTCTCCAGCCATGAGAGGCTGTGGCTGGTGCATAGCACTCTAGAAAGGAGGAATGTTTGCAGTACTTACCTAGTAAGATTTTTGCTAGCAGGCTCTCTGGGTTAGTGAGGATCTTCCAGCTCTGTTTTGCCAGGAGAGCATCGTTGAAGCTTTGGATATCTTTGAAGCCCAGACCCCCTTTCTCCTTACTTTTGGTAAGTTTGTTCCATGCAACCCAGCACATGCTTTTCTTCTCCAGGCTAGCGTCCCACCAAAATCTGGTAAGGGTTGACTGAATCCTTTTACACAAACTAACTGGAAGCTTGAAACAGCTCATTGTGTAGGTTGGCATGGAAGAGAGCACTGACTTCAACAATGTCATCTTACCCGCTGTAGAAAGGAACTTTGAAGACCAAGAGATGGCCCTTTGCTTTATTCTGTCCACAATCACTGTAAATAGATCTTTCTTGCGTCGTCCAAAGTGTTCTGGGAGCCCCAGATATTTGACTGCTACACCTTCTTTGGGTATAGCTAAGTCCCTTTTGACCCTTGTCCTTATGTCATGATGGGTCTTAGCTAAGAACGTAATTGCAGATTTCTGGCAGTTAATTTGCTGTCCAGATGCTTGTTCATACTGAGATATGATCTGCTTGAGAGTTTGACAATTTTGTGTGCTTGTCTTGCAGAAAAACATGGTGTCATCAGCCAACAAGAGGTGATTGATCTTTTGTCCACCCTTGGAGACACTAATACCAGGTAAGCTTCCATCTAGCTGAGCCTTGTTGCATAATCCTGTCAAAACTTCACTACAGAGAATGAATAGATAAGGAGAGAGAGGGTCTCCTTGTCTAATTCCTCTTGTGGGTATGGCACTGCCTTTAACTGTTCCATTTAGTAGGAAAGAATAACTTACTGTTGACACGCATTGCATTACCCAATTTATCCTTCTGTTGTGAAAACCTAGCTTCTCTAGGACTGCTTTTATGAATCCCCACTCTAATATATCATAAGCTTTGCTCATGTCTGTTTTCACAGCCATAGAGCATCGTTTTGTAGCTTGAGATCTCTGCAGTGAGTGAAGGACTTCGTGAGTGATTAGTACATTGTTAGATATTGCTCTCCCCTGAACAAAAGCTGACTGATTCTCTGATACAAGCCCTTTCAGGACTGGCTGGAGTCTCTTGGTAAGTATTTTAGAGATGATTTTGTAGAGAACATTACAGAGAGCAATAGGCCTGTACTCAGGCAAGGTCTTATGGCTTAGTACCTTTGGAATGAGTCTGATATGTGTTACATTCATTGGTTCCTGCAGGGACCCTGTTCTAAAGAAATCTTGAACCTCCTTGACGATTTCAGGGCCCACTGTCTTCCAGTTAGCTTGGAAGAACCCTGCTGAAAAGCCATCCGGGCCCGGAGCTTTATCCGCGTGGATTGAGTACATCGCATTTTTGACTTCATTTGCAGTTGGATCTCTAATAAGTTTGTCATTTGTTGCCTTAGATACAGATTTTTCTAAAGCTTTATCAACCACATATCTATCTCCTGGCTCGGAAGTGAAGATTTTCTGAAAATAGTTGTTGATGTTCTCTGCTATAGCATCTTCCTCGAACAAAACCTTCCCATCTTCATTCTCTACTACTGCAATTTTGTTAACGGTTCTTCTTGTCTTTGTAGAGGCATGGAAATACCCGGTGTTCCTGTCACCCAGTTGTAACCAGAGTTGTCTACTTCTTTGTTTCCAGTATGATTCCTCAGCCTGGTAAGCAATAGCTAGTTCTTTATTTATCCTTTGGATTAGCAGGCTTTGTGCTAGAGGGCCATACATGGCCTCTTCCAGTTCCTTTTTCTTCTGCTCAATAACTTTTTGACTATTCTGTCTCTGTTCTCTACTCCAGATGATGATGGCCCTTCTGCAGCTATTAATTCTCTGCTCGACGTTATGAGCAGGGTAGGCTTTCCAGGTATCAGCTATAATCTTCTGGATTTCCATATTATTCTTTAGATTTCTGTCAAACCTGAAAATACCCTTTGATTTGGCTCTCTTGTTGGAGAAGTAGGTGACCAAAGGTCTGTGGTCAGAACCTTCAAATTTGAGATACTCACTTCTGGCTGTGGAGAACTGCTCAAACCAGTCACAATTGACCATAGCCCTATATAGTCGACAGAAGACTGTGTGAAGTTATCTTTGTCCTCTCCAGGATAGAAAGTTCACTGAGTGTTGGAGATCGTAGAGGTCACACTCAGACAGGAATGATCTGATGTCAACAAAGGTACTCTCTGGTCTTACTGTTCCTCCACTCTTCTTTGAATTATCTATTATTTCATTAAAATCTCCTGTCAGAAGCCAAGAGGCAGAGCGACTGGAAGATAGGAGGCAAAGCTGGTCCCAAACAGTCTTCCTTTGAGTCTTATCCGGATGTCCATAGATAAAGGTAATAAAAAAACTTCTTCCTTCATATTTGACCCTCGTGTCAATGTAATTGTCTGTGGAGGATATGACTTCCATTTCAACTTCTTGCTTCCAGAACAGAGCTAGCCCTCCCCCTCTATGGCCATGAGGAGGGACCAAGAAGCTGGAGGGGAAGTCTAACCAGTCTAGAGACTTGAGGACCTCTTCAGAAGAGTTTTTTTGTCTCTGAAAGAAACAGGATCTCAAGCGCAACACTGGCCCGGATCCCTTTCAGCCGCTGGATTGTTGTGGACTCTCCCATCCCACAACAATTTCAGCTCACCAGCTTTAAGGAAGAGGGCATCGTGGACTGTGAAAATCCACTTGGCCTGAGCCCTTATTTATAATTGACTTAGGTGTTGCTGGTGGAGGATTTGGAATTTGCCCTCTGGTCTGAGATGTTTGTTGTGGGGAATGGCCTGTGTGTATCATTAGTGGTCTAACCATTGCAGGAATTAGACTAATAACAGGGTTGGTACCACTAGTAGAGGCGATGTTTGATCCCACTGGGGGGTTACTTCCCTTTTTGCCTTGGATGGGTGTCTTAACTTTCTTGTGTGGTGCAGCTTGGCGTTTTGTGATTGGAGATTTGCTAACTTGGAGGACATTCCTTTTCCTAGAGCCTGCCCCCTGGAATTGCTTGGGAGAAATCCCTATTCTTTTATTAAGAGGAGGTCTACCTCTCTTCTTCTTAGTAACTAAAGCAGGTGTGAGCTGAGGTAAGTCTTCTAGATTTTTTTCTTGGACCCCTAAAGTCAGAAGTTGAGTTTGAGACTAGGGTACTGCTGTAGGGTTGAAGGCTCTCATCATATCACTGACAGTCTCCAGGGGAGGGAAGTTGGAGGCAACCACAATAGCTGCTGCAGTCTCCTCCATCATTCCAGTAGTCTCTCCTTCAAAAACCCTTTGGTGTCTAGCAGATTTCTCCAACTGGTTTTCAGTCCTACAGTATTGGGCTGTTACTTCCTGAACTTGAGCCATGACCTGCTCAGATGACAAGGCCTGGTTTGGAAAGTCTACCATTGCTAGGTTTCTTTCCAGAGGTGGCCACCTTTGTCTCCCTTGTTCATGTTCTTGTTCAATGGTCTGGTTATCCTCAGGTAGTTTCTGTCTCCAGATTTATGTAGCACTTACTTCCCTTTGGATACCAGGTTCTAACGGTTGAAATCTGCTTTCACCTTGTGTTCCCAGTAGGTTAAGGGGATGCACTCTTGTTCTGGTTCTCTGGACTGAGTGAGAGTCTGGTGTCTCAGCTCCAACTTGTCCAAGAGGAACAAGATCCGATTGGCCCGCAGATTTTTCCCTCCAAGTGGAGTGAACTGGGACCTGGGGAGCTTTGACAGAAGGTCTTTCTCCAAAAGGGTTACCATGTCTGTGTCTTCTCTCATGGTAAGGTCTTTGTGACCCGGATGGGGTGGACCTCTTTTGGGGGAGACCAGCTCTCCTATTCAGGGAAAGGCCTTCTTGTCCCTCTGGCTTCTTAGGAGCCTCTGTGGCGTTCATGGGGCAGTTATGTGCCTCATGAGTGAGGCAGAAACAGTGGGAGCAATGTCCTTGGAGTCTTTCATAGATCAAGGTGACTATAGCTTCTTCTCCATTTTCAAAGTCAATGATTGTTTCCTGAATTAATGGTTGTAATCCATTGATAGTGACTCTGATCCTTGCAGTGGTGCGAGTGAGCTCAAGGGAGTCAAAAGACCCCAAGGCTTTTCCTATATCCTCCAGCATCTCAGGTCTGTAGTAGTGGAGTGGGATGCCCCTCAGGGATATCCATAAAGGTATGTTTGAGGGGAAGCTTGGAGAGATAATAGTCTCCCACCTTTGCAACATGAGCATCCATCCTGAGTAGTGGTATGGAGCTTCAGCTAGGACTTTGAGTACATCCTCTTCCTGGGTGAAGCGAAATTGGAACACTCCATTTCCCATATCAGCCCCAATAGCAGTTCCCTTTAGTTCCCATTTCCTGGAATAGTAGGAAATCATAGACCATACCCTTTGGATTCTAGGGTTTGCAAGTCTTCCAATTAAGGTGAGTTTGTTATCTTCGATGAGATCTGTTGTATCAATTTCTTTGATGCGGATCTTGGGGGGTTCTCCATGGTGACTGATGGTTTTCCCTTTCTCCGCGTAGGTGAATCTGCGCGCCATGTGATGGGAAGAGACATGGGCTCTCAAGTGTTGGTCTGATATATTAGATGTGTAACCCTGGTGTGGAAGACTTAGGTCTCAGGGAGCTTGGTTGAAGAAGTCATTGTGGGGTATCTGAGGTAGGTAGATTAGCCGTTGAGTGTAGCAGAGTCGTCGTCTAGTCGAAGACGAGGTTCCGGTTAACCCTAGGTCACCGTTGGCTTGCCTGAATCTCGTCGGAGAAGTGAGATTCTTACTCAAGTTAGGTTATTTTAAGTGGAAAAAAGTTGGTGAGGAGATAAGATTTGAAAAGAGGTAACCCGAAACGGAAATAACCGGGAAATAAAATTGACTTTCAAGTAATTTCTTTTGGGTAATAACTATTCTTGGAAAGCGTGTTTAGGAGAGAAATCCTTTTTGCTGGTATGCTGCGTCTGTGATTACCCTCCAGACAGTTCATCTACTGCTCCTACTACTATAC
The DNA here is from genome assembly GCA_900128785.1 of Arabis alpina. NCBI lineage: Eukaryota > Viridiplantae > Streptophyta > Magnoliopsida > Brassicales > Brassicaceae > Arabis > Arabis alpina. The sequence goes on along the minus strand of LT669788.1, from coordinate 22,706,401 downwards.
CAACCATACGTTAGTTTTCAAATTTTTTATTCAAACTAGTTCTACACAGTATTGTTCACCATATCTCTTTGGGACCCACTTTATTTCCCAAAAGAAACACGTGGCCTCCACACAGAACAAGGCATATCAATCGAGAAACACAAAACAGTCTTCTTTTTTCCTCTCGTACGCGTCTTTCCGAGAAAGGCAAAAAAAAACCAAAATTTAAGAAGAAAAAAGCATCAAAGTGTGAGTCTTTTATTGGTCGTTAGAGAGAGAAAACGCAGAGCTCGTTCATGGCGTGAGGCAAACAAATAAAACGAACAAGATTGTTGTGTTGTGTGGGCAAAAACCATTTCTTTCTTTCTTCTAGAAACAAATTGAATTTTAACAGTTCCGTAAATTCATTGCTTTTATGGTTTTTCATCTTCATTCAATGTTGACAAAGACCGTTCTCTGTTCTTGAAAACAAAAAAAACAGATTTTGTTTACTGGGTTTTGTAAAGATCGAGTTTTTATTTGGGAAATTGTTGAGGATGGTTCCATGGTTGATGATATCAGCTCTTCAATTAGCAGAGTTATCAGTGAGTTCCGTTGTTCATATGCTTTATGGGCTTTACATATTCAGCTCTGCTGTAGCTGGAGATCTAACTCAGACGTTAAACGAATCAATCTTTAAACCCAAAACCACCATTGAAGTTGAACAAGGGAAGACAACAAACGTCAATGATTTGCCTCCTATTGTTTTGGTTCATGGGATTTTCGGATTTGGCAAAGGAGTAAGCAAAAAAAAACAATTCTTTTTCTCTTATTACATTTAAAGGTTTGTTTTTTATGAAGTGGATTTGCCATTGTAGAGATTGGGTGGTTTATCATACTTTGCAGGAGCAGAGAAGAAAGATGAGAGAGTGTTAGTACCTGATTTGGGTTCTTTAACGAGTGTACATGATAGGTGAATGAGAAAGTTATTGTGGATTTTGTATTTAGTCTCAGTTGTGAATTGCTTGATAAAGGATGTTTTTTTTTTATCAGGGCAAGAGAATTGTTTTATTACCTTAAAGGTGGGATAGTTGATTATGGAGAAGATCATAGTAAAGCTTGTGGGCATTCACAGTTTGGTCGTTTATATGAAAAAGGTTTAGTCTTTTATGTGTTCTCTTTTTGAGTAAGCCTTAGATTGCATTCTTGGTGCTGATGAATTGTTGGTTTACTTCAGGGGAATATCAAGAATGGGATGAAGATCATCCTATTCATTTTGTTGGTCATTCTGCTGGTGCTCAAGTTGTTCGTGTGTTGCAGCAAATGCTCGCTGATAAGGTAAAATTACCCGCAAATCGATCGATTGTACATGGTTTTTGGTTGTGTGTTTTTGACAAGGTGCTCAAGTTGTTTGTGTATCTGCTTGTGTTGTTTTCAGTCGTTCAAGGATTATGAGAACACGAACGAGAATTGGGTTTTGAGTTTAACATCATTGTCAGGAGCATTAAATGGGACTACTCGAACCTACCTCGATGGAATTCAGTGAGTTTGCTCTTCCTTTCTGTGACCTCTTAGCTGAGAATATTTTCGGATTATAATCACAAAATGTATGGTATTATTGTCAGGCCAGAGGACGGGAAGTCCCTGAGAACCATATCTCTACTTCAGATTTGTAGACTTGGAGTCATAATGTATGAGTGGCTCGACGTTCCTTGGCTTAAATCCTATTACCATTTCGGGTTTGACCATTTCAACATGTCGAGAAAGAAGATAGGTTTACGCGGCCTTGTTGATTGTCTTCTTGGAAACGCTGGACCTTTTGCTGGACCTGGAGATTGGATCTTGCCTGACCTCTCAATCCAAGGATCAATGAAGATCAATGCACGTCTCCAGACTTTCCCAAACACTTTCTACTTCAGCTACGCGACAAAGCGTACTAGAAACCTTCTTGGGATGATGACTATTCCTTCAGGCGTAATGGGAATCCATCCTTTGCTTTTTATCCGCGTGTTGCAGATAAGTCAATGGAGTTTTCCAAATGACATTCCTCTGCCTTATAAGGGGTACAGGTGAAGTTCTTTAAACTTTGTGTAAACTACTTTAAGATACACTGATACGAAATATACTAATATCGGTTTATGTTGGGTGTTGCAGAGATGAAGATTGGCAGGACAATGATGGAGCATTGAACACGATATCAATGACTCACCCACGAATTCCCGTTGAACATCCTAGTCTCATTGTTTCTAGTGACTCAGACTGTCTCCCGCTCCAACCGGGCATTTGGTTAGTGCTTAGAGTTTCTTGAAGCTTCAATGAAAGAAAGAGTCTTACCTGGTTTTCTTGATTGTATCAGGTACTACAAGATCGTGGAGGCAGATCATATTATGTTCATTGTGAACCGAGAGCGAGCAGGGGTGGAGTTTGATCTGATCTACGACAGTATCTTTGAGCGGTGCAGGAAACATGTATTCAGGAAGAGTCCTCAGGCATTGCCGAACGAAGCTCAACACGAGCAAAGAGGAGACCAAGAAGAATAGAGAGACCAGAATGTGATCAACAAATGTATAGCTTGTTTCTTACAACAAAATCTCCAAAACTCAAATATTGATGTCATTAGATATTGGTCAGAGTTGTATTTGTCAGTTATTAGGATGTATTTGCCAGTGTTCACTAGATATTTTACTATGGGATCAATTTTCATATCACAGCTAAGTTATGTTAGAAATCCCAAATCTAGTATACTATAGGACTGAGGTAATGTATAAACAAAATTGGGACTGAAAAGTAAAATTTATTGTTCAACAAAAGTTTATTTATAAACAATTGAAAAGAAAAACTGGAAGCAAAGAAAAAAGATTTAAACGTGACAATAAATGAAGTTGAAGGAGGTTTTAAAGAAGACGACTTAAGAGGAAGCACTATACTTTTTGACAAAGATAGATAGTTCTGATAAAGGGACAATGCTGAGAGACAACAAAGTAGAAGATCCGATGGAGGAAAAGTTGAGGATCAAACAATGATGGTTTGGCCAGGTTTGTGCCATAGTAAGTAAAAAATAAACGTTCGTCTAGGGCATCAAACTTTGCTGAAAAAGTTATTCTTAAATTTATTTAGTCACAACATTAATTAGACGTTAATAGTTTTGTAGATTTCTTTAATTTTTTTTATAATATAGAAACAATGATTTACTGTTAAAATATTAAGGTAAACATCGAGCTTTGTTCGGTCCTCTATCATGTTATATTAAAAATACTAAGATCCAAAGTTTTACAATGACACAATTATACAATTCATGTTTTTTCCGATGAATCATTGTTATTGAGATGAATTACTCTTTTTTTCCAGTAAAATCTCACTTAAATATTTTATCTATTGAAATAGAATTGGTTAGAAGAGTTGATTTTGAAAACTTGTTTAACAATTTTTAAAAAATGAAATGATGAAAAACTGGTAGTTTAGTTCTTTATTTATTTTTACTACACGACGATGGAGTTTACTGTAAACGATTTTTTTTATGAACTTAATTTTTTTTTTTATTCGTTTATGGCAACTGCAAATGTTATTATGACTCTGGGTTTTGATGAAGCAGCTTTAGAAACCAAAAACCAAGTAGAATTGATGGTTGTGTAATGTCTAATTATATGTCCTAGGTGGTTGCAAGGGGAGCAAGGTGATGACAACCATGGATACTCAACTCCAACAGTTTAGAACTTACCAATATTTCTTATCAGTCTATAAATTTTAGCATAGACTTAGTTAGGTTTTCTTCAACTTTGGCATGGTCCATACAAACATTGCTGAGCCTTTTAGCCTGGTAATCCATATCATTTGGTTCTCCTATTTCTTTTGCTACTAAATTAACTCATGGATTGCGCCTAAGGTCAACAAGAACACCTTTTATGAATGACTAGATGGCATTTCAAGGGAAACCATTAGATGAATTAGCAGACCAAGTAGCAACATGGATAGTTGTAGTCTCTACAAATCTCAATTTAATATACATGTCTTGTTTGTACATAAACAAAATTTCGAAAACGAATTCGAATATAATCCTTTAAATGTAAATCAATGAACATTTAGTTTAGTGAAAAAAAATATTTGTTAATAACTTATTCACATTTTACTAAATTTGTATGTGACGTAATGGCGGTGTTGACAAAAAAAAACATTATAGCAGCGGTAATACATGTTTTAAATATGATATTTAATATAAACGAGTCAAGACATAATTATTTAAATAAATCATCTGAACTCAATTGTTGATAAATAATTGATTTTTAGCAACTTCTAATAATCAAAACGAAATGGTATAAAATATAAGCATATTTTCTAGATATACAAAAATTAAACATTAAATTTTTGACTAGCTTTTGTAAATCGAAAGACATAAATGGATACGGAAAATTCAGTAACTATAATATCTATAGCTACTGACAAGTTCTAACTTAAAAATTCTCAATTTTATAGAATGATTTCCAAACTTTGTGGAAACTCCGACATATTATCATTTACAGATAGTTGATACCGTACCTCCAAAAGTTTTGAAATTTTTATTTTAAGAACCTTGTCTTGCGTGATTAATATATCGAACTTTTTATAATCCTAAATACATGAACTTTTATTTTATTTTTTGTCATCATAATAAATTACTTTATAACCAGTTAAAAATATAAGTTGGTGGTGACAAGTTTACAGAGCATACATTGATATCTACCTTAAGATAAATCACAATAAATATATCTTGACCAAGTATTTCAAATTCACGATAAGAACAAATAAAATGGAAATGTTATTTAAATCTGTTAATGTCTTGACCAAATTTCATCCCTCCTTAAATTGGCTTAGTACATTTAACTTCAACAGATTCACTAGACACTTGGCGCAGTTAAGAGGAGTAACATAATAATGAGATACACATTGACCTAGAACAGCAGAACACGTATGAGTAAAGAAAAGAAAGAGAATCCTTTGGGGCATTTTTTTCTATAGATTTTGAGATTTTTACCTTTTTCCGTTATTTAGTGGTTTTTGTTTGATTTTTTACCTTAATTAAGCAAAAAATAATAATTAGTTTTTGGAGAAATAATTCCCCATCTCGCTATAAATCTCACGTCCCACAATTCTCCATCTCCTTATCAAAATACCATAGACTCCATACAATTATCAGATCATTAACATTTAGCAGCAATGAAGGACGTGAAAGAAGATATGGCCGTGTCTGAAAGCTCAAAGAGACCTAAAATTGATTTGAACAAGAACATCTGGTTCCCAGATGAAGTCATCAATCTCGATCGGTTTGCTTACACAACCAATCAAAACTAGAGTCTCGATTATTTCAAACTTCATTTTTCTTCTTCATTAGTTTGTATTTGTTTTTTGCGACTTTGATCGACAAATAAGCTTTGAATTAAGCGTTGTTGTTTTCATACATGTAAACGTGAAAAAAACGTTTTGATGCAAATTTAAAGAAAAAAATCATGGTCAAGTTTTTAAAAAAGGACTAATCGATTCGTGTTATTTTTTGCAGAGGAGATCCAATAGTGTTCAAAGAGTATTGGATGAAGAATAAGGACAAGTGCACGGTTGTGATACCAGGATGGGCTATGATGAGCTACTTCAGTAATACGAAAGACGTGTGTTGGTTCCTTGAACCAGAGCTTGCAAAAGCGATCAAAGCGCTGCATGGTGAGATTGGTAATGCAGCCACGGAAGAACGTTACATTGTGGTGGGGAATGGCTCCTCACAGATTTGTCAGGCCGCCTTGTTTGCGCTGTCTTCCCTCTCTAAGGGGAAACCTGTCAACATCGTTGCGGCAGTTCCTTTTTATTCTGTAAGCTCTCACGCACTAAATTTATTTTTTTCCTATAGTTTTTTTATCATTAGGTTAATTTCTGCGCGAAACACATTTGTCTTTTTTTTTAAAATGTTATCTAATTTCCTCGCGAAACGCATGTATTTAGTTTTTAAGAATGCTTGATTTGAATTTTAATATTGCGTGTTAGTATATGTTGAAAGGAAAAACATAGATAAAGAAAATTGTTAGATTCATGAATCAAAAAATTGAATGTTCTTCTGTTACATAAAAATAGTCAAAAACACCTAGCATATTTGGAATTTCTATAAATCAAAACAAAAGAATGGATGAATCTATTCAATAAGAACACACAAAAGATTCATTAACATATTGACCAAATTAATTGGTTTGCAAATAAGAGTCGATATTAATAAATTATACATAATTGTATTTTGTTTTAAATAATTGGTGATATTGTGATACGTTCTACTAAAAGGAAAACGAATCAAATATCAAAATAGTTTTGATTTACATAATTTTAAAATGGGCATGAAAATAAGTAAATTTGAATTTAAGGTATTGTTTTTTTTTTTTGTTAAAGAAATTTAAGGTATTGTGTACACTAAATTAAAATATTTCGGATGTTGAACATAAACAAAAACATTCTTGCTTAAAAGTATGTTTCATTATTTTCGTTCATGTTTTTGTTACAGACATACGTGGAAGAGGCATCGTATATCCAATCGAGCCTGTACAAATGGGAAGGAGACGCAAGGACGTTCGACAAAATGGGACCGTACATCGAGATGGTGACATCACCAAACAACCCTGATGGGACCATGAGAGAGCCGGTGGTGAACCGTACGGAGGGTGGTGAGCCGATCTTTGATGGGACCATGATAGAGCTGGTGGTGAACCCTGATGAGACCATGAGAGAGCCGGTGGTGAACCGTACGGAGGGTGGTGAGCCGATCTCTGATGGGACCATGAAAGAGCTGGTGGTGAACCCTGATGGGACCATGAGAGAGCCGGTGGTGAACCGTACGGAGGGTGGTGAGCCGGTGGTTATCTCTGATGGGACCATGAGAGAGCCGGTGGTGAACCGTACGGAGGGTGGGAAAGTGATACATGACTTTGCGTATTATTGGCCTCACTACACTCCCATCACTCGCCGTGAAGACCACGACCTTATGCTCTTCACCTTGTCTAAGATCACCGGTCACGCTGGCTCGCGCATTGGGTAAGACAAAACTAACCAACTTCAAATAACAGTAATGGATATTATCCATGGTAACCAACTTCAGCGGGCGAGGATATATATAGGACATGTCAATTATCCGTTTGGATAGTTAACATTTAAATGTCCAAAACTATATAAAATTATTTCAAGAATCCAATTTTTTGTGAATATATTGGACGTTTCAGTAATGATTTTAGGTATCTGAATTATCCGTCCCTAGTGCGATAACTTCAATAACCTAACATGTCTTTTCTTTTGTTATAGTTCGGATAGTAATGGTTATGGTCTCCTTACGAAAGAGAATTCGTTGTATGTATAGTCAGTGACAATTGTTTATTTTTTTGGGTGAAGGTGGGCACTAGTGAAGGACATAGAGGTGGCTAAGAAGATGGTTGAATACCTAACAACCAGCTCCATTGGTGTGGCAAAGGAATCACAGATTCGAGCCGCAACTATCCTCAACGAACTTACCAAAACTTGTAGGAATGAATCAGAGAGCTTCTTCAAGTATGGTTACGAGAAAATGAACTCACGGTGGGAAAGGCTTCGCGAGGTAGTGGAGTCTGGTGACACATTCACTCTACCTAATTACCCTCAAGTCTATTGCAACTTCTTTGGCAAAACCCTCTCTGCTTCTCCAGGTACTAAACCACAAATCATTTTTGCGTTGAATTTGTAATGGTCGAGTCGTTAATACAACGGTTTTCGTGTTTTTTGAAATGGTTTGTTGCAGCATTTGCGTGGTTGGAGTGTAAAGAAGAGAGAGATCTGGAAAGTCTCTGGAAGGAAAAGAATGTTTTGGTGAGAGGAGGAGACCGATTTGGCTCTGGAAACAAGTACGTTCGCATCAGCATGCTTAGCAGCGTCTATGACTTTGACGACTTTCTCGAGAGACTCGCCATCATCAAGGATCTCAAATGCATCGAGCCTTAAGTTTTTATTTCTTTGATATGAATTATTAAGTGATGTTTTGTTTTGTTTTTCTTTTATTTAAAGACTAAAGTTGGTTTTATTTACTTGATATTTAAACACCATTGGTCACAGAGACCTTTCAGCTTTCCCATTTACTTTCTAACATACGTGTCATCTAGCAAAATTGAATATGTTAAGAGTTTCCTTGAATGGATGAGTGACTCCATTTCAAAGTCTTTTGAGACTTCACGTGATAATGCCTTTCTATTGAGGCATGTCACTATCTTAATAAACAATACTGATCTGGATAATGCTCCACCTGGTCCAAAGGTTGTTCTTGCGTCCATGGCTAGTTTTGAAGCAGATTTTGCTTCAGTCAGCCCCACCTCCCAATTTGTTAAAGTCACCATGTCGAAGAGGGTTCCTTTAGCTGGGGAAGAGTTGATTGCATATGAAAAGGAGCAAAACAGACTGAAAAGGGAAAAAGCTTTGCGAGCTAGCCTCGTCAAGGAGAGGAAACAAAAGCTTCCCATGGACCTGATGATAATGCAAGTGAACTTATGGACATAGATACCCAGTGGATGTAATTGCGGTCTTCACTGTATATCATGAGAAAAGTATGCACCCCTAAAAAAGAAGGTGTTCTAGGGTTCCATGCTCTAGAACATGTTAATACGGCACTCCTAACAAAATAATTATGGCATCTATATCAATTTTCAAATTTTCTTGTAGCGAGATTTCTCAAGAGAAAGATTTTTTAGGTATAAATATCTCGAAAGGCTAGAAAGCCATATTTCCCATCTTTCGGCAATGAGTATACTTTTGGCAAATAATTTGTTGTATTAAGGTAGTTGAGTGAGATTGGGTTCCATGCTCTAGAACATTTTAATACGGCACTCATAACAAAATAATTATGGCATCTATATTTCCAAATTTTCTTGTAACGAGATTCCTCAAGGAAAGATTTTTTAGGTATAAATATCTCGGAAGACTAAAAAGCCATATTTCCCATTTTTCGGACATGGGTATACTTTTGACAAATGATTTGTTGTATTAAGGTAGTTGAGTGAGATTGGATTCCATAAGGCGACAAGAGGCAAAGGAAATGTTATGCACCCTAATTTAAATGTCAATCATTTAATTAATCTGATTATAAAGGATTGACATCTCCTCGGAGGGAAACTCTACTAATTAGAGGACTTGATACCACTTTAATGTTTAATTGAGATATTATAGTTTGTCATTTAAAAACATTTGGTTACAATAAAGTCAGGTAATTGGTTATCCTGCTAGAGTTAAACATGTAGGATAGGTAGGTCTCATTGCATTAAAGTTACATGAAAACTACAATCTCCAACTAATATTAAGCATTTTATTTAGCAAGTTTTTTTTGGATAAAATAATATTAAGCATTTTATTTAACAAGTTATATCATGATTGTTGGCAGTATCATCGAGGTTAAACCAATATGGATTTATTTGTTCTAAAGTTTGCCAAAGTTGTGGCTTGTGGAAGAAGAGACAATTAATCATGCGAACAACGTGGACCTTGTCAAAACAACTATAAGCGTTTATATCAATTTCCAAATTTTGTTGTAGCAAGAGTCTTCAAAAGGAGGTATTTTAGGTATACATATCTCAAAAGGCTAAAAAGTCATTTTTCCTTTCTTTCAGTTGGATGAGTATATTTTTGGCAAATAATTTGTTGTATCAAGGTAGTTGAGTGAGATTGGATACCATAAATGACATTATTATGTGGGATGATCCCTAGATTCAAGACAAGTTTCCCACAACGTCATGAGACAGGAAAAAATGTTAGGCACCCTAATTTAAATGTCAATCATTTAATTAACCTGAGGATTGGCCCCTCCCAATCTTTTATGAATTTATGGATCTAGGGAAATTTAGAGGACTTGATATCACTCAAGTGTTTAGTTGAGATATCATATTTTGTCATTTAAAAACATTTGGTTTCAATAAAGTCAGGTGATTTGTTATCCTACGAAAATTAATAATGAAGGATAGCTAGGTCTCATTGCATTAAAGTTATACAAAAACTACAATCTCTAACTAATATGAATCATTTTATTTAGCAAGTTATATATGGATCTTTGGTTGTATCATTGAGGTTAAACCAATATAGAATTATTTGTTCTAAAATTTGCGAACGTTGTGGCTCGTGGAGGAAGAGACGATTAATCATGCGATCTTTGAATATTCCTCAATTTTACAAACGTGGACTTTACTTCCCAATTCTATCAGTGGGATTCGTTTCCGCCAGCTTTGATTTTCTCTAACTTAGGTTTCCTTTTTTGGTGAAACCCGATTTGAAAATATCAAAGTGGTGAACAAAAAACATTTCCATGGAATCACTAGAATTTCTACATCTTATCGATATTGAATTTATAGCGTAGAAGGAAGCATAAACTAGTCAACCCCGGCTAGGAGGAACACACCAGTCACTGACATAACAATCCCCTAGTATAATTGATGCCAAGTTAATAGTTTGTGGTAAGAGTCGGATCCGACCAGTGGTACTTATCACTCCCCACATTTGGAGATGTAAGTCTTGTTGTAAACGATGTTGTCTATTCTGGATAAGGATGTTCCATGTCAGGTCTTCAAGACAGATTGCTCTAAACTAGTTAACATGACTCAGTCTTATCTCAAACCATTAACCAATATGTCCAAGAACTTATGTAAGATACATTTGGCTAAAAGCCGCCTACTACTAGGTCTTTTAAGGAATTTGTTGTCCAAAGAAAAGTACACCCTTAAGCCTTTGAGAGTATTGAGGAGTCAGGACACTGGAAAAAGAACACGAACCTGCTTCTCAAAGAAGGATGAAACAAAAACGTCGGACACGTGGAACAACCCTATTGGTCATGACCCAAAAGCATAAATTTCTCAGAAGAAGAAACAAAATTTACAATCTCTCCATTTAGAATCTCCACCACATTTCCAAGTTATCTGTTTCTTTTTTATTTTATTTTTTCTCGAGTTCGGTCTTATAGTAGCATAAAAACTAGACACGGATTATGAATTGACATTTGTCTGATAAATCTTCTTCGTCGAATATTCAGTGGCTCTGATGCTTCCTTTGTTACAATGCCACATGATTGGATATGTCGAATGATCCAAAACCATATCAGACACACAATTGTAATCTGCTTACACAAATATTTTTATAGTTTTTTTTTTTAAAAATCACAACACACACTCTAAAAACTCTCCCCACCCTTTCTTGCTCTCTAGAGAAGCCTTTAGGTGGTCATCAACAACATTGAGTTTGAAGGTGTGTGTTTCGTTTTTCTTTCTTTTTGGATTCATCATTGAAATCCCATTTGATCAATTTCTCTTCCCTTTTCTAAAGGTGTCGCCTTTTTGTGTTATTCTTGACGCTTTATTTCACTATTTGATTCAAGAGCCAATTTTTTAGTTTTGGTCTTGATTTATTTATTCCAATCTAGCTTCTTTCTGGTTTCTAATACACAATTGTTATTGTTTCGATTGTAGAGGTAGAAGTGAGCTAGTGTTTGGTTTAGTGTGGGAATAAATGGCACTCAAGGCATTAGACTATGACTCTCTCAATGAAAACGTGAAGAAGTGTCAGTATGCTGTGAGAGGTGAGCTCTATCTCCGAGCTTCTGAGCTTCAGAAAGAAGGCAAAAAGGTAATGGGATTATCTTGTGTCTTTGCATCTTGGCTTTACTCTATCAAAAGCTATTATTATATGTCCTCAAGATCCCAACTTTCTTTGTTTGTTTTTGGACTTAATATGCTTGATTATAGTTCTTGACAGTGTCTTGTTCTAATTCGGATGTATTTGTCTCATAACAGATTATTTTCACAAACGTTGGGAACCCTCATGCTTTAGGACAGAAGCCATTGACATTTCCTCGCCAGGTGTGTGTATCTACAATTCTCATACTGCAGTGAGGTTGTTATGACTTGTTCAGTTTAAGTTGAGCCTAGATAGTAAAAATACAAATTATATGCAGGTGGTTGCGCTTTGTCAAGCTCCGTTTCTACTTGATGATCCAAATGTTGGAATGTTATTTCCAGCTGATGCTATTGCAAGAGCTAAACATTATCTTTCCTTGACTTCAGGCGGATTAGGTATCGTGTTTAGCAAAGCTGCTTATCTGAGATTTGTATATTTGGTGTGCGAAAATCGGAAAGTGATTATCTTGTTTTGGTTCATTAGGTGCTTACAGTGACTCAAGAGGCCTTCCAGGAGTCAGGAAAGAGGTTGCTGAGTTCATTGAAAGGCGTGATGGGTATCCGAGGTGATTGCTTTCATTTTCAGTTTTTCCTGCAATGAAATATATTTGATGTTGAAAAAAACTTATCTCAGGCCTTGTTGGTTCTTTATACAGTGACCCAGAACTCATATTTCTCACTGATGGAGCTAGCAAAGGTGTCATGCAAATCTTGAACTGTGTTATACGTGGTGATGGAGATGGGGTAATGCTCTGTCTCAAGAGGTCTTAGTATCTTCTGCTATGACTTTACGTCTGAGTTTCATTTATAAGTTTTTTTCTCGCGGTTTTGCAGATTCTAGTTCCGGTTCCACAGTATCCACTCTACTCAGCTACTATATCACTGTTAGGTGGTACTCTTGTTCCTTACTATCTTGATGAGTCTGAAAACTGGGGACTTGATGTTACCAACCTTCGACAATCCGTTGCTCAAGCTCGTTCTCAAGGGATATCAGTGAGCACTCTTTTTTCCTTCTTCTCTAGCAATTACCAATGCATTTAGCGTAGAACTGTATGTCTTTCTTTCTCCACTTACAAATTCTCTGGCATTGGTAAACAGGTAAGGGCAATGGTGATCATAAACCCAGGGAACCCAACTGGTCAGTGTCTAAGCGTAGCTAACTTACAAGAGATCCTGCGTTTCTGTTATAACGAGAAATTGGTTCTTCTGGGAGACGAGGTTTATCAGCAGAACATATACCAGGATGAACGTCCCTTTATCAGCTCCAAGAAGGTAAGCTTCTTTTTATTTCTGAATTGTCTGATTGGTGATCAATCGTTTAACACGAACGTTCTTTAAAAGGTCTTGATGGAAATGGGTTCGCCATTCAGCAAGGAAGTCCAGCTTGTATCGTTCCACACTGTCTCTAAAGGATATTGGGGCGAATGTGGACAGCGAGGTGGATACTTTGAGATGACAAACATGCCTCCCAGGGTTTGTCTTTACTCTCTGTTTTAGCCTTTGTGTAGTTTACTCATGTTATGTGTTGAACATAACATGATTTCTGGTTTTGCAGGTTGTTGAGGAGATATACAAGGTTGCATCCATTGCTCTCAGCCCCAATGTCTCTGCGCAGATCTTTGTAAGTCAAAAATTCTTGCTTTAGTTGTGGATTTTTCTTGATCAGTATATTCTGAGAGTGATATGAAATGTGCAGATGGGTTTGATGGTTAGTCCTCCAAAGCCTGGAGACATTTCATATGACCAGTTTATCCGTGAAAGGTATACATATATAATAAACTTTACACACTCGCCGTGATCATCATCTTCGGATTGAATAATGAATTTCCCCTTTTGCACCGTTTCTTTAGCAAGGGGATTCTTGAATCTTTGAGAAGAAGAGCAAAGATCATGACTGATGGATTCAACAGCTGCAAAAACGTCGTCTGCAATTTCACTGAAGGTAAAAAGGACTCGAATCAGTAAAATCAGTTTCGTGTAGAAATTTGGATGTTGTTGTTGATTCTTGTGTAAATGTTTAGGTGCAATGTATTCGTTTCCTCAAATACGTTTACCAACGGGAGCTCTCCAAGCTGCAAAACAAGCCGGAAAAGTACCAGACGTTTTCTACTGTCTCAAACTCTTAGAAGCCACAGGAATCTCCACAGTACCTGGCTCTGGATTTGGCCAGAAAGAAGGGTAAACAACTAAGAACTTAACCCGAATTTCGATCTTTTCTTATAATTAACTCATTCTTCTTCTTGCCTATTTCGACAGTGTGTTTCATCTGAGGACAACGATCTTACCCGCGGAAGAAGAGATGCCAGAGATCATGGATAGTTTCAAGAAGTTCAACGACGAGTTCATGACTCAATACGACAATAACTTTGGTTATTCAAGAATGTGATTTACTTCTTCTTCTTCTTCTTATGATACAACTATTGTGTTCTTCTGCTACACTCTCTAAAGCTAAATATCTCTCTAGTACACTCTTTCTCCTTGTAACTTACTCTGTCTCCTACTTCTATTTGCAATTGGAAATTATTAAGATCTTTAAAAGGAAATTGTATTTGTAATATAATTAAATAGTGTGATTATCCAAAACATGATAAATTCCTACTTCATAATGAACTTACTTATAAGAAACCTTTTTAAGATGAAAGAAACTTTTGTTGCTTCTCTGTTTCTATAAGCCATGGATTTTCCGGGAAAAGAAGTGCAGTCTTTGGTTTGTGAGACAAGTAACAAGAAGGTTAAAGAAGAAGAAACAGAACTGGAGAAGGACATGAGGACTCTATCGCCGGTTAAGGTTCCGGTGGTGGTGTGTTCGACGGCCAAGATTGAGAAGGCGGAGGAGGAAGAAGAAGAAGAGTTCACAACGCCTAAAGCAGAGCAGTTCAGGATTCCGACGCCGCTAAAGTGTCCGCCGGCTCCCAAACCTAATCGCCTGAGATCATTCTTCACCGGCGACGGCAACAATTAGTTTTCTTTTTAGTGTTAACTTTATGAATCGTTCTGTTCCATGCATGGTGGTGTGCACTAATCACAAACCATTACGCTACTTGGTTTTTGTTTTGTTTTCGGTTTATATATATATATCTAGTGCTAATACAATACAATCATTCATATATCAAGGCCAAATCAGATAATGTTGGTACAACAACGAAATCAAAGAAGATGATTAATGTGGAGAAAAAGTTTGTTACATATAGAGATTGACTTTACCTTACCGAACCTTTGTTCAGTAAATAGAAACTAGATGAGAGAAACCTAACTTTTATTCCAAGAAAATAGAAACTACTCATACAAAGAAGCCACGTGGCAGTTTGTGAAACCTATATATACCTTTCGCTTCTTCATGCGTTTATAAATTTTCCTAATTGCTAACGTTGTCGTTTGGGAAGGTTTTTAAAAAACCAAAATAAAAAATCTTCATTTGGTTGTCATTTAAAGAACAAATAGCCCAAATAAATAGCTCAAGCTTCGTCGCTTCGTCGTCACAACTTCCTTCTATTCAAAACGACGGTTCCTCTTACGAACCTATGAGAAATCAACGAAAGTTACCACTTGCACCATCTTCTTCCTTCCGATTCAAAGCTTTTAATTGCCACTACCATCCTATTGATGATTTCTCACTCGCACCGTTATAAAACGACCCTCTTCACTGTCATCCATATCAGCCAAACCCCACAAAAACAACCTAAGAAATCTAAACATGGTATCAAAAGCTCTATGTCCTTCTGCCCAGCCGCACGATGTGAGTGGCGAGAAGCTGTGACTGGCGAGAACCTTCTGAGAAGCAAAATAACACAATCGAAGTGTATGCTACTTATGTGAGTTTGCTCTAACTTTTGATTTTGCAACATTGAGGTTTTGATTTGATGTTCAAAATGGGATGTAGTCAAATTCTGGAACAATTCGACACTAAATCGAATATTTAACTCTGCGGTTTCATGCTCATTTTGTGATGGTTTAGGGAAAAGTGATCAACTGTGGATGGAACTTGAATTGTTGAGGCAAGTTGACGTCACATCATATCTCTTGATTTTGTTTCTGAAGTTTTGATTTATGATAATCTTATAATAGAATTCATGGATACTAATGGAGGAAAAGAGAAACAAAATGTGTATTTGGGTATAACTTAACCAGGACATACTCTTTGAAAAGAAAAGTATGTTTGGTGATACCTAGATTTAAGTTACATGATTCTTTTGGTTCTATGGTTATATCTCTGTTGCAGAGTTCAAAATTTTATGATGTAGTATGTAGATGAATGAAGTGTAGTATTTTGGTTCATGTTCAAGTTTTTGTTTCTTCTGTTTATGATGAGATAAAAGCACATTAGTCTTCTTGTGTACAAATACTAAACGACAGTGATCTTCTGAACGAGAAAACAAATACAGAGAACCGGTATTTGAAAAAGGTTAGTCATTTTATCACTCACATGTCTACGCGTGAATTAACATGATTTATAAGTGCTAGAGTTTGGTGGTGTATGCACTAACAAGATGAATCAAATATTGACTTACTGAGCATTGTTTCTGGACAAAATGTTACATGTATATCAGTATATGGTTTTCCTGATATGGTGACTACCAAGTTAAATTCCTAGACCCTTCTACATATGAAAATTCAGATAAAATAAGAACCTCGTCTGTATAAATCTTAAGGTCTTCTTGATATAATTGTGCAGAAGCCAGAATCTTGGAGACTCGCATGTCAGACAATAGTATGGAACAAAGAAAACTCAGGAAAGGTACATACTTATAAGGCCTCGGTTATGATTGCAAACACGCATGTAACCATTTGTTGAATCAATTTTTATCATAGATTTTTCAATATTTTGAATGATCTTCTCATTGGGAACATCAGACTAAGGGTTCAAGAGTTTAGCTAAAAATGAAGAAAGTGTGTGAAAAGAAGAACAAGACTTGGCTACAAAGAAAGGAACATAACGAAAAAAACAACCAAACCATCCAAACTCTAACCTCTTCATTTTGGTTCTTTGAAATCTCCATGTTTTCTCTTATTATGTTCTTAAGAACCTCTTAAGAGTTCACCGATGGAGGTAGCAAATTTAACAAAAAGTATGAGAGGTTCTTAGATTTATTTAGTATTAAATTTAAGTCCTATCTAATTTTAAGTCATGTCTTCGATTTTGTAAGCTTCGTTGTTTTCTTTTTGGTTTGAATAATAACTGTAAGGGAATTGGTTTGTCATTATATTGTTGGCTTATTGAAGAAATGCATTAACACGGTGCTCTAAATTCTCTGGGGAGCTACGTGTTGTACGGTAGAGGGCACTAGCGAAGACAGTAAGGAAGCCAACTAATGATCCCATGCTTAAATTATTATCATATACATTTTTTCGTGAGAGATAACTAAGAGCTTTCAACTCCTACTC
>LT669788.1:22009280-22089289 GCA_900128785.1 Arabis alpina | reverse complement strand
GCATCGACAAATGTGTCGGTTTTATTACGAGACAGCCACGCAGCTCGGTCACGCTTTACAATCGGAACACAACAAGTCTTATTAAATCAGAAAGAAAGAATCGAAATCTGAGTTTAAAGGAAGAAATGAATTCGAAGACTACACATGTATGCGTTTGAGATCTCGATCAAAGATCTTGACCCTGGAACTGTTCTGCTCACCGCCATAAGCACCATCGGTAGAGAAGGAGAGAGAGGTGAGAAATGTATGAGATTGCTTCGTAGAGTTTCTTCTTCTAAGAAAGCCAATTCTTCCGTACAGTGAACTGATTCTTCGCATCTCTCTCTCTCTGGTTCTTACTTCTTTAGCTTAACGATGATCGGAGTTCTGGGTTTGGTTTGAAGAGACGGTAGATTTATCTGTTTTTATTTTGGTCCTTGATATTTGTTTATATTCCATAATTTATCTCTTGTTTTTAATTTTACAGTTTACACCCGTACATACAAAGTCGGAAACGAATCACACTGTTCACGAGTTTGATGCAATAAATGCTTTCTTGCTCGAGACCATAACCTGTCTGACCAAATCATTGGTCGGGTTATGTCAACATTTTGTTCAAATGTTTGCATCCTAGTTTTGCTCTGACTGATCTGAGTTTGATACATTGCGATTTTCTCGCTCTCTGGATCGATTTGGACGTTCTCTTATTGTGTTTTTATGTATGAAAAAAAAAACAAAGAAACCGGGAAAAAGTTGCCACTCGAAACAACACAGAGAAAATGTACAAGCCAAAACCTTGAAGAGACTTTTTAATAACAGACCCTAAATACACTTTTAAATATGTGAGAGATGCACACAAAGAGGTGAGTAACAGAGTGATACCGATGATTTTTCTGGATCTACATGATCACACACGAACATGTCCTTTGTTGTCCCGCCTCCCATTCTTCATCTGATAGTCCCATCTCACTGCCATCAAAATAAAGTTTGTTTCGGAAAATCAGTCACAAACCGAGAATCATACGATAAAACAATGCTACAAAGTCTATGCAAAAACCATGAAGCATAACAAATCATATATGTATCAAGTTTGATCGGTACAAAGCACACGGAACTCTGACTGAATTAAACGATTTGCATTTTGAGGCATAGAGGTTATGTTGCAGCAGTCAATTAAAAGCTCAGGATCATACTTGCATAAGGGTGGGTCAGTGGGTAATAAAACAATGGACCTACTTATGTCTAACTGTATTGAGGTTTAAGGTTCACATACCTCGGCTCAAATTCTCTAACTTGAGTGAGTTCACTACCACAAGCATCTGGCCACTGCACTTTCCGCCTCCCCATGTCACCAGCGAGATCGCTACCATCCACGCTCAATGTCTCGTGTTCTTTTATATCCTCAAGAGATCGTGATTCCGCAACAGACGGCCTCTTCAAGCTACTCCTCAACGAGAGTTTAAAAGCTTCTTTGCTACTGTTATCAGCTTCACTTATCTCGTCTTTACCCTTCTCAGGAACAACAACAGACTCCGGTGATGATATCTCACGCTGCTTCTGCTGCTGCACAGGTTCTACTTTAAGAGGACAAGGACTCTCAAGTCCCGCGGAAGCACCACGAAAACAACTGAAAGAAGCAGCGCAACCGCGGGAAACTCGGTTCTTAATGGAATCCAGCTGAAGAACAGTGTCAGCCTCTTGGTCAACAACCTGGTACTGATTCCACGGCACAACTCTCATGGGCCTATCTCCGTCTTTATCACCAGAGAAAAGAAGGGTTAATCCTTTACTATACCCAGACGCGGACGCTGAGAAGAAACCACCTCCTTCTACTGCCAGTAACATTAGTTGCTCTATTCATTTGGCGTACATTAAAACCTAACTATGTTCACCAAATAGTAGAGTTTTTGGAAACCTGTATATAAGAAAACTTTCCAAATTACAAAAACTTGAGAAATTCACAGTTCTAGGATCAATCAAACGCAGAGTTATATACAGTAAACAAGATTTGATAAACTCGATCTAAAATCGTAACAGAGATAGTGGAACGAAGCGAAATGTGAGTGGATCTGATAAGATGCAGAACACTCGTGAATAGAAGATCTATCAAATTTCGAATCAAGCAAACAATTGAAAGAAGTAAACAACATGCACATGTAGCTTCAAAAAGCACTGAAGAAGACGATGATTCTCAAAAGCTTGTCGTCTTCGCTTACTAACTTTCGATCAGTGGTTTTTCTCGGTATCTAGAGGAGGGAGGAAGAATTCACCTGAGGGATCAGCTCCGGTATGACTTTGGTCAGCGCCGGTGATTGAGATCGTCACTTTCTCTCTCTCTCGTGATTCAAATCGGCGATGAGAGAGAAGGAAGTGAAGAGAAAGAGAGAGAGAGTATAATAGAGTAACATGAAAAAAAATCAAATTTAATAATTTGAGTGTTTTAAAGTTACTGTTAGTGATAACGATGTACTTGCGCATGATAACGACTGGCCTTTCTTTAAAGGGTACTTTAGCAAACTTTCCTTACAAATAAGGTACTTTTTATCCATGGTATACTTTTTTGATGTTAAAAGATTAAAAACTCCCTTTTATAAGTTAATGGTAATAGTTAGAATAGTGTGATTGTAATTATCATTATAGATATAGAAAGACCTCTTCTTCTTCTTCGACTCTATCATTTGCTCTGATCTTCTTCTTAACCGTCGCGACTTCCTTGCTATGTTCCTTCTTCTTCTTCTTCGCTTCCATCACCACACTTGGTGGCGGTCATACAGTTCCGACCTACTCCTTCATTTTAGTTTCTCCGATCCAGATTTCTGGTTTTAGTAACTCAGATGCGATTTATTGCTCTGAGTTAATTCGAATGCTTTTGTGATGGAGGACGTGGAAGAAAGAATTGAATTTGGTCTTATATGTATGTCTTCTTATGATGGTGATTTAGGGTATAGTTGGGCTTTGGAGGAAAATATTGATTTTATTGGCGGTGGTAGTGGGATGTTTCATGGCGCAGAAAAAGGAACGAGTGGAGGTAGATCTCACCATTTCGATGCCATCAACATAAGGACGTTTGTGAGTTCTTATTAAAATGGTCATGTATTGATGGTCACGAATGGGTGGTCATAGATGGGTGGTCACGAATGGGTGGTCATAGATGGGTGGTCACGAATGGGTGGTCATAGATTGGTGGTCACGTGTGAATGGTCATGTATTGATGGTCACATATGACATATAGTATATTGAGTTTAGTTTTTTGTTTCAAGATTTGGTATTCCCCTCAATGATCATTCCTAGTGTCTATATCCGCACTTTTCATGTATTGAACTTAATCGTGAAAGAGATGATTGTAAAGTCTCAGCAACGTGAAGAAACTTGGGATAACGAACCGACTTCGATTATCCAAACCATTAAAGCCTATCCACAATATCATGTCCATCGACATTTATATGTTATAGGGTTTAGCTACAATTCTAACCCAAATCAATTTGTCAACTCATGCAATCTTCTCCATTCATAACACCAATATAAACCAAGCCTAAAGTTCGATCTAATAGCTATACAAAGATTGATTAGTTGAAATTCCAAATTCCAAAATTCAGATTTTCGTTTTTGAGGAAACAAGATATAAATTCCATTGATGTAAATTAAGCAAAGAGAACAAACTTTTGTTGTCCAAGATGACCGAAGATAATTCCGTTGTGTAATGGCGGAGAAGATTCATGATGGTGAAGCTAGAAGACAGATTAACCAATCAGACATATATATGACAGACAATAACGAAATGATTCTAAAGATCCCAAAACAAAAAGAGGTAAAGATTTTAGATCTTAGATCTGAAAGTTATAAAAAAAATGAAGAGTCAAGATTTTATAGAAAGCAACTCATTCCTTACAAGGTAAAAGGAAGAAGGAGAGTAGTTTTGGGATTATTGAAAAGTTGGTGGACAAAAAATATGACATCAACATAAAGTATGTTTTCAAGATATAAGTTATAAGAAAAGTACCTATAGGAGTAAAATTCTCTTCTTTAATCCACTTTACCAATTTTCGATTCTTCGTATTATTGCTTTTTTTTTTCAAGAAACAGAATCACGAAACAGAAAATAAAATTTTGACTTGAGAGAGAATATAGCAAAGAAAGAGTTGAACAAGATTTATATATTATAAAGCTACTAAGAACGTTTTTGATGAAACAAAATCTCTTAAGCTAAACATCTTTCTCTTTTTTGGGAAAACAATGAGACAAAACCATTGAACCAAAATGTTGTGCAGCTCTCTTAGCGCTTCTTGGAGACACCGACAGTCTTTCCTCGGCGTCCAGTGGTTTTGGTGTGCTGTCCACGTACACGGAGACCCCAGTAATGCCTCAAACCACGGTGGTTTCTGTTTACATTAGAACATGGTTTCAAATCGTTAGAACCTCTGGTGTTCACCAAATTGAAACTAAACTACAAAGTTCTATTGATCGCACCAGTACATCATGAGAGAAACCAGTATGCACAGGTAAGATTTGGGGTTTATTACCGAAATGAACATATAGATAACTATGTAATCCAAGTATAGGTGATCAAACACAGTGACAGTTTTCTCAAAATTTATAAAAAAATGAGCATATAGATAACTATGTACCGAAATGAACATATAGATAACTATGTACTCCAAGTATAGGTGATCAAACATAGTGACAGTAATAAAAAATGAGCATATCTTTACCTATGTGTTACCTGATATGGTTTCTCAGAGTTACAGAGAGGAGAGAGAGTGTTACCTGATCTTCTTGAGACGTTCAAGATCATCTCTGAGCTTCATGTCAAGAGCATTGGAAATAACTTGGGAATATTTCCCATCCTTGTAATCTTTTTGCCTGTTCAAGAACCAATCTGGGATCTTGAACTGACGAGGGTTCGCAACAATCGTCATGAGATTGTCAAGTTCAGCAGCACTTAGTTCTCCAGCCCTGAAAATTCCACAACACATAACACAATATACATTCATATTCTTAAGAACCACTTTTCCAAGAATTTCACCACCTTGACAGAAAACAAAACCTAAATATCTTATTTCCTATAACACAACCAGGTTCATTTCCAGTCACAAAACCTAGCAAGAATCTCCTAATTCCACATAGTTCGAAAGTAAGATAAACTAGGAAGTAAAAGAAAAACCTCTTGTTCATGTCAACATCAGCTTTCTTGCAGACAATGTTGGCGAAACGTCTTCCAATACCCTTGATGGAGGTCAAGGCAAACATAATCTTTTGCTTTCCATCAACATTAGTGTTATACACACGCAAAATATGCTGAAACTCCTCGTTTGCAACAAGAGACTACACACAAAGCAAGCAAAACAAGATCCGTAAGTCGCAACTTATCAAAACCGTGAAAAGGAAACACAAACCATACGCTTAAACTCCAACCAATAAACATCAAAAACGAGAGGATAGTACTGATACACTAATCGAAGCACGAGCAACTGGAGAACAAAAGAATTCAAGAACGTTGCTTACCATGTTTGGATTGCGTAGAAGAGAAGGATGATTCTTGCTTTACAGAGTCAGGAAGCGCAACCAAAGCGACAAAGTTAAGTCTTTTTGTTATAAGCGGCCAAGTCCTTAGGGTTTTGCGACTGTAACATGAACTATTGCGGTTAATGACTAATTTACCCTTGAAAATGCTGCAAATTTGCAACTCTTAATAGCCTTGTCAAAACTATCATAAAATACAAAGAAAATGATATTTGGCCAAAAGTTTACTCATTATGTACGTACAAAACTATACATTACGAAGACAAGACCAGACCCGACCAGACTCAAAACACACAACATGGTGGTGTACTAATAACTAAACACCAAAGGTAAAAAAATAAAGTTGTGTTGCTTCGTCATTTAAAATGTACAAAGAAGAGGTTGAGTTATATATAAGACCCTAGCGACAAGCAAATCTAACGCCGGTGTAAGTGATTGCGTCAGTCACTCATCATACATATATTACATACAACAATATATATTCTTCTTCTTGGTCTACGTCCAGTTTGTTTTAGGCTCTACTAAGCAATTTAAAACAAAAGTGGTGCTCGTTATTGGGACGACAAGGATATTGTACAACCTAGTTCTCGAGCCGCCGTGTCAAGAAACTGAGTAGGCATTGTTGTGGAGAGCAAACTGTGAGCTTCCCAGTTCAAGCATTTTTGGATATCGGCTTTCCAGTCTATTGTGGCTGCGTTGAAGAACCGATAAGACGGGCTGTGCATTCCGTTCTTCTCCGTTGCTGTAGTTGTTATCGGTTTTGGAGTTGCCTTGATGGTTATGGGGCTTTGGTTCATGATATCCCGTAGTACTGATGTGCTTAAGGCACGTACGTGTGCACTCGGGTGTGAAAGGCACCGTATTGTTGCCGGTAGACGACACTGCATAGAAAGACGCAAACAGGTTAGCACCAAAGATTAGACGCATACTACTGATCGTTTACAATCAACACATGAAACCATAGGCTCTGCAAGATTTATAAGTTTACCTTCAAAAGATTGGATAAACCGTCGACCACTGCTAGTCCAGATGGCCCCCAAGCTAGCACCGGCTGTATTGCTCTTGCCGTGGCTTCAAGTAACTGCAAACGTTTGAAAATCAACGTAATGAGAAAACTGATTCTCATTCTAACCCGAGGAAAAGCATAGTAGAACAATCTATAACGATATAATACCTCAAGTTGTGGTAATGTACACGCTTCTCCGTCAACAAGCATTCCATCAGTTGCCCGTAGAAGAAGATCTGATGCACTAGCCAAAATCACCAGCGACTCGGGCCTGTCATGATTCCGCATGAGCTCAACCAACACTTTGACTATCCGTTGGTTGATTTTCCACATTTTCTGACCTTCTTCATCATCTTTGGCAATCCAAGGCTGCAATTCCCTCTCAGCCTGTAAATAACACAAAACCATTAAATAACAACATAAAATAAATCCTTCAATATAAGCTTAAAACAAGCACATGAGTATATAAGCCATACTCATTGTATACATAGCTTTTTCTTTATTTCCTACGGAGTTTAATTTTCTTATAAAATGATATTTATGAGTAACTGAATCGAGTGAACACAAGCCATAGATTTTCTGCAGTTGAATTCTTAATCTTTACAGGTGTTGTATTCCTGACAAATTAATTAAAAAGTCAGAGAAATTTATACCTGGAGAACAACTGCGGCTGCTGCTTTTGCTGGCGTTGCAGATACAACATTGCATAGCGCATCAACTACCTGAATTACGAAAAATATGATCAGTCAATGAAGAACCAAAAGAACATCAAGGAAACTGTAAGCGAGCTGCGAAATACAGATGCTAAGGTTTACCTGTCTCCATCCTTGTTGAGCAGAGGTGCTTTCTGCAGTAGGCTGGATTTCAGGAGCAGCAATCAGTTTGTGCCATAACAATGAAACAACGGAGAAAGACAGCTCCGGTTTCTCTGCAAGCACTGACCTCAAAAGAACTTGTGTACCACAATAGAACCCTGCGAGCCTATCTGCTGTGAGGAAATTCGCTAGATCAGAAGCATCTAAGAGGAAATCTTTGATACCCTTCTCTGAGGGTCTAGCCCCTGAGCGTTCATCTGAATGTCTAGCATACTTATGGTTGCCTCTTGGAGTCATTTCACTACGTGACGTGGATGTCGCCGCAGTACCAAAGCATGTGCTGCTGGCACATGTGTTTTGTTGTTTCCAGTTTGAAGAGGTCAGAGAATCCTTCTGAACCGGTGCATTCTTAAGGTAGGCTTCTAAGGGTTCTGCTTTGTCAACAATGGATGCAACAACTTTGCTGTGAACATCAATGAGGTTATATAAGGACGATGCTCTTTTATGAATTTCCTTGTCCCACTTACATCTCATCAACCCAGACAACGCATGCGTCAAAGCCTTTGAACGTCTGAAAAGTTCAGAGATATGAGCTGCAACCATGGCCGCAGCAACTATCTCGCTAGAACTGTAACTCCATGGAGTCCCCACCGAAGATGGTTTCAATGAAAATAGTGCCTCTAGAATTGCCAAGATTCGGCGTGTATGATTAATCGCCGAGTCAATCCCAGCTCCATACTCGTTACATGACCCATTCATCTTTACAGGCTTTGTAATAGTTCCAGCCACTGCAGAGTTGGAAAAGATTCCCTTTCCAGAGATCATAGGATACAGCTGAACCTCACAGGCAAGAGCACAGACAGCAGCAAGAACGTATGAATCAAATGCTGCCACAGGTCCCTGTCCCTTGGCATTCCTACTTTTACGGTTAGCAGTTTGATTGTCAGATACAGACTGATTCTCCTCAGTAGTACTAGCATATTCGCTTCTCGATCTCTTGCTCCCACTAGACTGTGCTTCATGGCTAACACATACAGTCAACACTACAAAAAGTAGGCGTGAAGCTATTTCCACACCAGCGCATGATTCTAAAAAGAGAGCATGGACCATAGCACGAAGCTCAGCCATAGCAAGGTTTTTGGTCGCTGATCTAGCGGTAAAACTTGATCTAGCTTTCCTGATGTGTTCCCTGGAAGATTCTGCCGGAAAAGTTCTACTGAGGATTGTTTCCACGGTGGCAACAAATATTTTCATCAAACATGCTTCCGAAGGACTCCCCCGTGGAAGATATTCAAGAACTTTGAGGAGTGGAATGTATAGATTCCATGATAAGATAGGAGGTTGCAGTGGGGTAGCAACTATGATTTCAGGAAGATCAACTGCTGAGGAATTTAAAGGGATCAATCCATAGGCGGCTTCCCATATAGTGCAAATTCTCCATTCGACTTCAGGACCATGAGCACAAAGCATTGAGGCAATTCCCTGAGCAGTGGCTTCAATGGTTGCTTCTGCTGCAGGAACTTCTATCTGGTGAGAAATACAGAGTTGTGAAATTGTTAGTCTCAATATAATTTTCTAGCAGAATGCCAAGCGCATATCAAAGATAAGAAAATAATAGGAACCATGCCTGCTTTCTGTAATTTGAACTGTAGCCACCAATAGGCGCATGCTGAATTTCTACTCCCTCAACTTGGCATAGCGGAGGAAAAAGCAGTGCCGGTTGTGAGAGTATGCGGAAAAGCAAAGCGGCTGCAGCATCAGCAGCAACACCTGCCCTCATAGACATAGCAATTCCTATTGCACGCAAGAAATGCAAATGCATCCAGTTCCTGGGTAGCTACATCAAGAAAGAGAGTCTGATCAACGCTGATTCTTATGATGACATATCAGAGTTGATTATTTTATAGGAGCCAATGCTATTCGTGGATGAAGAAGGCTCCCACATGGTGTGGAACAAGGGACACGATCAGCTTTCTCGAATATGATTAAAGGATTCATATTACGCTTACCCTTACACCAGATGCATAATCTTCAGCAGCTCGAAGGAGTTCCACAAGCTGTACAGCAGCATCAAGTGCATCTGGAGCCCACGACGGCGGAGCCTCTAAGAGTCCTAGAAGAAGTCTCTGAGTAGCACTTGGAGTAGCAATGGCATAATATCTGACAGTAAAACAGAAAAGTGAGAACCAATTCTGAACCACGAACTCCAGAATACACAACCTTAGGACTAGCAAAAGACGACTAGTAATATACCCCAATCCAAAGAGTAAGTTCAGAAACACTACCTATGAAACAAACGTGCATATGGCTCAAGAGCTGGAAGGCCAGCAACTAGGTGCTCATCTAAGGATGTCGTTGGAGGGGGAAGAAGAAGTGCAGGGACAGCAACCGCTGTTAGGGTCGCGGTCTCATATCGAGCAACTTCATCATCACAAACACTCAATATGACACCAGCTCCATTAGCAACTGCCCATCTTGGCGTCGAAGGCATCAGTTGAGGATGTTTACCAGATCCTCGAGAAGCTGCCAAAGTAAACGTGAGAGTTAAAAAAAGAAATTACGGACCCACTCTAAGAGCCACAGGAGATGGAAACACACTTATGACCAAAATGATAGAACTTCTGTTGATCAGAATTTTCATCAATATCCGGTTCTGTGAAGATATTAACAAGGGATTATTAAAACTCACCAATGGTTGGCGGCTTGAGCTCTCCAGCAGCATATTTACCCATAACACCACTACACCTGTATATATAAAAAATATTATTTAGTTGCAAGTAATCTTAAGCACATTACAGAACCTCAATCCATAGTCCTCACCAGAAGACAAAAAAAGACATAGAAGCAGCAGTAACACAATCTACTTACCAACGGAAGTAGTCACTTCTTATACCCAAGGGAGCAGCAAGTAAGATATCACTGATCCATGGAGACAAAGGCCTTATAGGTTTCCTTTCATGCTGTACTGGTGATACAGCCTTAGGCTCCGAAAGCGTAGAACCACTAGTTGTAGCTTTGCTTAGACAATTTCTCTCTGTTTCTCCATTTTGCTGCTCAGTCTTATATATAGGACGATTATAATGAGTCAAAATGCGAAGTATTTCTCCGCACGCCAAAGCCCATTGCTCCGAATAGTCATTCTGTTAGGATTGTGAACATGTCAGCTTAAAATGGTAGAGGAACTCTACACGAATAGACAAAGCATGATATGGAAGGTTTATATGTCATGAAAGATAGTCTAAGCTAAAATTGTTGGGAAACAATTTACCTCACTACTTGGGCAAACTAAAGAAATGAAAGAGGCAAAAGGATGAGCTTCCTTGCTGTATACCAAAGAGCCATCAATGAGACATGAAATGATTGGAAGAATTACTGCATGACCATGCTCCGGATGATGAAGGACAAACATTGCTGTTCATCACCAAAACGAAAAATCAGATAGACATTCACAAAAAAGAAGTACGTACATAGCATCATAAAGAGTCGAAAGAGAAGTTACATACCCAACACATCATCCAATAGTCGCTTCTCGTTCGATGGATACTGCTGACGGACCAACTGATACATATGCTTTTATAAATCAGTAAAAACTCACTACTAAGAGAAAATACTCTTATAAGCGTTATCAGTAACAAGATAACACAATAAGTACCTCAGCAATATCGTCGGGGAATTGCTCTGACGTGAATTGACCAAAGTATTCGACATAAGCAACAACTTGATCCTAGGTAACCCACAAATAACACAGTCAGTGTGAAATTCACTAATCACATATCAAAAAGAATAACTTCATGGGTCAGTCATACAGTGACCAATATGAATCTTATGGCTCAAACTAAGCAATATACCTTATGTTGTTGAGGGTCACGTGGAGGAGGCCATAACAAGGAAGAGAACTGAAGGCCATCGATCCACCTCTCAGATGAAGTAGCCATCCAAAAAAAAACAGAAACTAACTAAACTAACTAGAAATGGTTACAGACTAACACCAACAAAAGAAAAAAATCCCTAAACCCTTTGATCTGGAATCAATACGGGTCGTAGTTTAACATTTGCCGTCAAGAACACAACACTATACAATAAAACCTCAGATTAGTCGTTTGATCTACCAACAACACTCTGTACAGTAAAATCGAATCTGGTTCCTAAAAAGGAATCACTCTATCAAAACTAGTGTAGATGGATTGTAAAACTGATATTCGTCTCCCTTCCTGTAGATAAGAAAAAAACTCTCAAATCAGCGAGATGTGAAATCAACACAACAAATCTTATCTGAGAATCTACCAAAACAAGAACAAGAACAAGAACAAGAACAAGACCTGTATGAAGAATAATCTCTTGTATGTGGTTGGATATTTTGGAGAGATAAAAGTCGGCGAGTGAAAAAAGAGAAAAAAAATGATTGTGGAGAGGATACAAGTCGTGAAATTGTGGCGTTGGGAGAGAGAGAGAAGAGAAAGAGATTTGGAGGCTTCTCCACTCGGTTTAAGATTTCCGCTGACGTGGCATCGATATTTTCTGCACTTGCCACGACCTTTATGCCCCCGGCTCATACCATCCATCATCCATCATCCATCATCCATCATCCATCAACCATCCATGGGTCATACCATCATCATCCTCTCACTCGCATACAGGCAAATAAGTGGATTGATATGTTTTTTTTTTTATATAATGTATGGTTAAAATTACTATGTTTTAACTTCTTAAAATGTTATTCATATATATATTAGTAGTAATTTTTTAGTGATCCAAACGGAGGTATTCAACTAATTGCTTAAAGAAAACTCAAGGGAAAAATAATAAATTATGATGGACAAATGTATCATCTACTTGTGATATAGGTTCGCCACTAGCAACGACTCCAAAGACGTATACTAATATTCTAAGTCTAGTAGAGTTGATTTAGTTTCGATATTAGATCATGCTTAGCGGAAAAACATATTTATCAATAAGTTCTATTATTCATCTCATAATATAATTGTCTGTGCCTGAAAATTGAATTTTACAAAAGTAAAATTTTACGTTTTTTTTAACAAATTATGTTTTTTAACAAATTATTTACCATTATGTTTTTTTTTTTGATAACTAGGAGGAGTTGGCCTTAATCTTTCCCAAAGCTCGGGATTATTTTTTGCTAATATCTTATAACATGGCGTAAAACATCCTTCCCACCGGGGATTTGAAATAGGAGCACAACAAAACCAACATTTGCGCTTAACCACTACCATACGACGACATCTAGTGGTATTTACCATTAGATTACACAAAGTATTAGACTATATGGGATTTAAAATTACTATTGCACGATCAAATCAATTTGCACAATGTGTTAGACTATATGCCATATATATATATAAACAGATTTATTTTTGATAGTTAAATAATTCAATTTTTCATTACAGAATTTAGCCACAGAAATATCACAAAACCTATGACAAAAAAAAAGAAAAAATATCACACAACCTAATTTTAAATTCTGGTTTACACAAAAATTCGGTAGTATTGGGAAAGAATATGAATAAACTAATCACGGAATTTTTAAAGGTTTGTTACTTTGTTTGGTCATGAATGATTGTATTATTTCCATTTATTAATTTATTTAACTACAAGCTCTCATGTGATTGCCTGATTAGTTAATTAGTTTACGAGAACTAGTGACATGTGTGTCCAAAGATATTTTGTGAGGAGCCACGTTCAGATGCTACGAGATGTTACGTACACCTTCAACTCTCGACCGTTGATTCAGTGATAAGTGAGTCCTACACACAAATTCCTTTACAAAGTTTTCGGGCTTCTACCCGGAAGAGTTTCAAGCCGTTTGATGGATATGGATTAACGGGCAGCTTTTGAGGACACAGCCCGTTGAGAAAAATATCTAAATGGGTCCCATGCTCCTTTTAAGATATTTTATAATTTTCCCACTTGTCTAGTCTACCACATAAACAAGTAGCACGATGACGTGGACCAATGAAAGTAGAGCAAGAGATATATGGACGTTGATCTTCCGCCTAAAGGAAGACGTGGCGCAATAAGATGCGAGCAATTTATTGTAATGATCTCCATACGATTCGTGGTGTGTGGGGTCCACTCTTTAGATGGCTGGAGTCTGAAGATGAATGGGCTTTTTCATGGTCATGCATGCTCCCAGCCTTGAGCCTCCCATGTATGGATGGGCTCAGACCATACGTGGAGATTCGTACGTAATTGGGCTTATAATCATTTCTAATTTAGTGGAAAACATTCTATTTTTAAATCTCTTATAAACACCCAAAAATTAGTGGAGCTTAGAAGCTCCGTTGACGTAGTGATTAACTAAGGGCTATAAAAATTTTACACCAAAATATTTGGGGTTCGAATATTTGAATATGCAGTTTATTATATTTGCAGATGAATGGAGACAAGTTTGCAGGAGATCTTCAATTTGGAGTAGGGTAAAAGCGTATGGTGTGGTGTACATCAAGACGGAAGACATGCTCATCGTAGAATCGTCGATGTAATAGTTTCCTAATTTGTAAAAAAAAAAATTCAGACGTTTAAAAAAAAAATACTTTTTAAACGGTTTACCAAAAAATATATGAGATTCGATCTCCAAATAATATAATAATTAATAAATATGCAAATTAATAGAAATACGTTTACATTAGATTTTTAACGTTTGTGACATTTTAAAAAAATTTCCATAAATTTGTAGATATACAATTTACTATTTTGTAATACCAATTTTTTTTTTTATTAAAGTGTAACTATAGTGAAGAATTTTTAATATTTTTTTTTAAAGTGGTATTCTCAAACGGTAGACATTTCGTTGGATATATTATATGTTTAAGTTATACTCCAATGAATTGATTCTATTGTGGTATAGTGAGCGAGATATTCATTACCCCTTTCATTTTCAACTTTTAATTGATAGTATTATTTTTCTCCATGTATTATTACTCAGTTTATACAATAAACTTTTTTCACGGCAGATGGCAGATCCGTGACATCAATCAATTTAATATAAGAAAGAAATACAAATTCCGATTGACCACTAATTTTGCAACGTAGAGATTTAAAACGAAATTACATAAATAAATAAAAATAACCAGGTGTGACTCGTATGTTATAATAGAATAATAAAGTTGGATCAAGTAAATCATTTTTTTAGATTTACCATATTAGAATAAATCTACCCACCACTTTTATCTATTGAACAAATTTATGCTGGAAAAAATTAAAATATTCGATACCAAGTTTTTTACTTTAATACAGTATAGTGGATCCAAACATATTTTGCTTCCATTTTTTATTCTATATAATACACCATGAACTATAATCTCTTGGCTTTTGAAAATATTTAAAGCCACTAATTCAGCACCTATAATTTTTTTCTCAAAAGAAAGATATACCCATAATTTTCTTTTATTAAATCTTTTATACACATGATGATCTACGTTATAAACATACTATTATCGACAATTGATTTTAGATACCGGAAGAACTCATAGATTAAAAATTTGGAACTTCTAAAATTTATTTAAAAAAAAAAATATTTAACAAAATTAGGAGCAAACTTTTTTTTTATAGAAAAAATAGGAGCAAACTTGAGTGGCTCATTGGACCATACTTTTAATATAACAATGAATTACAAATGTGGCAAATACTACTGAATATAGATGAATATAGTTATGTTTAGACGATGATATATAACGTAGTGATTCACTGATTTGTACTAATGTTGTCAATATATTACCATCAAATTTTAAATGGTTTATAAAATAAAATTAAGAAATGTTGTTTTCTTATACCATCGGATCATCTAATGTTTGCATAAATTATCCCGTAACGTATTCCATTTCAATTTCAACTCAACATAGATGTAAGGATCAAAATTCAAAATACTAAAAAAATACACTGAATACTATAATGTAAAGTTTAAAACTAATATGTCAAAGAGAGAGAGAAACATAAAATGAAATGGAACAATCTAGAACCAAACAATGAACATTGCTTAAAAGTTTGATTAAAATGACGACAAGAAAATAGTTTAAAAAAGGTGACCAAAGTCAACAAATGATGAGGCAGGCAAAGGTCGGCTAGTGTCGCACCAATGAGAAAGGGTCAGCCACATTTTGGACGGTGACACTGACAAGTATCAACCCCACTCACTCTCTTCTTTAATTCAATCATTTTTTTAATTTGCTAATTAAAAGTATGGTCAATTCCAAATTAGAAGCACTGATGTTGGCTTTTCATAATATCTTCCACAAACATCAATCATGTATCATCCCACGTTATTATTTATGTGTAATGTGATTTCCGAATAAATTAACTGAACTAGATTCTTCTTGTAATTGAGAGTATATTCCATCAACATAAACCATTTTAAACAACGTCATATCACGAAATGAATGTTATAATCATTGAATTACTTTTTCCAATTATAAAAACATAATTCTATGTTAGCAAATTCAACAGACACAAAACAAAACAAAACAAAAATGTATCTGTGGTATAACAGAAATTAACCATGAATTGTACAAGCACCAAATTATTTGTAGGACACATCCGAATAAATTCATTACTGTTGTGAATATCTTACTCTACTGCAACCACAATACAAAGCTTCTTGTTGTTGATACTACAAACAACTTCAGTTTCAAGTAGAGTTGTGGGCATTTGGTCATTCATAAATCCAGTTTCAATAAAGATTTTTCTTATAAAAAAAATCAGAAACTATTATCCCTTTTTTGTATCAAATGCATATAAAATCTGAAATTCAAGTATTTCACTCAGATTTCTAAAAAATGCTAATCGGCTAATAAAAAATTATTAAGAAGAGATCATAATCTTTCGGAACAAAAACTCTAAATAACGCGAACTACATAAAATCAAAGACTCAAAAACCATAAACTAAGTTAAAAAAATTAAACAACTAATGATAGTAAATAAAGAAAGAAAGACTCCATAACAAAACTAGAAATCAAGCAAACAAAAAACAACTAGCAAAATGAGATTTTAGAGAATTTTAGTCGGTGGTAGTGAAACCGAGATCATGATCAGATGGATCAACAGAGATCCTGAGAACATCTAAAGCCTCAGATACTTTAGACTTGAGTGCCTCTGGTGACTCGAGCAGGTGCAATATCTCTGCTTGATCCATCTCCAACAACATTCCTGTCACTTTAGCCACATGAAGTGGTTCATGCCTTTCCACAAGTGGGTAAAGTTTCTCTCCAAGCATCTGTAACAAAGTAAACCAACCATGGTTTCCAACATTAGTTTCTGCATTTACATGTGACAAAGAAGAAGGTTTTAAGAATAAGAAAAACGAGCTTAGAGATTGGAAGAGAAAAAGGTAGCAAACCCGTGTGCGATCAGCTGGATTAAGCGGAAGCTAAAGCAGAAGTGAGCTTAGAGATTGGGAAGAGAGGAGTTTTCTGGTGATTGTGAGTAGAATCATCTACTGGCAAAGGCCATGATAGGAGGCCAAGTTCTTGCGGAACACTCGATTCCATTCCGTTCCTACCATTATCCGCACCATTCATTATACCTTCATTCCAGGGCTCGGGTTACGTTGCATCATCTGCCAATCCAATCCAAATTCAGATCTTCTTGATTACTGAAAAACTATAAAACAAACTCAGTTACTTAACATACTTGTTGTTGTTGGATGTGATGTGGCATGTTAGTAGCACCGCGCCTGAGTCCCATACCGAGGACCGGGCTGAGTTGTCTATGAAGAGGATAAAGCATGATGAAGTTGCCTGCTCCAGAACCTGGACACATACCGGGCATGAACTGAGGCTGGAATCCGTATCAATGGGCTGGGACGGGACCAGACTTGGTCCGTTTCTGGCCAACATACATGTGCTGAGGTGGACCGGACATTGGTCCACCTGTCGGGTGGTGGAACCCCGACATTGGAGATGGCACTGACCCTGCTGGTGCTCTAATCTGTGAAAACATTGCTGAGAATAGCAAATGTAATTAGTCATATAGCACAACTTTAAGTATCAAACACATTTGTTATTATGTAAAGAGAATTTAAGAAACCTGTAAGTGTGCTCGTCTATCTTCTTTGCGTTGCGCAAGAGCTATGTAAAGTTGGTTTCCTTCCTATCATCTTCCCATTCATTTCATTCAACTGCATTGAGAGTTCATATTTTAAGATATCAAAAGAGAAGATAACAAAAAGAATAATATGCTTTAATAACTCACGGCTCTTGAAGCTTCTTCAGGATTGGAATAAGCAACAAAACCAAATCCTCTGCTAATTCCTTGTGGATTAACATAACCTACATTTCATCAGTAGATTGTGATCAACTACAAATATAACATAAACAACAAATATACATATGTTAGAATTGATTTTAATTGTTACCTTGGAGGAAGTTACATTTCCAAACTCAGAGAACATCTCCTTGAGTTTCTCATCATCAACACTATCATCAAGATTTTCAGATACAGATTCGCTCCTTGAGATTTCTCAAACCTGTTTATCCTTTCCTGCTCAATTTCCTTCTCAGTTCTTGCTCTCTCTCAGACTTCTTCTGAGCCCTCCCAACAAACAACACATCATCCCCTAAGCTAATCCCATGCATCTTCTCAACCGCAGAAGCGGCTGCTTCTGCACACTCAAAGTTGACAAACCCGAAACACCTCGAGTTTCCACTCTGGTCCCTCATCACAACCGCGCTCGATATCACTCCAAATTTACCAAACGTCTTCCTTAGCTCATCCTCACCAATCTCCTTGGGGAGATTCTTGACGTACACGTTAGTGAAACGTGGTGTAGGGGCGTTTTCGTCTCGAGCACGTTCTTGGCGTCTGATGAAGTGTCCCACGTAGACTTGCTTGTCGTTCATTAACATTCCGTTTAGCTTGTCGATTGCGGCTTCAGCGGAT
Organism: Arabis alpina; assembly: GCA_900128785.1. NCBI lineage: Eukaryota > Viridiplantae > Streptophyta > Magnoliopsida > Brassicales > Brassicaceae > Arabis > Arabis alpina. Next base: position 22,071,079 of record LT669788.1, on the reverse strand, counting down.
TCCTCTTTCTCGAACTGGACGAATCCATATCCCTTGGACAGTCCAGCCACGTCGGTTGCAACTTTGCAGGAGAGGATGGTTCCAAAACTCGAAAACGTCTCGTATAAGGCCTTGTGGTCAATTGAGGTGTCTAGGTTTTTGATGAAAATGTTTCCTTTGCCGCTCAATCGCGTGCTCGGGTCACGGTTCGAGAGCATGATCCGCATGGGTCGGTCAAATAGAGGAGTGTAGTTCAAGGCCTCCATTGCACGGGTGGCTACGAAAATAAATCACATTTTTTTCTTGAATCAAACATATATCAAAATATAGAAAACCAAGATCTTTATTACTGAAGAAGACTAGCATCCATGACATTTATAAATGCACAAATAGGGTAACCAAAAATTCTACCATGAGTTCGGTTTTCCAAAAGAATTATCACGTTTGAGTTAAGCATATCATTAAATAAGAGATTGTTGCGAATAACTAAATTAATTGAATGATCCAACATGTACACTTAAGTTGAATAGAATTTTCTCAACATGATCACATAAAGATCCCTAATACTAAATTAGTCGATAATATTTGTTTTTTTTTTGTTTTTATTGTAATGCAATCCGTGATACTATAATTCAAGAAACTCTAATAACTTGCAATATACCAGCGATAGAAAGAAAAAAAAGGAAATTTACCATCATTAGGGTTACTGAAATTGACGTAGGCATATCCCAAAGATTGACGGTTCTGATCGCGACAAACTCGAACCGAGACAACGTTACCGATATGCTTAAACATATCGAACAGATGCGCTTCGGACACTCTCGGGTCCAGATCTCCCGCGTAAAGTGAGGAGTTCGGGTGCGTTTGATCCGCCACTAATGCAGGAGGTGGAACCGGTATGGAAACCGGAACCTGAACCTGAACCTGAACCGAGGTCTGAGTCGTCGGACTTGGAACTTGATCAACCATCGTTGCCGGTGCAACCCCTGTCGCAACAGCCGCTGCCATGATGGTGAGGTTTACTTTTCTACCAGACGATTTGTGGTTTTCGTCTCGTTAGGAAAATGAATATCACCGATTTGATTCTCTTAAGGTTTTTTAAGTGAGAAAGAGATTTGTGCTAGTATTTTCTTCAAAACTTATATGTTAAATTTACTTTTTTGGGGAATTTTTATTCTTATTTAGATTTTTTTCCTTTTTTAGTTTCCTAATAGAGAGGTGTGAAGAAGGGAAAATCGAATCGGTGTGAGTGAATGAGTACAGGGTATTTATACATGAAAGATTTACATCTTGCATTTTTGGAGAATGAGAATTGGTTATATTTTTGTTACCATTTTTTTCGCTTATGTTTTGACCAATTTTATATCGATTTTTTTTTATATAATTTTAGGAAAATCAAGAATGCAATATTTTTGTTTTCAGTTAGGGAAAAGGAGAAAAATCTAAGTAATTACTAATTAAAAGCTTTAAGTACAAAAATCCTAATTTTTTTTTAAAATTTAACACTGTAGTAGTCTTCAAAACTTATTTGCAGTTCAAAGTTGTTCAACGGTAGTTTCACCGAAGCTCTCCGGAACAAAATTGACAAAGGCAACCGAAGAAGAATTTATCTATATAAATTAAGAGAATTGTTGTCGTGCTATTGTAAAGAGTATTGGAAGTCCGACTGCTACTGTGGATTCAAGAACATCTAATTGTCTACCTTAGACTCAAAACAAGATCATCTTGGTATCGCTAATGTCAAACAAGACCATATTGGTATCGCTAATGTGTTATTAAAGTTGCTTTTCCTTACCTAATTTTTGGTGAGGAAAATACCATTAGTTTCTTTTTGTATTCAGATGTTGAAATTCTTTTATCATGTAATATGTTTTAAATCAGTTTCAATAAAACAAATGGTTAAAAAAAAACTTAAGAGTTAGTTATCATAAATAAAATTTAATTCATTTAACATTCAATGAAGATCGAAATAGTGATCTTTATATTATATTTTGCAACATTCGTTATAATATCCGTACGTATAATTATAAATGAATAGACAATACTCCTATTAGATAATTTGTATTGGAGTAAAAGACTTACGGCCACCTAATTTTAAGGTACAATTTGTGACTACTGATTTAGTCATGCTAAAATTTCGTCTGCATTTTCAAGAATTAAAAAAATAACTTTTCTACACTACTATGAATAGAGTTACTAAACTATTTTTAGATTTTTTGACAAGATCGTGTACTACGTTAAATGAGATGATTTCCTCAAAAGTTGGACTAAACTGGTTTATGATTATCCATTTTCAGGTCTATTGTTAGGAAATTCTCTGAACTTATCTTCAATGCACAGCGTTGATAGATACCATAAGCGAATAAAAAAAATTTAGTGCATAAAAAAAATATTTTTACAATAAACACCATCATTATATAGAAAAAAAAATAAAGAGCTAAATTAGTACACAAAATATTAGTTAAAATGTAAATTTTCTTCTTTTCTCGTCTACAAAATCATTAACCAAGCTTTCAAAATCAATTTTTCTAACTAAATCAATTGATAAGATAACCAAATTACTCAATCTTTTTTTACATACTCGAAAGAAGATAATATTTTACCGAAAAAAGAGAATAATATATATACGAAACGAGAATTGAAAAGTCGTGTTACAATAAAAAAAAAATTTGTAGCCATTTGTCGCAATGAATCTTTCAGTTTTAACATTTTTAATTTAATGTGAGGTAGGACATAACAAACTTTTTTATTTACTTTATTTTAACAATAAATCATTGTTTCTATATTTTTTTTAGTTAGAGAAGCTCATGTTCATATTTTTATTGTGAGCTTATATTTTGTTTACCCAAAAAAACTAGAGTAATTCCCTCATATACCACCCTTTGAAGTTTTTTTTCCAAAACTACCACCTCAAAGTTTTTTTCCCAAAAATACCACTTTTTTTTTCCAAAAATACCACTTTTTTTCCAAAGTTCCAAAAATACCACTTTTTTAAAAGTTGATTTTTAAGGTTTAGAATTTAAATTTTTTGGGTTTGGGTTAACTATTCCAAAATTAGGGTATAGTTTTAGGGGGTAGGGTTTGGGTTTGGGGTTTAGGGTTTAGTTTTGAATGTTAAAAATGAATTTTAAAAAAAAGTGGTATTTTTGGAACTTTGGAAAAAATGTGGTATTTTTGGAAAAAAAACTTTAAGGTGGTATTTTTGGAAAAAAAACTTAAAAAGTGGTATCTCTAATGCGTGTGGTAACTTGTAATTAAAACTAAGAATTAAAAAAAATACTCTTAATTTTTTTCAAAAAATGCCTTTCATTTTTAACAACTTTTTGACGCCGCAAGTGTTTCTCTTTTCACCACTGTGGCACGTCCCTGCTTCAATGGTATGAGACTTATTAGTAATTTTTTTAAAATATGATTATAGTGATTATTGATACATAAAATTGACAACTTGCATTTTTGGAGGATAAGAATTAGTTAAATACTTATCGATGATCGAGATGGTGATTTTTATGTTTTAGATTTTGCGACATCCTCAAAATGAGTGGATGACACTTGATTAATACGGATTGGAGTGAAGACAAACATCAATCTATTTTTGGGAGTAGAGCTTAGTAATATTGATTTGGTCATGGCTAAAATATTCGTCTACATTTTCAACTAAAGTAAAATAATATATTTGTCTATATTGCTATTAATAGAGACATTAAACTATTTTTGGAGTTATTTTTACAAGATTATAGATTACGTTAAACTATATATGGTTGATGGTTCTTTCAAAAAATTTTTTTTTTTTTGCTAAATTTCTTTCAAAAGTTGGACTAAATGGTTTCATGATTATCCATTTTCAGGTCTATTATTAGGAGAATCTCTTAAATCTATTTTTAGTTGTATGAATCTTATCAATTATCTACGTAAAATACGAGTATGGTGATTCTTGATATATAAACAAACAGGAATATGACGAAATAGCAAAATAATAAACTAGTAGAAACACTTGATTGAACAAGTTTTTGTCTAAACACTTGATTGAACAAGTTTTTGTCTCAATAGTCTTTTTTTTTATATCTAATTTATTAATTATAAAAAGTGACAATCTCATATAAAAAAATGCTGAATACAAGATATTCACCAAAAAAAAATGTTGAATACAAGATATTCACCAAAAATGGAACATCATATATACAACAAGGTACATATTAAGATTATCCTAAATGAGTCAGTTTGTCGGTGATCTTGTTAGCTCTTCTCCTAACGTAAATCACTTGAACAAATGCAAATCTATTCATTCAATGATGAATATCATTGATTAAATTATCCATTGCTATACCACCGGATGTCGTGGGCTAGTGGTTAAACGCAGAGGTTAGTCTTGTTGTGTTCCTAGTTCAAATCCCGGTGGGAGGGATGCTTTACGCCATGTTATAAGGTATTAACAAAGGCTGGTCCCAGGCTTTGGGGGAGATTAAGGCTCAACCCGAACTCCTCCTAGTTATCAAAAAAAAAATTATCCATTGCTATGTCCTTTGTTTTTCCATGAATTAAGTCTACTAGTCTTTGAGAGTCGCCTTGGAATATGATCTATCGGTATCTGCGAGCTATGATAGATGTAAGGCATTGAGTTGACTGAAACCTCTCAACTGAAGTGCTGATATTGATTTCAATAAAAAAAGATGATGCCGCTGTAACAAACTCTCCATCAGAGTTACGAATTATCGAACCCGCTCCGCTTTGACTACTCACCGAATGGTAACTTGCATCATGATTGCATTTGAGCCATTCATTTGGAGGAGGAGACCATGTGGGAGGGTGTAATGTAGTTCAGCCTGAAACGCTTCGTTGTGATGTTGAGCTGTAACATTCTCCCATTCACTAGCCTCATTTTGAGCTCGTTGTACGATATCTAGCTGATATCATTTACGAAAATTATATCATTTTTAGCCTTCGAGAGGCTCCAAAATAACCAAAACCGAAGGGAGGCTTGGCTTGTTGGATTAGAAAGTGGATCAACCTCAGAAAGAAAGGATTCTACGTTCTCTTCAATGTTGGCAGTTGGACCTGTATTACGGAATGAGTTGGAGGTTTGCATGGTGGCTGGTGCTATCATCGATGAAATTAGTAGAGGACGTCGATTACCTTAGTAAAACTTTGATTATGTGACTTTTATTTTTGTAACTTTATTTTGTTATGAGACTTATAAAAAAATGTTCTATATGATTTTGTTTGGTTACAACGAATATTTATGAACTTTGTTACATTTAAATTTCTTATTTTAGTGTAACAATTAGCATTTTTTTTTGTCAGTAACAATTAGCATTTATTTATATAAAAAGCATATATTTAAAAGCTTAATATTTGAATTTTAAAAACTAGTCGCAACTATAGCTAAACGAACAACATAACGATCACTAGCAGCAACAACCAAACATACAATACAACAATCAGTCGCAGCGGCGACATGTTGATCACAGTCACTATCAATGATCGTAGTGCTAAAAGAACAGGGCTAGCCTCTAGTCCAAAATGATATGGACTAAGTCTCAACTCAAATCTGTTTATTCAAGCTTCTATTGCATCATGCCCACAAATGACAACTTTTATTTAACAGGGTAAGGGTAAAGTTTCTTTGTCATATAAAATAACTTATATACAGAAGAATTATCCACATAATTCGGGCTAAACACGCAACATACAAACTTGTAATAGATAGAGAAATATTTTGTGGTATAATGATATCACAAAAGCTTCACGTACGCAAAACCGGAGAATGAGTGCGCACATAGTCATACATATCTCCAGCCCTGCCATGACCCATGAGAGAGTGAGAGAGAGAGTTCACTAACTTAGCCTTTATTTTTCTTTTCTTTGCTTCCTCCACCCAAAAGATTAAGATTGTGACATAAATTATATAACAAGTATATGTTGAAATGCTGCTTCTGAGTTTCTTAGAGATTTTTTGGAGTTCTTATTGCATATTCCTAGCTTACCGATTGCTGTTTTTCACCAGAACGAGGTATAGCGGATCAAGAGGAGAGAGACGGAATAGGTGCACGACAATGACTACGCTCGTGCCAAAGCTGAAAAATATTAAAATAAACATGAATGCAAAATGTCCTTGATTGGGATGGAGTTAAACTTTGAGTGAAATTTGTGTACCTGCCAAGAGATATCAATAGAGCAACCCAAAGGATTCCAGTGATCCAACTAGATGCTTTATAGACAACCCAAACCTGAAGTACAAAAAGAGTAAATAACTCATTGAAGAGCAAAATATGTAAAGAAAACCAAAGCACTACTCTAGTCTAGTGTTCAAGATTGCCTCATTGAGTTAAGAGATAGTTATGTTCTGATGCAGTGAAAGTTTTGGAACTTACTGATAAAACCGCAACATTAATGTAGAAGTTAACAAGTAGAACGACCATCCACCTGTATATAAACAAGCAAAAGCAAATGACAAATCCACGAGACTGCGTCTACAAACAAAAAAAGCGCGAAAGAACGAAGAAACTCACGGATATAGAAGCTCCATGCGGAAAGGAGAACCATCAGTCAAGCAAGTGTAAATCAAAGCTCCTAACATCACACATCCTAAAGCACCAAACACAAATCTTGCAGTGACAACAAGTGATTTCTCTTCTCTATGACCCACTCCATCTCTAAACAACAACACATTATTACATAAGCAATGGTTTAATATCAGTGATTCATAAAATAGATCTTCTGAAATGGAAAGCACATACTTGGGTGGATCTCTTAGTAACAAATAATACATAGGATCTACTGAAGCTTGAGAAGTTGTTAACTTGAGAAGTTGCATAAACAGATACACACATGTCGTGAGACTATAAACAAACAAACCAAAGCCAAAACAAGATTGTTGTTACAACAAAATGTCAAGAAAGAAAGAATTGATCTTGTAAGAAATATGCATACCTCCCAAGTAGTAAGAGCAAAATGGTCCAGAGTATAGAACCAAACCATGTAGATTCCTTGTACACAATCCAAACCTGAAAATTCAAAACATAAACCCATCAGAAACACTACGAAACTAAACTAAACTACAGATTCATCGAATCGCAGGTTAAAAAAACATACCAAAATAGGTACGATGTTAATGTAGAAATCCACAACTGTCGTAGCGAACCATCTGAAGCGTAAAGAACATGAGTAATCAAACTAGACACAACAAGCATATGTAGAAGAGAGACAGAGATGGGTTTTACGGTGTGAAGACATCTTGACGGTTAGGTAAAGGAAGACCATCGGTTATAACAGTGTAGATAAGAGTCGCGAGCATGACACCGAACATCGCCGGTAATAACACTTTTAGTCCGGTCACTAAACTAGTCGTCGCCATTGTTCAAACTCAAGAGATAGAGAAAGACGAAGTAATCGCAGAGATTGAAGAAGAAGATGATCGGAACAAGAGGTAAAGGAAACGCCACGTCCTTCAACTTAACCGTACTGATTTTTTACAGACATAACCGGATTCGGTTCACTTCGGTTTAACCGTATTAACATTAACACACTTTATAATAGTTTTTTTTGCTACTTTACTGTTGCAAACAAATCACTAATGTATGCACAAATCAACAATGCAAGAGCAGTTTCTTTAGCAAGAACATCCTCCTCTTTGCTCAGGCTCTGACCCAGCTTCTGGAATCCCTTGGAAATATCTGCAATTTGAGAGATTTATGGTTTTTAGTTCTTGAGTTTCAAGAATCGAAAAACAAGTGGCGAGGAAGAGGTTTTACGTACATATCTTGCTCGCGTTCATTCGCTAAGGCGAGTTTTGTGATGCACAAGAAGGCGTCGTCTACATTGTAATCTTCTTTAGCAGATGTTTCAAAGTAGAGTATGTTTCCCTTTTCACCACACCATTCTCCTGCTTTCTTCTCAGATACCTGACATAAAGACCAATCCATTCATTGCCAATTGGTTTTGAGTCGAAAAACCGACTGGAGACTCTACTTGATGGAGTTTTCATTTTCAATTCTAAGAAGTTTATTAAAACTTACCACTCGGCTATTTCCTCCATCAATATCAACCTTGTTACCAAGCAATATGAACGGGAACCCCTTTGGATCTCGAGGGCTAGCCTAACGAAACAAGAAACGACATTGGCGCAAAAAAAAAAAAAACTTAGTCACACATAAACAACAATCTTTCAAGAAAACTAAATGAAAAGAAAGCTAAGCAAGAAAAACCTTGTTAAGAAACTCGTCGTGCCAATTGTCGAGAGAATCGAACGAGTTAAGGTAATTAACATCATAAACAAGCACACAACAATCTGCACCTCTATAGAAAGCAACACCAAGACTCTGAAACCTCTCTTGCCCAGCAGTGTCCCAAATCTAAACCACACACATACATACATCAAGAATACACAACACAACCAAAACAAATCATATTCTATAAATCTCTAGACAAGAAGAAACACACTTGTAATGTGACGAGCCTATCATCGATTTGAATCTCCTTGGTAACAAAATCAGCTCCGATCGTTGCTTTATACTGTTGACTAAACTTGTTATTCACATATCTACACACAAACTGCTAAGGTTTTTTTTTCCACATATAATCTTAAAAAAAAAAACGAAACCAAAAGAAACAAATCTAGTGAGGATACTGATTCATCAACGAAGTTTTGCCAACCCTGAGAAAATGATTCAAATTCAGGCAAATTTTTATTTTTTTGATAAATGAATGGAATTTAAAAGGTATAAAAGTGAAATAAACTAACCCACTGTCTCCAAGGATGATAACCTTGAGTAAAGTTCGTTTTCGGATCGACATGTTAAGTGTTCGAGCTTTGTCGGTAAATCTCTGAATCTGATTTTTGTTTGTTTACAAGGAACAGTGAAGTGAGTTCTGTTCTTTAGGATTCGAGAAAGCAGAAAGTGAAAGAAGAAAAAAGGAGCGCCAATCTCGATCTACGATCTTTCGGGAAACAACAAGTTTTTTTTTGGTTTCCAGAAATTGAAAGGAGACTACCGGTGGAAAATATCTAGTTGGTTTTGAATTTTACTCTATCCTACGGTTCATTCGGGATAAATTTTACTCTCCTAGAAAAAGATCTTTTTTATGCGGAGATAGTCAAGTTTCAAATTCTTGTTACTGCCACAAATGTTGAAGCTCGTCTTCTTTAATAAATGTTGGGCGGAAAATTCTTACAAGATGTGCTTGGTCTCATCAATGTTTCATCAAAATTCATTCATTTTCTAGTCGTAAGTTCATGGAAAAGCATTGTAATCTCTCTCGTATAACTTTTTTTCTTTTCCTATGTATCCTCTTTCTGAATATTAATTAGGGAGACTTACTAGAATAACCTTCTTAGATTTTGGTCTAACTCAAACAACCTTCTTAGATTTTAATTACTGGGGCTATTTTCGAGTCCGTTTTACCCTTTTTCCTTTGATAACAAAAAACGTATTTACGAAAATGCCATTAATGAAACGCGCCAAGTAGGCGCGAAAGTTTCCCGCCTAAAAAAATAAGTCTACCTATATGTGATGGTAGACTTATTTGAGTTCTGGTAGACTTATTTTTTTGTCCGTAGACTTATTTGAGGAGCGGTAAACTTATTTTTGAGCGGTAGACTTATTGTGTCTCCTTTGGTGGTAGACTTATTTCCGAATGGTAGACTTATTTTCCCATAGCGGTAGACTTATTTTTTGCGGTAGACTTTTTCTTCGAATGGTAGATTTAATTTCGTAGACTTATTTTCAACGGTAGATTTATTTTTCTTCGATGGTAAATTTATTTTGACTGGTAGATTTGTTTCCTTTGGTGGTAGATTTTTAGTCATAGTGACGGTAGATTTATAGTGACGGTAGACTTATTTTAGTAGCGGTAGACTTATAATGTGCGGTAGACTTTTTCATCGTGGTGGTAGATTTATTTTGTGTTTAGTTGTGGTAGACTTATTGTAGTAGTGGTAGACTTATAGTTAGAGGTAGACTTATTTCGTATTTTCGGTCAACGAATCCAACCGTTGACTGGTACACTTATTTTCTTAGGATCAATGGTGGTAGACTTATGCGTTTTTAGCGATAGAAGCGGTAGTTTTGTTTTTACCCAGGTCTAGTGATGGTAGACTTTTTATCAAACTTAGTGACGGTAGACTTTTTTTCACATTAGACATTTGGTAGACTTATTTGTGATAGCGGTAGACTTATTGTACTTGGTGGTAGACTTATTTCATATTTAGGAATTTATAGTTGTGGTAGACTTATTTTCGAACTTAGTGACGGTAGACTTATTTGTGATAGTGGTAGACTTATTGTACTTGGTGGTAGACTTATTTCCTGTTTAGGAATTTATAGTGGTGGTAGACTTATTTTCGAACTTAGTGACGGTAGACTTATTTGTTATAACGGTAGACTTATTGTACTTGGTGGTAGACTTATTTCCTGTTTAGGAATTTATGTGGTGGTAGACTTATTTTGGTAGGTGGTAGAGTTAGTTGAAGGGAACGGAAATGTCGATTTTACCCTTTCAAAATAGACAAATTTGCACGAAAAACCAGCAACAATGGTGATGAACTAGGGTTTACAGCCGCTTAGGTTAGATCTTTGCGAAGTGATTTTTTAAACTTTCCTTGTTTTCTAAAGTTCTTTTCGAACGAGTGAACCTGTTGGAGTGAACTTGAACGAGGTCCAATGGAACAAATTGTTCTTGTCTGTGGTAGATGGAGTTTTTCGAAGAATGGATGGGCGTTCGAGGTTGACAACTCAAAAGGTGCTAGAGTTCTTGGGTTAGATCATGCAACCTCGTTCAACAATTTCCTTCGAATGGTGTATGAAGATTTCGGAATCGATGAACAAATTTTCGAGGTAAAATTGAGTTACCTTTTACCAAGCTTAGCTCTAGATACACCACCGATTTTCGTTGCAAATTCAAGACGGTTCAAAAGTTTTGTACAACAATATAAGAAGGAAATGATTCGTCTATGCGTGGAGATTAGTGAAAAAGAAAAAAAAACAGTTTAAAAGAGAGAGAAGTGGATGCAAGAAGGGAGAACCTATAGATGAAGATGATGAAGATGATGAAGATGATGAAGATGATGATTGTAGATTTGACTATTGCGACGATTCAGACGGTGCAAGCTCGGACGATGATGAATACGGGAGGCGTGGTAGACTTTCAGATGATGACGACGCCGCCGCCATGGAAACTCTACCACCGAAGAAAAGGGGTCTACCATCGATTCCAGATGGCGTGAAGTTAGAAATGAGATCGGTAGACTTAGCGGTTGGGCAACGTTATGCCATAAAAGAGGACTTGGAGAGAAGATTGGAGATTATTTCTGTTGCACGTAAGTTTGACTTTAACGTCGGACACTCAACTCCAACTTTGCTGACGGTTAGTTGTTGGGTGGAAGGATGTACGTGGAGGGTTCGTGCTTCAACTATTGGAGACAGTCCCAATTTCCATATCAAGACTTATAATGGAAACCACTCTTGTTCTGTGACTGATCGTTCAACCCGTGCTCGTAAAGCAACGTATCAGGTGTTAGGTCGTCTCTACAAAGATTTCATTGGTGGTGTTGGACCAACAGTCTTGCCAAGTCATGTTGCCGATGCTATAAGGAAACGTTTCAGAATAAAGGTACTTTAAACGATGGTAGACTTATTTTCTGCTTGATGGTAGACTTATTTTCTGTTTGATGGTAGACTTATTGTTGTTCACTTATTGTTGTTCGATGGTAGACTTATTTTCTGTTTGATGGTAGACTTATTTTCGTTTGATGGTAGACTTATTTTCGTTTGATGGTAGACTTATTTTCTTTTCGATGGTAGACTTATTTGCGTTTGATGGTAGACTTATTTCCGTTTAATGGTAGACTTATTGTTGTTCGATGGTAGACTTATTTTCTGTTTTATGGTATACTTATTTTCTGTTTGGTTTTACGGTAGACTTATTTTTTGTGTGATGGTAGACTTATTTCTGTTTGATGGTAGACTTATTTTCTGTTTGATGGTAGACTTATTTTGTGTGTCATGGTAGACTTATTTTCTGTTTGATGGTAGACTTATTTCTATTTGATGGTAGTCTTATTTCTGTTTGATGGTAGACTTATTTTCTGGTTGATGGTAGACTTATTTTCTGTTTGATGGTAGACTTATTTTGTGTTTGATGGTAGACTTATTTTGTGTTTGATGGTAGACTTATTTCTGTTTGATGGTAGACTTATTTTCTGTTTGATGGTAGACTTATTTTGTGTTTGATGGTAGACTTATTTCTGTTTGATGGTAGACTTAATTTTCTGGTTGATGGTAGACTTATTTTCTGTTTGATGGTAGACTTATTTTGTATTTGATGGTAGACTTATTTCTGTTTGATGGTAGACTTATTTTCTGTTTGATGGTAGACTTATTTTCTGTTTGATGGTAGACTTATTTCTGTTTGATGGTAGACTTATTTTCTGTTTGATGGTAGACTTATTTTGTATTTGATGGTAGACTTATTTCTGTTTGATGGTAGACTTATTTTCTGTTTGATGGTAGACTTATTTTCTGTTTGATGGTAGACTTATTTCTGTTTGATGGTAGACTTATTTTCTGTTTGATGGTAGACTTATTTTGTGTTTGATGGTAGACTTATTTCTGTTTGATGGTAGACTTATTTTCTGGTTGATGGTAGACTTATTTTCTGTTTGATGGTAGACTTATTTTGTGTTTGATGGTAGACTTATTTCTGTTTGATGGTAGACTTATTTTCTGTTTGATGGTAGACTTATTTTCTGTTTGATGGTAGACTTATTTCTGTTTGATGGTAGACTTATTTTGTGTTTGATGGTAGACTTATTTTGTGTTTGATGGTAGACTTATTTCTGTTTGATGGTAGACTTATTTTGTGTTTGATGGTAGACTTATTTTGTGTTTGATGGTAGACTTATTTCTGTTTGATGGTAGACTTATTTTCTGGTTGATGGTAGACTTATTTTCTGTTTGATGGTAGACTTATTTTGTGTTTGATGGTAGACTTATTTCTGTTTGATGGTAGACTTATTTTCTGTTTGATGGTCACAGGTTGAGTATTGGAAAGCCCATCGAGCATTAAAGTATGCAAGGCAATTGGTTAGAGGAAGCGCTGAGAATGGGTACGAAGGACTTCCCACGTACTTATACATGATTAGGAGAGCTAAACCAGGAACACTTATAAAGCTGGAAGTCGATGGTGAAAATAGGTTCAAGTTTCTTTTCCTTGCATTTAGCGCAAGCATACATGGTTTCAAGTATATGAGGAAGGTAGTTGTGGTGGATGGGATATATTTGAAAGGTAAGTACAAAGGTACTTTACTGATTGCCACGACACAAGATGGAAATTTTAACATATTTCCTATTGCTTTCGGTGTTGTTGATACTGAGAATGATGAGTCTTGGGAGTGGTTCTTTAGACAGTTAAGCCAAGTAATCGCAGATGATGAAGGTCTTGCGATTATCTCAGATAGGCATAGATCAATATCGAAGGCGATTGGGAAGGTATACCCGCGTGCTTCTCGTGGTATTTGCACATATCATCTGCATAAAAACATTTTGCTGAAATTCAAAGGTGGAGAATCATTCGGACTAGTGAAGAAGGCAGCGAAGGCATATACACTTCAAGAGTTTAATGAGTTATTTGGGCAGATTGAGGCGTTGTATCCTGCTCTTCATACTTATTTAGAGGGAGCCGATGTTCGTTTATGGACTCGTGTGCATTTTCCCGGTCATAGATATAACTTCCTGACAAGCAACATAGCGAAATCTATTAATAAGGTCCTATCTCCTGCGCGCGGGTATCCAATAGTGGAACTTCTGGATACTATTAGGTCGATGTTGACAAGGTGGTTTGCTACAAGAAGGAAAAAAGCAAGTTTAATGACCACAACCTTGACCACTGCGGTGGAGAAACAGCTTCAGGTAAAATATTTGTTATGGTAGATTAAATAAGCATGTTGTTGTAGATTTAATTTGCATGTGCTAAACTAGATTTTATAGGCATGTTATGGTTGATTTATAGACAACTGAGGGTAGATTAATACTTGTTTGCCTTTTTTCGTAAACAGGATAGGGTTGAGAACGCTAAGCTTTGGACTGTGCAAGAGATTAATGACAACGAAATAGAAGTAACGTTGGGGTCATCATTGCATGTGGTGAATCTGACATCAAATAGTTGTACTTGCAAAAGGTTTGACAAGGATAGAATTCCTTGTGTTCATGCCATTGCAGCAGCGGAAACAGTGAAGAAGTCACGAATCGCCCTTGCACATCCCTACTTCCATACAAAGAACTTGTTCAAGGGTTACTCAAAAAGTATTATGCCACGAGATATTGCGCTTCCAGCGCCGGAAATTGTGGTAACAAAAGTCTGTAAACCTCCGGTTGTGCGGGAACCACCAGGTAGGCCAAGACTTTCCCGGATTAAAAGTGCTTTAGAAATAGCCATGGCTCGGAAACGAAGTAGGAAAGAACCCAAGTGCTCAAACTGTCTTCATCATGGCCACAATCGTGCGACTTGCAAAGCTTAATCATGTATGTTATGTTATGTAATTTGATTAACATAATGGTTGCGAAACACATATGAAACAGAAAATAAGTCTACCATCGAACAACAATAAGTTTACCATCCAAGAGAAAATAAGTCTACCGTCAAACAAATATAAGTCTACCATCGAACAAAAATAAGTCTAACATCAAAGAGAAAATAAGTCTACCATCGAAGGCAAATAAGTCTACCATCAAAGAGAAAATAAGTCTACCATCAAACAGAAATAAATCTACCATTAAAGGAAAATAAGTCTACCATCAAAGGAAAATAAGTCTACCATTAAAGGCAAATAAGTCTACCATGAAAGGAAAATAAGTCTACCATAAAAGGAAAATAAGTCTACCATCAAAGGGAAAATAAGTCTACCATCGAAGGCAAATAAGTCTACCGTCAAACAAATATAAGTCTACCATCGAAGGCAAATAAGTCTACCATCAAAGAGAAAATAAGTCTACCATCAAACAGAAATAAGTCTACCATCACACAGAAAATAAGTCTAACATCGAACAGAAATTAATCTACCATTAAAGGCAAATAAGTCTACCATCAAAGACCTAAGAAGTCTACCATCAAAGAGCTAAAAAGTCTACCATCAAAGAGCTAAAAAGTCTACCATCAAACAACTATAAGTCTACCATCAAACAACTATAAGTCTACCATCAAACAAAATATAAGTCTACCATCAAACAGAAATAAGTCTACCATCACACAAAAAATAAGTCTACCGTCAAACCAAACAGAAAATAAGTATACCATAAAACAGAAAATAAGTCTACCATCGAACAACAATAAGTCTACCATCAAACGGAAATAAGTCTACCATCAAACGCAAATAAGTCTACCATCGAAAAGAAAATAAGTCTACCATCAAACGAAAATAAGTCTACCATCAAACGAAAATAAGTCTACCATCGAACAACAATAAGTGAACAACAATAAGTCTACCATCAAACAGAAATAAGTCTACCATCACACAGAAAATAAGTCTAACATCGAACATAAATTAATCTACCATTAAAGGAAACTAAGTCTACCATCAAAGACCTAAGAAGTCTACCATCAAAGAGCTATAAAGTCTACCATCAAAGAGCTAAAAAGTCTACCATCAAACAACTATAAGTCTACCATCAAACAACTATAAGTCTACCATCAAACAGAATATAAGTCTACCATCAAAGGAAAATAAGTCTACCATGAAAGGAAAATAAGTCTACCATCAAACAGAAAATGGTCTGATTGAAGGTTTACCATACCATAAAATGAAATTAAGTCTGAAAATGTTGTCAATACATTTTCGCTACAGAAGTCTACCAAACTTTCGAAGGACCACTAAATCTACTCCAATGGTGATACTAAACATGGTCCTTCGAAAGTATGCAAAATATCCAATAAGTGTACTACCAAATGAAAATAAATCTACCACTGCATACACAAAAGTCTATGACTACATACACAAATCCGACTATCCTGAATCTGTCTGTAACGGAACTTTGTCGTCTGGATTAGTGCGTGGGTTTGGGTCGGAGACCTGTATGGCCAGGTCTACAAATGGTGCCTCCTCCAGGATATCAGCCGCAAGTTTTAGACGAATAGCAGGCACAGTTGCATCGCAAATCCCATCCATTGTATGTCCTAGAGCTAGACACTCTAAGAATTTCACAGTGTAGACACCACAGTCACCTGATTGGATGTTTTGGGGTATGTTTGATTTTTTCCTGTAGAATTGAAACGCAGCCTCAGTCATCCCCTTCCTTTTTTCAGGTGGTGCAGCAGCTTTAAGCAACTTAGGAATCATCTTCGTGTGTGGTCTGCATGACTCGGCCACAACGTTGTCTTGGTAACCCGAGAGGATGCTATCGTACACTTTGACATTCCTGTTAACTAGGTCTACCACAACACCCACCCAATGCACGTCGTTGATACTATGAGCTATGTACAATGTATCAACATCCGTTACCTATTTCTGGTGGGTTGGACAAAACGTGGGAGTTAGGCCATTGTACATGTTGATATACCCCTCGCCGAATAAAAAGGTCTTCTCTTTACCTTTGAAGTCCCTTTTGTACTCCTGACACCAAAGATTCCCAAATATCGGATCCAGAAAGGCTATCCTTTCACTGGTAAAAGGGGTAGGACGTTGCATAGCCCTTTTTCGCAACATGTCCATTGCAGCCCCCATTTGCTGCAAAATAATTTAACCAAAAGTAAATAAACCTGGCACAAAAATTATAAGTCTACCATCAAAGGAAAATAAGTCTACCATCAAATTGTAAGTCTACCATCAAACAACTATAAGTCTACCATCAAACAACTATAAGTCTACCATCAAACAGAATATAAGTCTACCATCAAACGAAAATAAGTCTACCATCAAACAAAAATAAGTCTACCATCAAAGGAAAATAAGTCTACCATCAAACAAAAATAAGTCTACCATCAAAGGAAAATAAGTCTACCATCAAAGGAAAATAAGTCTACCATCAAAGGAAAATAAGTCTACCATCAAACAAATTTAAGTCTACCATCAAAGGAAAATAAGTCTACCATCAAAGGAAAATAAGTCTACCATCAAACAACTATAAGTCTACCCTCAAAGAAAAATAAGTCTACCATCAAACGAGAATAAGTCTACTATCAAACGAAAAAAAGTCTACCATCAAACAGAAAATAAGTCTAAACGAAAATACGTCTACCACTAAGTACAAATAAGTCTACCATCAAACGAAAATAAGTCAATAGTAGATTTAATTACCTCACTATTTAGCCATCCATATCGAGTGTGTGGCCACATTTCTTTAGCTGTCATAATTCCCAAATAGAACTCCACTAGTGGCAGAGTGTTTTCAAATGGGTTGTCTCTGACATAGAACCATATGTCAAATGGTTAGAAGGATGAAATTTTTGGTGCATTGAATAAGACGTTTATATTAAAATGACTATTAAAAGGACAAATGACTTACATATCTTGATTCACGTAGTCCATCAACTTTTCCTGCCTATGCTGGTCCACCGGCGCAAAAGGATTGTAGACAGCGGAAGAAGGAACTGTTCCATCCATGATTCGTACGGTCCCGGAGTGTCCTATAAATGGGGACTTCTGAGACGGAGCAAGATTTTTATTGCGACCTACGGGGGGAACCTCCAAATCATCTTTGTTTGACAACTTTGTAATAGCATCGAAAGCAGTGGTCAGTGCATCATTGACCTGCTTCGCCTTTATATCATCTTCATCATCAGATGAAGATGAGTACGCGTAATGCATCATTCTGCGCCGACTAGGAGGTGTAACAAAATCAGAATCAGATCTTTCCTTCTCTTTCCCAGCATCAGCAATAGCATCTTTTGTCTACAAGTTAAGTTAAGGATTGAGTCAAATTAGTCCCAATAAGTCTACCACTAAGTACAAATAAGTCTACCATCAAACGAAAATAAGTCTACCATCCAACAACAATAAGTCTACCATAAAACAGAAAATAAGTCTACCACTAAGTACAAATAAGTCTACCGGCGAACAAAAATAAGTCTACCGTCAAACATAAAATAAGTCTACCGTCAAACAAAAATAAGTCTACCATGTACGTACCAGATCGTGGATTTCGACACAGTCAACTCCTGTCTTCCTTTTAACCGGTGTAGATTCCGTCTCATTCTCTTTAAACGTTAATTTTTTACTCTACAACTTCAAATAATGTATAAGGAATGAGTGAAATGGAACTAAGATTGTTGAAAATCAAACTACAAAGAAGAATTACTTCCCACCTTCAAACCAAAAAAAGTCTACCATCAAACGGAAATAAGTCTACCATCAAAGGAAAATAAGTCTACCATTAAAGAGAAAATAAGTCTACCATCAAACGAGAATAACTCTACCATGAAGCGAAAATAAGTCTACCATCAGACGAAAATAAGTCTACCAGCAAACAAAAATAAGTCTACCATCAAACACAAAATAAGTCTACCAGCAAACAAAAATAAGTCTACCATCAAACACAAAATAAGTCTACCAACAAACACAAAATAAGTCTACCATCAAACACAATATAAGTCTACCATCAAACGAAAATAAGTCTACCATCAAACACAAAATAAGTCTACCATCAAACACAAAAGAAGTCATCTATATACGTACCAGATCGTGGATTTCGACACACTCAGCTCCTTTCCTCCTTTTATCCGCTGTAGATTCCGTCTCCTTCTCTTTAAGAGTTATTCTTTTTCTCTACAGCTCCGAACAATGTATAAGTAATGAATCGAATGGAAGTAAGAAAATTTGTTAAAAATCAAACTACAATGGAGAATAACTTCCCACCTTCTTTTTAGCTTCAACCTTCTCCAAGGCTGTTAAAAGTTTGCTTTTCTGTTTGCTTTTCTGCACAGGTGCCATAGATTTGCTTTTCCCTTTCCGCTGGTCAGTTCGTGTAGCCTTTTCATCCAGTTTTCTAACTACACGGCTAACTGCCAAATTTGTTTTTGTTGTTCCATCCAAGACTGTTAAGAAAAGAATTTGGAAAAATGTTCAAACATCTCTATAAGTTCATATAAGTCTACCATAACACACTAATAAATCTACCACGCCTTAACATAGAAGTTCAGGAAAACATGTAAATAAGTCTAAAACATGGTTCCCATATATCTACCATCGGCTTAGAAAAGACTCTTACGTACCAGATCATCGTCCTCCACAAATGTATCTCCGCCATCTCCCGTGTATGACTGTTCATCTACCCCAGTCAAGACATTCCCTTTTCCCTCCAGAGCTGTAAGCCTAGTATCAAAGTTGATAATTGTGCTCGCCATTCCCTGAAGGAGCTTAAGCACTTCAGCAATATCTCCACCTTCGGTCTCCTTCTTTTTCTTTAGTTTTGGAATGTTTTTTATTTGGATACCCAAATCGCATTCCTCGTCACTATCCTCGTCACCCGAAGTGTCAGATCGCATCTTCCTCTTCCCATGCTTCACCTTCTCCTTCTCCTTCTTTTTCTCTTTCTTTTCAGCCGGAGAGTCATCCTCATCCTCACTTTCTTCAACAACAACCTTAGCCTTCATCTTCTTGCTCTTCTTTATGTTCTTTTTCTTTTCAACAGGAGAGTCATCCTCATCCTCATCATCACTTTCCTCAACCACCTTAGCCTTGTTCTTCTTTTTCTTAGAACCCGGAGAGTCAGCTTTAGTCTTACTCTTCTTTTTCTTAGAAACCGGAGCATCTAACTCCCAAAAATCTTCATCCATGCATCCACCAAGAATGTCGCGGATCATGTTATTAAGTTTGAAATCTTCTGCATCAATCCATGTAGGGTAAATGAATTCGAGAGGCTTCACCACTAAGTGTCTGATACGAACCTATAAAGAACATTATTGCAAAAACAAAGAAAGAGATTATTAATAAAAGTCTACCATCAAAGGAAAATAAGTCTACCATCAAACAGACAAATAAGTCTACCATCAAAGAGCTAAAAAGTCTACCATCAAAGAGCTAAAAAGTCTACCATCAAACAGACAAATAAGTCTACCATCAAAGTGCTAAAAAGTCTACCATCAAATGAAAATAAGTCTACCATCAAAGACCTAAAAAGTCTACCATCAAAGAGCTAATAAGTCTACCATCAAACAAAAATAAGTCTACCATAACTCTACCATCAAACAGACAGTAACTCTACCATCAAACAAAAATAAGTCTACCATCAAACTGAAATTACCTTGTTGTTGTTGGAGGATTTCTTATCCTCCTCCATCACCTGTTCCAGGTTGTACCTTCCTCGGCCTCCACCCCAACGTAGCATAGGAACACCTCTTTCTCTTCTGTTCCCAAATCTTTCCCCTAAAATGGGAACTGCCTCGTAAATCCAAACAAGCAACGCATGAACACACCCATGGAGTGTGATCTTTTTCATGTCCGTCACTTGCATGGACGAAATCAGAGATTCAAAGGACACTCGTCCCCATGGATACCTCTCGAAAGCCTCGGGATCCATCACCCTTTTTGCAGCTTTCAAAGGGATTCTACTATCACGAGCGTAACCATACACTCCAACATGCAAAATAAACAACAGAGCTATCATTCTCTTCTTCTCCTCACTCCATGTCCTGATTTTTTCAAACAGGACCAACAGCTCAGACCACCTTGGTCCCTCCCCAACTGGGACACCAATTTCTTCCCAAAACTGTGTGTGGTCAATGTCCCAACCATCATTTGCATCAGCCTCACCACAGTTCATCTGGGTTACCTCTTCAAACTCATTCAACGAAAATCTAACAGGCCGACCACCAAACAAGGACCACATCTCATAGAACCTTGCAGTTTTTAATTGGTTTGAGAGGAAATGAGTCACCGTCGCACCTAATAAATTGAATTTCCGTACATCAAGCTTCAGAATTATTCCAACTGAGGAATTATTCATTATATCATTGTACACGTCTTCACCAACCGCTTCCCCCATTTTCTCAAAGTCGTGCAACATGCAATTGTGATGCATGCTTCTTTGCCCCGATGGTGACAATCCAGCCGGAAACCTTCTCGATGGATATATTTTTTGCACAATCGAGGAAGTCATATCTGCACATATCAGTAATTATAAGTCTCCATCACAACAAAATAAATCTACCATCAAATGCAAAAGTAAAATAATTCTTCAACAAAAAAGTAAATCTACCATTACATAAAATAAATCTACCATAAAACGAAAATAAGTCTACCATCAAACGAAAATAAGTCTACCATCAAATGAAAATAAGTCTACCATAAAACAGAAACTAAATCTACCATCAAACGAAAATTAAGTCTACCATCAAACGAAAATAAGTCTACCATCAAACGAAAATAAGTCTACCATCAAATGAAAATAAGTCTACCATCAAACAGAAAATAAATCTACCGTCAAACGAAAATTAAGTCTACCATCAAACAGAAAATAAGTCTACCATCAAACAAACATAAGTCTACCATCAAACGAAAATAAGTCTACCATCAAACAGAAAATAAGTCTACCATCAAACAAAAAATAAGTCCCATTAAACAAAAAATAAGTCTACCATCACATAAAATATAAGTCTACCATCACATAAAATAAATCTACCGCTACTTAAAATAAATCTACCACCACAGAGATTAACAAATCTACGATACCAATCTTTTCTCTTACTTTATCTGCGAATATCGACGCCGGAATCTGGGTTTTCACAACCGAAACTGAAATAAATATACAGATTTCAGATTAGGGTTTTCGTCAATCGTACAAGACTTCCACAAACCAAACCAAAAACGGTTAGAATAAACTGAATACCTCTTTTCAATGCACGAAATCGATAACCCACCGCTTGACGGAACTTTGCTTCGCCGGAATTTCGAAAACCTAAAATCGACGGACGCAAAATTTACTTCAAATTCCGTAAAAACTCCTTACCGAATACTCGTCATGGATAGAGAAGGCGAAAACTCATTAAAGAAATCGAAACTTACCGTCAAATCAACGTCGCTTGAACAATCGCCAAAATCGACGGTTACGCAGAAGGTGAAGAAGAAGAACGTTTTTTGCGTTTAGGTGTTTTTTTCCTTTTTTTTTATATGTTCAAATTTTTTTTTTTAGTGGCAAAACCGTTAATAAACGGTTTTGCCATTTTTTAAAGGTCTTTGTAACCTTTTTTAGAAATAAAATTAGAGCTCAAACATATAAAGGTCTTTTGAGTAAACCATATATCTAAGAAGGTCTTTTGAGTAATTATCTCTATTAATTATCCAGGTTCTTCCAATGACCAATTTTTGATGAATTTTTAAATGATTTCAATATTTTTTTTACAATAATTTTAGAAAACTGTTATTATAATATTTGCAATTTTATATAAGATTTAGTTTTTCATATTTTTTAACAATTTTTTTGAAATGTAAAAAATGTCACAAATTAATGATGTTTTATACCCTAAACCCTAAACTTCTAAACTTTAAAAATGGTTTTCACCCTAACAACCTTTAACCCCTAAAATTCTAAACTTTAAAAATGGTTTTCACCCTAACAACCTTTAAACCCTAAAATCTAAATCTTAACAAGTTTTGTTAGGTGATTTTCTATGTATCACGTCATCTTTTTAAAAATAGAAATGAAAAATCCATTTTTTTTATTTTCACGGGCTTTTGGGCCGAAACAACAAAACATGTTTAAAAAAAATTAGATGTGCATTTTAGGGGGTGTTATTGGGGATTGGATTTCTATGGATTTTTAGAATTTTGGAAATCCATCATTATTGGTTTATGGATTCTTAAATTCTAACTAAAATCTATTGTTATTGGTTTGAGGATTTTCAAATTCCATTTGAAATCCCTTGTTATTGGAAAAGTTTGGTTTTTAGGGGGTGTTATTGGGGATTTGATTTGTATGGATTTTTAGAATTTTGGAAATCCATCATTATTGGTTTATGGATTCTTAAATTCTAACTAAAATCTATTGTTATTGGTTTGAGGATTTTCAAATTCCATTTGAAATCCCTTGTTATTGGAAAAGTTTGGTTTTTAATGATTTTGTAAATCTATTAGAATCTATAGCTATTGGTAGATGGTTTTATTATAATTATACTCATTAAACAAGATTTTGAGAATACCTTATAAAACCATTGGATTCTTAGAATCCTTATACCTAAACTTTCTAAATACACAAAACTCTTTACAAATTTAACAAATCTTTGGATTTCCAAAATTCTAAAAATCCATACAAATCCAATCCCCAATAACACCCCCTTAATGATTTTGTAAATCTATTTGAATCTATAGCTATTGGTAGATGGATTTCCTATAATTATACTCATTAAACAAGATTTTGAGAATACCTTATAAAACCATTGGATTCTTAGAATCCTTATACCTAAACTTTCTAAATACACAAAACTCTTTACAAATTTAACAAATCTATGGATTTCCAAAATTCTAAAAATCCATACAAATCCAATCCCCAATAACACCCCCTTAATCAATCACTAAAGTCTCCGAATCTACTATACTCATAACTTGAAGACAAGACTTCTCACACATGACTAAAAAAGCAACAAAAAAAGAGAATTTAAGCTAAGCATAACAAGAATAAAAGATTAAGAAAAGAGATTAAGATCAAAATTTGCAAATTGTAAAGAATTATTCTCAAATCCAAGTACCATAAACATAGAAATATCTATTAGATCTAAAAGAGCTAAAGAGAATATTAAACTTAGGTTCTTACACCTCTAAAATTTTATTTATACAAAGCTAAAAACATATTGAATCTATCCAATTTGAATTGGGTCCGATCATAATCTTTGGTAAATGAATTTCATAACTACGACCATCACATCGATATGGGATGATAATCATGATATGAGTTACGTTTCTTGTTTTTTCTGTATAGAAATTTGGTTCTCATATCTATGAAGATGGTGTGGATATGAGACGTGGTTACAACTACGTCTTCATTAATTCAATCTTTGATTCGTCCTTTTTGGTTTTAATTCCTTCACTCTTGCTTTCTCATACTTCATTTGTTAGTTTCCTCCTCTTTTTGATCCCAAGTATGGTGTAAAGCCTCCTTTTGTAAATTCACTACCATTCTTATACATAACAAAGCCGACTCTGACTAGAAGCTGGAGAAGCATGTGTTTGGAGCCGACGAAGACTTTATTAAAATTAGTTGCCATTAATTTTACAAAAATTTGGATGGCAGTAGCTCTAGTAGGTGCAGGTCATTAATTAGTTCGAAACTAGCAATGAATTTTTTAGTTTCACTTTTTAGTTAATATTTAATAGGCCAAAACAAAAATTATGCTTGGAACCCACATAAAATTAGCGTTGGCACTGCCTATAAAAATAAAATAAATGTAAATGCGCTTACAAATACCTAAATGAAAATGTAAAATGGATTAAAAGTATGATGAAACAAATGTTATAAGAGGTATAATGAGAATACATCAAGATGGTCCCATGCATGTCAATGTGTTTCACAAGCATGCTGTAGAAACTTGTATACCCCAAGGCCCAAGCGTCTGGTTGAGATCTAGTTGGCAAACCGTTCATATTCGTCACCCACATCAAGAATCCATGTTTGGGCGTAGCTTCCTTGAACTTATATTTATATTTTCTTCCTTACTTATTTACATGAACATATGATGCATGGAAACCCTAATCGTAAGACCAGTCATATATCAAATAGAGGTTTTGATCACGAAAGAAAAAACTAATTTAATCAATATGCATGTGCGAAGACTTTAACTTTTAGGAAACAAATTGACATTTTTGTGGGTTGTATTTGTATAGTACGAGCCGATTCCACTTCGCTTTAGTGGTGTCTTGTTCACGCAAGCATGCGGCTGCTAAAACCAACCACGTAACTCTTGGCTCTATACTTTTCAAATTTGAGTTATCTAGATCAATGTCAACATTATTTTGTGGTATGTTTTTGTGTCGGCATTTCGAACATCGCTATAATCCTAGCATAGATCAACAAAAAGCTTTATTTTTTACCAGATGGAACCTCACTAAATTTTCGATAGCTTACTATAAAATTACATTCAATTTTCCATACTAAAAAATATTCCATCTGTTTACAAATAGATGTATAAGGTTTATGCATTCTTTTTCAGAAATTAATAAAAAAAATTGTTTTCTGAATTCAAACATCAATTTTTCTTTACCCAAAACACTTCAATCAATATAAATCAATCTTTAGAATTGAAACAGTAAAAAAAAACTAAAAAAAAAATTAATTTTGCATAAAAACTTGAAAACATCACTTGTTTTGAAACAAAAATACTCAAAACATCACTTAAAAACAAAGAGAAGGAATATAATAGAGATAATTACTCAAAAGACCTTTTTAGATATATGGTTTACTCAAAAGACCTTTATTTGTTTGAGCTCTAATTTTTTTTGCTAAAAAAGGTTACAAAAACCTTTAAAAAATGGCAAAACCGTTTATTAACGGTTTTGCCACTAAAAAAAAAAAAAAACTGAACATATTAAAAAAAGGAAAAAAAAACGTAAACCCAAAAAACGTTCTTCTTCTTCAACTTCTGCGTAACCGGCGACGATTTTGGCGATTGTTCAAGCGACGTTGATTTGACGGTAAGTTTCGATTTCTTTAATGAGTTTTCGCCTTCTCTATCCATGATGAGTATTCGGTAAGGAGTTTTTACGGAAATTGAAGTAAATTTTGCGTCCGTCGGTTTTAGGTTTTCGAAATTCCGGCGAAGCAAAGTTCCGTCAAGCGGTGGGTTATCGATTTCGTGCATTGAAAAGAGGTATTCAGTTTATTTAACCGTTTTTGGTTTGGTTTGTGGAAGTCTTGTATGAATGACGAAAACCCTAATCTGAAATCTGTATATTTATTTCAGTTTCGGTTGTGAAAACTCAGATTCCGGCGTCGATACTCGCAGATAAAGTAAGAGAAAAGATTGGTATCGTAGATTTGTTAATCTCCGTGGTGGTAGATTTATTTTAAGTAGCGGTAGATTTATTGTATGTGATGGTAGACTTATATTTTATGTGATGGTAGACTTATGTTTTGTTTAATGAGACTTATTTTCTGTTTGATGGTAGATTTATTTTCTGTTTGATGGTAGACTTATTTTCGTTTGATGGTAGACTTATGTTTGTTTGATGGTAGACTTATTTTCGTTTGATGGTAGACTTCTTTTCGTTTGATGGTAGACTTATGTTTGTTTGATGGTAGACTTATTTTCTGTTTGATGGTAGACTTATTGTTGTTCGATGGTAGATTTATTTTCTGTTTGCTGGTAGACTTATTTTCATTTGATGGTAGACTTATTTTTGTTTGATGGTAGACTTATTTTCGTTTGATGGTAGACTTATTTCCATTTGATGGTAGACTTATTTTATGACATGGTAGATTTATTTTATGTAATGGTAGATTTATTTTATGTAATGGTAGATTTATTTTATTTTATGTTGAATAATTAATTTACTTTTCATTTGATGGTAGATTTATTTTGTTGTGATGGAGACTTATAATTACTGATTTGTGCAGATATGACTTCCTCGATTGTGCGAAAGATATATCCACCGAGAAGGTTTCCGGCTGGATTGGCACCATCGGGCCAAAGAAGCATGCATCACAATTGCATGTTGAACGACTTTGAGAAAATGGGGGAAGCGGTTGGTGAAGACGTGTACAATGATATAATGAATAATTCCTCAGTTGGAATAATTCTGAAGCTTGTTGCACGGAAATTCAATTTCTCAGGTGCGACGGTGACTCATTTCCTGGCTAACCAATTGAAAACTGAAAGGTTCTATGAGATGTGGTTATTGTTTGGTGGTCGGCCAGTTAGATTTTCGTTGAATGAGTTTGAAGAGGTAACCCAGATGAACTGTGGTGAGGTTGATGCAAATGATGGTTGGGACATTGACCACACAAAGTTTTGGGAAGAAATTGGTGTCCCAGTTGGGGAGGGACCAAAGTGGTCTGAGTTGTTGGTCCTGTTTGAAAAAATCAGGACGTGGAGTGAGGAGAAGAAGAGAATGATAGCGCTGTTGTTTATTTTGCATGTTGGAGTGTATGGTTACGCTCGTGATAGTAGAATCCCTTTGAAAGCTGCAAAAAGGGTGATGGATCCTGAGGCTTTCGAGAGGTATCCATGGGGACGAGTGTCCTTTCAATGTCTGATTTCGTCCATGCAAGTGACGGACATGAAAAAGATCACACTCCATGGGTGTGTTCATGCGTTGCTTGTTTGGATTTACGAGGCAGTTCCCATTTTAGGGGAAAGATTTGGGAAGAGAAGAGAAGGAGGTGTTCCTATGCTACGTTGGGGTGGAGGCCGAGGAAGGTACAACCTGGAACAGGTGATGGAGGAGGATAAGAAATCCTCCAACAACAACAAGGTAATATTCATTTGATGGTAGACTTATTTTTGTTTGATGGTAGACTTACTGTCTGTTTGATGGTAGAGTTATTTTCACTTGATGGTAGACTTAGTTTGTTTGATGGTAGACTTTTTAGGTCTTTGATGGTACTTATTTTCATTTGATGGTAGACTTTTTAGCACTTTGATGGTAGACTTATTTGTCTGTTTGATGGTAGACTTTTTAGCACTTTGATGGTAGACTTATTTGTCTGTTTGATGGTAGACTTTTTAGGTCTGTGATGGTAGACTTTTCAGCACTTTGATGGTTGACTTATTTGTCTGTTTGATGGTAGACTTTTTAGGTCTTTGATGGTAGACTTTTTAGCACTTTGATGGTAGACTTATTTGTCTGTTTGATGGTAGACTTTTTAGGTCTTTGATGGTAGACTTTTTAGCACTTTGATGGTAGACTTATTTTCATTTAATGGTAGACTTTTATTAATAATCTCATTCTTTTTTTTTGCAATAATGTTCTTTATAGGTTCGTATCAGACACTTAGTGGTGAAGCCTCTGGAATTCATTTACCCTACATGGATTGATAAAGAAGATTTCAAACTTAATAACATGATCCGCGACATTCTTGGTGGATGCATGGATGAAGATTTTTGGGAGTTAGATGCTCCGGTTTCTAAGAAAAAGAAGACTAAGACTAAGGATGACTCTCCGGGTTCTAAGAAAAAGAAGAAGAAGGCTAAGGTGGTTGAGGAAAGTGAGGATGATGATGAGGATGAGGATGACTCTCCTGTTGAAAAGAAAAAGAAGATAACGAAGAGCAAGAAGATGAAGGCTATTGTTGTTGTTGATGAAAGTGAGGATGAGTCTCCGGCTCAAAAGAAAGAGAAAAAGAAGGAGAAGGAGACCGAAGGTGGAGTTATTGGTGAAGTGTTTAAGCTCCTACAGGGAATGGCGAGCACAATTGCCAACTTTGATAGTAGGATTACAGCTCTAGAGGGAAAAGGGGATGTCTTGAAAGCTGTGGGAGATGAACAGTCAACCACGGGAGATGGCGGAGATGCATCTGAGGAGGATGATGATCTGGTACGCAAGACTCTTTTCTAAGCTGATGGTAGATATATGGGAACCATGTTTTATACTTATTTACATGTTTTCCTGAACTTCTATGTTAAGGCGTGGTAGATTTATTAGTGTGTTATGGTAGACTTATATGAACTTATACAGCTGTTTGAACATTTTCCCTCTACTTTTCTTAACAGTCTTGGATGGAACAACACCCAACAACAAAAACAAATTTGGCAGTTAGCCGTGTAGTTAGAAAGCCGGATGAAAAGGCTACACGAACTGACCAGCGGAAAGGGAAAAGCAAATCTGTGGCACATGTGCAGAAAAGCAAACAGAAAAGCAAAGCTTTAATAGCCTTGGAGAAGGTTGAAGCTAAAAAGAAGGTGGGAAGTTATTCTCCATTGTAGTTTGATTTTCAACAAATTTTCTTACTGCCATTCGATTCATTACTTATACATTGTTCGGAGCTGTAGAGAAAAAGAAAAACTCTTAAAGAGAAGGAGACGGAATCTACAGCGGATAAAAGGAGGAAAGGAGCTGAGTGTGTCGAAATCCACGATCTGGTACGTATATAGATGACTTGTTTTGTGTTTGATGGCAGACTTATTTTGTCTTTGATGGTAGACTTTTTTTGTGTTTGTTGGTACACTTATTTTGTGTTTGATGGTAGACCTATTTTCGTTTGCTGGGAGACTTATTTTCGTTTGATGGTAGACTTATTTTCCTTTGATGGTAAAGTTATTCTCGTTTGATGGTAGACTTATTTTCTGTTTGATGGTAGATTTATTTTTCTTTGATGGTAGACTTATTTTCTCATTCCTTATACATTGTTTGGAGTTGTAGAGTAAAAGATTAACGTGGAAGGAGACAGAATCTACACCGGTTATAAGGAAGACAGGAGCTGACTGTGTCGAAATCCACGATCTGGTACGTATATGGTAGACTTATTTCTGTTTGATGGTAGACTTATTGTCTCTTTGATGGTAGACTTATTTGTACTTAGTGGTAGACTTATTTTCAGTTTTATGGTTGACTTTTTTTCCTTTGATGGTAGATTTATTTTCCTTTGATGGTAGATTTATTTTCGTTTGATGGTAGACTTATTTTCCTTTGATGGTAGACTTATATTCGTTTGATGGTAGACTTATTTTTGTTTGACGGTAGACTTATTTGTACTTAGTGGTAGACTTATTTTCTGTTTTATGGTAGACTTATTTTCGTTTGATGGTAGACTTATTTTCTTTTGATGGTAGACTTATTTGTACTTAGTGGTAGACTTATTTTTGTTTGATGGTAGACTTATTTTCTTTTGATGGTAGACTTATTTGTACTTAGTGGTAGACTTATTGGGACTTATTTTACTCAATCCTTAACTTGTAGACAAAAGATGCTATTGCTGATGCTGGGAAAGAGAAGGAAAGATCTGATTCTGATTTTGTTACACCTCCTAGTAGGCGCAGAAGGATGCGTTACCCGTACTCATCTTCATCTGATGATGAAGATGATATAAGGGCGAAGCAGGTCAATGATGCACTGACCACTGCTTACGATGCTATTACAAAGTTGTCAAACAAAGATGATTTGGAGGTTCCCCCCGTAGCTCGCAATAAAAATCTTGCTCCGTCTCAGAAGTCCCCATTTATAGGACACTCCGGGACCGTACGAATCATGGCTGGTACAGTTCCTTCTTCCGCTGTCTACGATCCTTTTGAGCTGGTGGACGAGCATAGGCTGGAAAAGTTGACGGACTACGTGAATCAAGATATGTAAGTCATTTGTCCTTTTAATAGGAACGTCTTATTCAATGCACCAAAAATTTCATCCTTCTAAGCATTTGACATATGGTTCTATCAGAGACAACCCATTAGAAAACACTCTGCCACTAGTGGAGTTCTATTTGGGAATTATGACACCTAAAGAAAACTGGCCACACAGTCGATATGGATGGATAAATAGTGAGGTAATTAAATCTACTATTGACTTATTTTCCTTTCATGGTAGACTTATTTTCCTTTCATGGTAGACTTATTTTCGTTTGATGGTAGACTTATTTTCCTTTGATGGTAGACTTATTTTCCTTTGATGGTAGACTTATATTCTGTTTGATGGTAGACTTATTTGACTTAGATGGTAGACTTATTTGCCTTTGATGGTAGACTTATTTTCCTTTTATGGTAGACTTATTGTTGTTCGATGGTAGACTTATCTATAATTTTTGTGCCAGGTTTATTTACTTTTGGTTAAATTATTTTGCAGCAAATGGGGGCTGCAATGGACATGTTGCGAAAAAGGGCTATGCAACGTCCTACCCCTTTTACCAGTGAAAGGATAGCCTTTCTGGATCCGATATTTGGGAATCTTTGGTGTCAGGAGTACAAATGGAACTTCAAAGGTAAAGAGAAGACCTTTTTATTCGGCGAGGGGTATTTCAGCATGTACAATGGCCTATTACCCACGTTTTCTCCAACCCACCAGAAATGGATAACGAATGTTGATACATTATACATAGCTCATAATATCAGCGACGTGCATTGGGTGGGTGTTGTAGTAGACCTAGTTAACAGGAATGTCAAAGTGTACGATAGCATCCTCTCGGGTTACCAGGACAACGTTGTGGCCGAGTCATGCAGACCATACACGAGGATGATTCCTAAGTTGCTTAAAGCTGCTGCACCAGCAGAAAAAAAAGGGGATGAGTGAGGCTGCGTTTCACTTCTACAGGAAAAAATCAAACATACCCCAAAATATCCAATCAGGTGACTATGGTGTCTACACTGTGAAATTCTTAGAGTGTCTAGCTCTAGGACATACAATGGATGGGATTTGCGATGCAACTGTGCCTGCTATTCGTCTAAAACTTGTGGCTGATATCCTGGAGGAGGCACCACTTGTAGACTTGGCCATACAGGTGTCCGACCCAAACCCACGCACTAATCTAGACGACAAAGTTCCGTTACAGACAGATTCAGGATAGTCGGATTTGTGTATGCAGTGGTAGATTTATTTTCATTTGGTAGTACACTTATTGGATATTTTGCATACTTTCGAAGGACCATGTTTAGTATCACCATTGGAGTAGATTTAGTGGTCCTTCGAAAGTTTGGTAGACTTCTGTGGAAGCCGGAATTCGCACAATTAGATTTGTAAGGGTTTCGAAAGGAAGCAGAGATTTCTGAGGATAAGCTATGAAGAACAATGATGAGCAAAGAGAAATTAGGGTTTGTAATTGCTTTGTATTGCTTGTGTGATAAAAATTGTCAGTCCCTTTACAAGTGTTTTTGCATTCCTATATATAACCCCCTAAGTCGGCTAAGCCTTTTTCCTAAACCCTTGTGGATTTCCTTTTTCGCCTATGTCGGTCGAGCCTACGTGGGCTTCGTTGCTGGGCTTTGACGTGTTGAACCTTCTGGAACCCTCGCTGATGTTCTGATGGGCGTTGAAGGACCTGAAGCCGATGGGAAAGGCTTGGGCGCCGATGTCAACTGCCTGGACGCCGATGAGGCCAGGCACATCGGCGTCACTGGGCAGTGACATCGGCGCCACTGCCTGTCATCGGTGTCACTGCTCAGTGACATTGGGGCCAGGCAGCCTTGGTCTCTGCAGCGCCTTCTGCTGACTCTGTGACCTCTCCGACGCTGCATTCACGACTTCTCCTGAGGTGAAGATAGCTTTGAAGGTTCCTTCACCAGGCAGAAGGTTCCTTCACCAGGCAGAAGGTTCAAGGGACTTAGGGGTTTTCAGGAGGTCTTCACCCTTTCTTGCAGGTGAAATGACTTAGGGTATTTCAAGAGGCCTTCACCCTTTCTTGTAAGTGGAATGACTTAGGGTCCATATTATCTATGCCCGTTGAAATATGCTCGTTGCTTATCATAACTTTGAACGTCAACGTTCAGCGGGTGAAATCCGACCCCAACAGTTAGCCCCCCAGCTCGGTAGTGTTAGTGATAACAGTGTCGAGTTTAATTGGGCGTTGGAGTTAGCTGTTCAAAGTTATGATGATGTTTGTTAGAGTGATGCTGTAAGCTTGAGCCTTTAGTGTTGATAACACTGTAAAATATTATTTTTCATTATTCGAAGGTTTTAAGACTTCGTTTTCTGCTTGCGAGAGCTGATAGCGTTTGTTGTTAACAATGGTTTTTATACTTAAGGATTTTAAGACCTTTCTGAAGATTTAAAGACTTCGCGCTTTGCTTGTCGAAGTTGATGATGAAGATTTTAAGACTTCATGTTCTTGTGAAGATTTTAAGACTTCGCGCTCCATTTGTCGAAGCCTTGTCAACGTAGAAGACGCCTCATGGGCGGAGAAGACGTCGTCTCGCAGGCGGAGAAAACTTCGCCTCGCAAGCGGAGAAAACTTCGCCTCGCAAGCGGAGAAGACTTCGTCTCGGAGGCGGAGAAGAATACTCATTTTTGGTTGTGAAAAGCCCTTGTCTTAGGTCTTGGTTTTTGGATTTGTTTTGGTGTAGGTGGAGAATCCGTTTTAAAGCTTTCGAACCTCCGTTCGTCGAACCATCGTGACCACCGAAATCACCTTTCATGGAGCCCGAAGGTCCGATGGGATTGGACAATCACCCCGATGACCCTCGGTCTTCGGTGTTCTTGGAACCGGATGACCCGAGGTCATCGGGATTTATGCCGTGTCCCGATGACGTCCTCGGTCTCCCTCAAGGCCACACCGAAGAGTCGTGATCATCGTGATCGGTGCTATTGACCCGAGGACACCATGTCCCTCCCTGGACCCGAAGACTCAACCGGAGCTTGAAGCTCCGATGCCTTCGTCGAATGTGGGGACCCGATACGGATGAGGGCTGGAGACATTGGTGTGGATGGGGTCGATGGCGTGATGCCTTCATCGACTGTTGATGATGGTGTCGGCATCGGTGGAGTCATCGGTGTGGATGATGGCGTCGGCATCAGCGGAGTCGACGCAGATGGTTCGGGGGTTCAGCATGCCGATGTCATCGAGACCGTGGGTGGCACGATTCCTCTGAATGACGAGGATCCTGACCTTCCATCGGGGAATGCTTTCAGATCGTCTTCTACCTCTTCGTCTGTTTAACGAGCCTCTAGTGTAGAGAGGGAAAGATGAATAGACATCTCTGTTATTCGGGCGAAGCAGGTGAGCGAGGTTGGTGAACCTTTTGCTGCGGAGACTACCTCGCCGGAGTCCTTGGTTGGAGCGCATGTCCTCGTTGGGACAAAGTCCGTTCGGCAAGGTGAGGATGTCGCGGTAGTCAACACAGACTACGACGACGTCGAGGCAGACGATGACGACGTCGAGGGAGACGAAGACG
Organism: Arabis alpina; assembly: GCA_900128785.1. NCBI lineage: Eukaryota > Viridiplantae > Streptophyta > Magnoliopsida > Brassicales > Brassicaceae > Arabis > Arabis alpina. The sequence goes on along the minus strand of LT669788.1, from coordinate 22,037,380 downwards.
ATGTCAAGGCAGACGAAGACGATGTCAAGGCAAACGATGATGATGATAGTGGCGAGGAGGAGATCGATGACTGACTGATTGACTTTCTCGTCTTATGCCTTTCATGTTTTGTCTTTGATAGATCATAAGAGTAATGATACTTGTTTCGCTGACCAAGCCTTTAGTATAGGTTGAAGATCGTTTACACTTGAAACGTCTTTGGCTGGTTGTACCAACGTTGTTGTTGGGTTTATTATTGTGGGGTAGCAAAAATAAGAAATATGTTTTTGCACCTTTTCTACCAACGTTGTTGTTGGGTTTCCGTTTTTACCAACGTTGTTGTTGGGTTTGTGATTGTAGGGTAGCGAAATCGCAAATGCGTTTACGCTCCTCTTTTACCAACGTTGTTGTTGGGTTTTGTAGAATGGCGGTGCTTTCCGAACACATCTGTTCAGAAGCGATCACGCCTTTTGACTTGACCAACGTGGTGTTGGGTTTTCTGAATGATTATTCGGTGTATAAACCTAAGTAATCATTGGCAGCTGCTTTTTACCAACGGTGTTGTTGGGTTTTTGAATGAACGTCCAGGGTCAACAGCCCAGGATCTGAACATTAGAATCAGCCGGGGTCAAAAGCCCAGAAACTGATCGTTATAACTTATATAACGCGCTTAGGATCCGATGATGGATGTCAATGTGTTCAGGTTCACACATTGTTGCTGTGGCCAGCAGCAACGACAGTGGATTGAACTTTGCTTTTGGAAAGGCTTTGAAGAATCCCTGGAGGATGTAATTGATAACATTGCTTAAACAAGGCTTCGAGTAATCCGTAGAAGATGTAAGTGATGAAGTCTATGAGACTTGTGTCAAGTGAATCCTGAGAAGGACGTAGACGAAGTGCTCGAGACTTGTCTAATAAATCCAGAAAAGGATGTTTGATGTTTTCCAGCATGGTGGAAGTAAAGGATAGGAGTATACGAGTATACGTACCCCACTCCCCCCTCCTTTTACGGAGGAGGGCAACTGAACTCGTCCGGAGACAAGCTGCCTACGTACCCTTTTGCAGGGATCAAGTCGCCTCGTAGTTCGTTCCAAAGGCCTTAAAAGGTACTAGTGGCAGTACCCTTCGAGTGCCTTGCAAACCACTAGGGAGTGGTGTGGGAGGTTTTTCGGTGATGTAGGCTCGCGGTGGTGATATGCTGCAGACCTTGCTACTTGCAGACGCGTTGGCTCTGCGTTTTCAGTAGCTTCTGCGAGCTGTAACTGCTGTAGAAGGTTGGTCAAATCATTGACATGTTCGGAACTGGTCCTTCTCCTCTTTCGTGATTCTTGAGGTAAAGATTCCTCCTTCTTTTTCTCGGTGTTCCTCAGCTTGTGCTCTGCCATGAAACACATACGAGACTCCTTCTGGTTGCCCCATTTCGTTTTTACGCCGATGGGTGTAGGAAACTTGAGGCATAAATGGTATGTTGAAGGCACAACTCTCATCAGGTTGAGCCAAGGAGTCCCCATGATCATGTTGTAAATTCCTGGATGATCGAAGACGGTGAAGTCGACCATCTTCTTAACGTTGCCAGCTTGGACGGGAAGGCGAATTGTTCCCATCGTCATAGTTGGCTCGCCAGAGAAACCTGTTATGGGTTTAGGCCTCCCTTTAATCGTGGATAGGTTAATCTTCATTCGCTCAAGTGTTTTCTTAAAGATGACATCCACCAAGCTTCCTGTATCAATAAGAACCCGAGCGACGTTGAAGTCGTAAACAGTCAAGTTTATTACCAGAGGATCGTTGTGTGGTTGATCGAGACCCTCAGTGTCTTGCTCGTCGAAGGTGATAGGGTCGCTGGAAAGCCTTGGCTTTGCAGGTGCTGATATGTTCCCGTAGACGTCAGCGCGGCATTGGTAAGCTTCGATCGCAGTCTCATTGTCAGCACAGTACTGCGAGCCTCCCATTATCATGTTCATAACTTCGTGCTGGTCCTAGTTTTCCATGCCATCATCGCGACGTTGGCGCCTGGGAGTATCCACTTGTTGTTCGGTGTTGGCAGGAGCTTTCTCCTTGGGTTTGAAGTCTGACAGGCTGACGTTGCCTTTCAATGTGCCTTCAGTCAGTTTGGCTATGAGCTGCTGCCCCAACTCCTGACACTTTGCAGTTGAGTGTCCATTTGCCTTGTGGAAATCGCAGTATAACTCTTCCTCATACTCCTTCGGTTCTTCGTAACCCGACGACTCCACTTGGTAGTTATGGACCCCTTTGGATCCTCCCTCGTATTGGATGTAGGAGGGATTCACACCATTCCTAGCACGGACTTCTTCTTCGGTTCGAGCGAAGTCAGCAGCACGGTGCAGAGCGTCTTGGATCGTCGTTGGCGTGTTGAGACTCATCTCTTGCCAGAATGGAGATGGACACCGAAGTTTTCCTCGCAAGGCTTCTAGGGCTGACTTGTTGCTGACACCTTCAACCTTTGAAAGCGTGTTCTTGAACCTTGTCATGAAAGACCGAAGACTCTCGGTCTCGCCTTGTTTGTTATTCCATAGTTCCGAGTCGTAGATTTTCCGCTCCATGAAGATGTTGTAATGCTGCACGAACAACTCGGAAAGCTGGAGGAAAGTGTGAACTGAATTCTTCTCCAGCTTGTAGAACCATTGAAGGGCAGGCCCCTTGAGACTTTCTACGAACAGCTTGCAGTAGACGATGTCTTTTTCCGTTTCTTTGAAGTTCGCTCTCCCCAAGGCAACTTCGAATTCCATGAGATGATCAGAAGGGTCAGTGGTTCCTTCGTAGATGGGTAGCTTGATCCTTCCTGGATCGGAGATTTTCGTTTTCGCGATTCGTTCGTCGAAGGGTGTGTTCCTCGCCTTTTCTAGTACCTGAGCGATGGCAGGAGCCTTTCCTGCTCCATGGTGTATTTGCGATTGGGTACGTTTTAGGTCTGAAGTTACCCTATCCATCTGAGCCTTAACCGCAGCGAGGTCTGAAGCGTAGGATCGTTTGAATGCTCTACGCTCTTGCTCTTTCTTGTATCGCTCCTCACTGGAGTAGTTGGTGTACTCTGATGTGTCTTTTAAAACCTCTGTTTTGGAAGAGCTCGACGCGCTGTGGTTGTCAGGGGCGCGCGGTTCTGGTCGGGCTCCTTCTGCACCTTCCGTGCGTGTACGCTTAGGGGAAGCTGGTTCTTCTTCGTCAGAGACGTTTACGACGCGTTCGGGAGATTTATCCGCTTCTCGACGCGGCGGCGGTGGTGGCAGATCTTCTGGGTTTTCCCGAGTAGTGCGAGGCGCTGAGAAGTCGAGACGTTGAGGATCGACGCGCGCTCTGAGTCTTGTCGTGTTTGGTCTTTCGCGTTTTCTTCGCGAAAGAGCTTTCAGTTCCTTCGAGTTTTCCTCGATCATCTTGGCTTGCTTCTTCTGCTCGGTGAGGAAGTCTGCTAGCATCTTCTTCACCTCGGTTAGATCATCATGAGCAGGGGTTTTCGCAGCAGCCGCCTCGATCGAAGGTTCTCTTTCCCGGTTGTCTCTGCGGGATGTGTTTTCTTCGCCACTCACCATCTTTGAGTTGTTACGTAGCTTTTTGGTGTAAGAAATTCTCTAGATCCCCTTGGTCGGCGCCAAATTGTGGAAGCCGGAATTCGCACAATTAGATTTGTAAGGGTTTCGAAAGGAAGCAGAGATTTCTGAGGATAAGCTATGAAGAACAATGATGAGAAAAGAGAAATTAGGGTTTGTAATTGCTTTGTATTGCTTGTGTGATAAAAATTGTCAGTCCCTTTACAAGTGTTTTTGCATTCCTATATATAACCCCCTAAGTCGGCTAAACCTTTTTCCTAAACCCTTGTGGATTTCCTTTTTCGCCTATGTCGGTCGAGCCTACGTGGGCTTCGTTGCTGGGCTTTGACGTGTTGAACCTTTCGGAACCCTCGCTGATGTTCTGATGGGCGTTGAAGGACCTGAAGCCGATGGGAAAGGCTTGGGCGCCGATGTCAACTGCCTGGACGCCGATGAGGCCAGGCACATCGACATCACTGGGCAGTGACATCGGCGCCACTGCCTGTCATCGGTGTCACTGCTCAGTGACATCGGTGCCAGGCAGCCTTGGTCTCTGCAGCGCCTTCTGCTAACTCTGTGACCTCTCCGACGCTGCATTCACGACTTCTCCTGAGGTGAAGATAGCTTTGAAGGTTCCTTCACCAGGCAGAAGGTTCCTTCACCAGGCAGAAGGTTCCTTCACCAGGCAGAAGGTTCCTTCACCAGGCAGAAGGTTTAAGGGACTTAGGGGTTTTCAGGAGGTCTTCACCCTTTCTTGCAGGTGAAATGACTTAGGGTATTTCAAGAGGCCTTCACCATTTCTTGTAAGTGGAATGACTTAGGGTCCATATTATCTATGCCCGTTGAAATATGCTCGTTGCTTATCATAACTTTGAACGTCAACGTTCAGCGGGTGTAATCCGACCCCAACAACTTCTGTAGCGAAAATGTATTGACAACATTTTCAGACTTAATTTCATAAACCTACAATCAGACCATTTTCTGTTTCATGGTAGACTTATTTTCCTTTCATGGTAGACTTATTTTCCTTTGATGGTAGACTTATATTCTGTTTGATGGTAGACTTATTTGCCTTAGATGGTAGACTTATTTGCTTTTGATGGTAGACTTATTTACCTTTGATGGTAGATTTAATTCTCTTTGATGGTAGACTTATTTGCCTTTGATGGTAGACTTATTTGCTTTTGATGGTAGATTTATTTCTGTTTGATGGTAGACTTATTTTCTCTTTGATGGTAGACTTATTTGCCTTCGATGCTAGACTTATATTTGTTTGACGGTAGACTTATTTTTGTTTGATGATAGACTTATTTTCCTTTGATGGTAGACTTATTTTCTCTTCGATGGTAGACTTATTTGCCTTCTATGGTAGACTTATATTCTGTTTGATGGTAGACTTATTTCTGTTTGATGGTAGACTTATTTTCTCTTTGATAGTAGACTTATTTCTGTTTGATGGTAGACTTATTTTCTCTTTAATGGTAGACTTATTTTTGTTTGATGGTAGACTTATTTTCCTTTGATGGTAGACTTATATTCTGTTTCCTATGTCTTTCGCAACCATTATGTTAATCAAATTACATAACATAACATTCATGATTAAGCTTTGCAAGTCGCACGATTGTGGCCATGATGAAGACAGTTTGAGCACTTGGGTTCTTTCCTACTTCGTTTCCGAGCCATGGCTATTTCTAAAGCACTTTTAATCCGGGAAAGTCTTGGCCTACCTGGTGGTTCCCGCACAACCGGAGGTTTGCAGACTTTTCTTACCACAATTTCCGGCGCTGGAAGCGCAATATCTCGTGGCATAATACTTTTTGAGTAACCCTTGAACAAGTTCTTTGTATGGAAGTAGGGATGTGCAAGGGCGATCCGTGACTTCTTCACTGTTTCCGCTGCTGCAATGGCATGAACACAAGGAATTCTATCCTTGTCAAACCTTTTGCAAGTACAACTATTTGATGTCAGATTCACCACATGCAATGATGACCCCAACGTTACTTCTATTTCGTTGTCATTAATCTCTTGCACAGTCCAAAGCTTAGCGTTCTCAACCCTATCCTGTTTCCGAAAAAAGGCAAACAACTATTAATCTACCCTCAGTTGTCTATAAATCAACCATAACATGCCTATTAAATCTACTTTAGCACATGCAAATTAGATGTACAACAACATGCTTATTAAATCTACCATCATACAGAAATAAGTTTACCATCAAACAGAAATAAGTCTACCATCAACGAGAAAATAAGTCTACCATCAAACACAAAATAAGTCTACCATGACAAACAAAATAAGTCTACCATCATACAGAAATAAGTCTACCATCAAACAGAAATAAGTCTACCATCAAACAGAAATAAGTCTACCATCAAACAGAAATAAGTCTACCATCAACGAGAAAATAAGTCTACCATCAAACACAAAATAAGTCTACCATGACACACAAAATAAGTCTACCATCATACAGAAAATAAATCTACCATCAAACAGAAAATAAGTCTACCATCAAACAGAAATAAGTCTACCATCAACGAGAAAATAAGTCTACCATCAAACACAAAATAAGTCTACCATGACACACAAAATAAGTCTACCATCATACAGAAAATAAATCTACCATCAAACAGAAAATAAGTCTACCATCAAACATAAATAAGTCTACCATCAAACACAGAATAAATTGTCTATAAATCAACCATAACATGCCTATAAAATCTAGTTTAGCACATGCAAATTAAATCTACAACAACATGCTTATTTAATCTACCATAACAAATATTTTACCTGAAGCTGTTTCTCCACCGCAGTGGTCAAGGTTGTGGTCATTAAACTTGCTTTTTTCCTTCTTGTAGCAAACCACCTTGTCAACATCGACCTAATAGTATCCAGAAGTTCCACTATTGGATACCCGCGCGCAGGAGATAGGACCTTATTAATAGATTCCGCTATGTTGCTTGTCAGGAAGTTATATCTATGACCGGGAAAATGCACACGAGTCCATAAACGAACATCGGCTCCCTCTAAATAAGTATGAAGAGCAGGATACAACGCCTCAATCTGCCCAAATAACTCATTAAACTCTTGAAGTGTATATGCCTTCGCTGCCTTCTTCACTAGTCCGAATGATTCTCCACCTTTGAATTTCAGCAAAATGTTTTTATGCAGATGATATGTGCAAATACCACGAGAAGCACGCGGGTATACCTTCCCAATCGCCTTCGATATTGATCTATGCCTATCTGAGATAATCGCAAGACCTTCATCATCTGCTATTACTCGGCTTAACTGTCTAAAGAACCACTCCCAAGACTCATCATTCTCAGTATCAACAACACCGAAAGCAATAGGAAATATGTTAAAATTTCCATCTTGTGTCGTGGCAATCAGTAAAGTACCTTTGTACTTACCTTTCAAATATGTCCCATCCACCACAACTACCTTCCTCATATACTTGAAACCATGTATGCTTGCGCTAAATGCAAGGAAAAGAAACTTGAACCTATTTTCACCATCGACTTCCAGCTTTATAAGTGTCCCTGGATTAACTCTCCTAATCATGTATAAGTACGTGGGAAGTCCTTCGTACCCATTCTCAGCGCTTCCTCTAACCAATTGCCTTGCATACTTTAATGCTCGATGGGCTTTCCAATACTCAACCTGTAACCATCAAACGAAAATAAGTCTACCATGACACACAAAATAAGTCTACCATCATACAGAAAATAAGTCTACCATCAAACAGAAATAAGTCTACCATCAAACAGAAAATAAGTCTACCATTAGACAGAAAATAAGTCTACCATCAACAAGAAAATAAGTCTACCATGACACACAAAATAAGTCTACCATCAAACGCAAATACCATCGAAAAGAAAATAAGTCTACCATCAAACGAACATAAGTCTACCATCAAAGAGAAAATAAGTCTACCATCAAACCGAAATAAGTCTACCACAAAATAAGTCTACCATCAAACACAAAATAATTCTACCATCAAACACAAAATAAGTCTACCATCAAACAAAATAAGTCTACCATCAAAGAGAAAATAAGTCTACCATCAAACAGAAATAAGTCTACCATCAAACGAAAATAAGTCTACCATCAAACAGAACATAAGTCTACCATCGAACAACAATAAGTGAACAACAATAAGTCTACCATCAAACAGACAATAAGTCTACCATCAAACGAAAATAAGTCTACCATCGGTTAAAGTACCTTTATTCTGAAACGTTTCCTTATAGCATCGGCAACATGACTTGGCAAGACTGTTGGTCCAACACCACCAATGAAATCTTTGTAGAGACGACCTAACACCTGATACGTTACTTTACGAGCACGGGTTGAACGATCAGTCACAGAACAAGAGTGGTTTCCATTATAAGTCTTGATATGGAAACTGGGACTGTCTCCAATAGTTGAGGCATGAACCCTTCACGTACATCCTTCCACTCAACAACTAACCGTCAACAACGTTGGAGTTGAGTGTCCGACGTTAAAGTCAAACTTACGTGCAACAGAAATAATCTCCAATCTCCTCTCCAACTCCTCTTTTGTGGCATAACGTTGCCCAACCGCTAAGTCTACCGACCTCATTTCTAACTTCACGCCATCTGGAATCGATGGTAGACCCCTTTTCTTCGGTGGTAGAGTTTCCATGGCGGCGTCGTCGTCATCATCTGAAAGTCTACCACGCCTCCCGTATTCATCATCGTCCGAGCTTGCACCGTCTGAATCGTCGCAATAGTCAAATCTACAATCATCATCTTCATCATCTTCATCATCTTCATCTATAGGTTCTCCCTTCTTGCATCCACTTCTCTCTCTTTTAAACTGTTTTTTTTCTTTTTCACTAATCTCCACGCATAGACGAATCATTTCCTTCTTATGTTGTTGTACAAAACTCTTGAACTGTCTTGAATTTGCAACGAAAATCGTTGGTGTATCTACAGCGAAGCTTGGTAAAAGGTAACTCAATTTTACCTCAAAAATTTGTTCATCGATTCCGAAATCTTCATACACCATTCGAAGGAAATTGTTGAACGAGGTTGCATGATCTAACCCAAGAACTCTACCACCTTTTGAGTTGTCAACCTCGAACGCCCATCCATTCTTCGAAAAACTCCATCTACCACAGACAAGAACAATTTGTTCCATTGGACCTCGTTCAAGTTCACTCCAACAAGTTCACTCGTTCGAAAAGCACTTTAGAAAATAAGGAAAGTTCAAAAAATCACTTCGCAAAGATCTACCCTAAGCGGCTGTGAACCCTAGTTCATCACCATTGTTGCTGGTTTTTCGTGCAAATTTGTCTATTTTGAAAGGGTAAAATCGACATTTCCGTTCCCTTCAACTAACTCTACCACCAACCAAAATAAGTCTACCACCACATAAATTCCTAAACATAAAATAAGTCTACCACCAAGTACAATAAGTCTACCGTTATAACAAATAAGTCTACCGTCACTAAGTTCGAAAATAAGTCTACCACCACTATAAATTCCTAAACAGGAAATAAGTCTACCACCAAGTACAATAAGTCTACCACTATCACAAATAAGTCTACCGTCACTAATTTCGAAAATAAGTCTACCTGGTAGACTTTACCGCATAAAATAAGTCTACCGCAGATAAAATAAGTCTACCGTTCGGAAATAAGTCTACCACCAAAGGAGACACAATAAGTCTACTGCTCAAAAATAAGTCTACCGCCACATAAATTCCTAAACATAAAATAAGTCTACCACCAAGTACAATAAGTCTACCGTTATAACAAATAAGTCTACGGTCACTAAGTTCGAAAATAAGTCTACCACCACTATAAATTCCTAAACAGAAAATAAGTCTACCACCAAGTACAATAAGTCTACCGCTATCACAAATAGGTCTACCGTCACTAAGTTCGAAAATAAGTCTACCACCACTATAAATTCCGAAACAGGAAATAAGTCTACCACCAAGTACAATAAGTCTACCGCTATCACAAATAAGTCTACCAAATGTCTAATGTGAAAAAAAGTCTACCGTCACTAAGTTTGATAAAAAGTCTACCATCACTAGACCTGGGTAAAAACAAATCTACCGCTTCTATCGCTAAAAACGCATAAGTCTACCACCATTGATCCTAAAAAAATAAGTCTACCAGTCAACGGTTGGTTTCGTTGACCGAAAATACGAAATAAGTCTACCGCTAACTATAAGTCTACCACTACTACAATAAGTCTACCGCAACTAAACACAAAATAAATCTACCACCACGATAAAAAAGTCTACCGCAACTAAACACAAAATAAATCTACCACCACGATAAAAAAGTCTACCGCACACTATAAGTCTACCGCTACTAAAATAAGTCTACCGTCACTATAAATCTACCGTCACTATGACTAATAATCTACCACCAAAAGAAACAAATCTACCAGTCAAAATAAATCTACCATCGAAGAAAAATAAATCTACCGTTGAAAATAAGTCTACGGAAATAAATCTACCATTCGAAGAAAAAGTCTACCGCAAAACATAAGTCTACCGCTATGGGAAAATAAGTATATCGCAGATAAAATAAGTCTACCGTTCGGAAATAAGTCTACCACCAAAGGAGACACAATAAGTCTACCGCTCAAAAATAAGTCTACCGCTCCTCAAATAAGTCTACGGACAAAAAAATAAGTCTACCAGAACTCAAATAAGTCTACCATCACATAGCGGTATACTTGTTTTTTTAGGCGGGAAACTTTCGCGCCTACTTGGCGTGTTTCATTAATGGCATTTTCGTAAATACGTTTTTTGTTATCAAAGGAAAAAGGGTAAAACGGACTCGAAAATAGCTCCAGTAATTAAAATCTAAGAAGGTTATTTGAGTTAGACCAAAATCTAAGAAGGTTATTTTAGTAAGTCTCCCAATATAATATCATTCGAAAACTACATTTGTTACCTTTTGTTTGAATGATTCTAAGAAAGATAAAAATTGCTCCTAATTTATCATACATTCAACGTATCTCTCATCAGACCTAGAGTAATTGATTTCCTTTCTTTCCATTTTCCTGACTATCCTTTCTCTTGCGCTCTCCATGATTTTCTTTGGTGTCTTCTATTCTTCTATTTTTGTTCTCTTTTTGAACGTTAGATAGCTGTCAAAACACACTTCTCAATCGTATATTTTTGAGGTTTTTGCGTTTTTGTTGATTGCGTCTGAAGGGTTCTGCTAATGGTTGTTTAAGAAGAATAAAATTCTCTGAAATTCAAATAATAAAAAGCTTTACCGTTAGTAATATCAATTTTATTGTACATATTTTTACATAGAAACTGATTTTGTTTTATAGCATCTTTTGTTTTGCTTGGTCTTCATTCTTGTCGGTTTCCAAAGCATAGATCGGTCTATTACTATTCATAAAGTATGTTTTTTAATACCAATATTAACCATGCATGCAAATCAAATTATATTCAAGTAGTTTAGTGATGTCTTTTTGTTTTCTAATTTCTACCGATCAAAAGCATAATGATAGATGTTAATCAACGTTTATAAATTATATTAATATATCTTGTCAAACCCCTTTAATTTGAGCTTATATGATTTTGTTATACCGATTTAGGTTAAACAAAGAATCCTGAATTCAAAAGATTTAACATGTTTTTTGTTGACAACCAAAATATTCAAGTTTTCATATGTCTTTTTGAGTGATAAATATTTATTTACCAAATAGGAATCGATCTTGTCCTCTTAACTAACAAACGACACTACATGAGTTTATGCTTCCTTCACTTAAAGCTGGACCAACAAGAATCCAAAATCAGCAAGTTGATATGTCATCCATAACTTAGATTGATGTAGATATAAGCATATATTCGAACTTAATGAAGTATTGACAGGTAATTTACTCCGGAAAAAAATAGTAACCTAACGAGGAATAATCAAGAAAAGACAAAGAATGTGCAGTAACAAATCAAATCACGACAATATGATCTGAAATAGTAAATATTGAAAAGATGGTGAAACGAAATTTATTCTTATCACCATATAAAACCGAACATCTTATAATTGCTATTGAATTCGGAAAATGGGCATTTTTCTCTATCCTTTATTCTTTTATGTGGTCAATAATTGAGAATATTGGAATTAGAATTCCACAACGGACATTATTACAAAGCTTTTCATTATATATTTTTATTGTCGTTGTTGTGCTTGTTGGGTTGGGTTCGAATCAAAACATATCGCCATTGTCCCATACCTTTGACGTTATTATGATCATGTATGCATGGTCATATGTGGTCAACTCATTATCATCCAAACTCTAAATGTATATATATCGGGTGGACACGTGATTCATGTCATAGATAGCCAAACAATGAAAATAGTAAAGAGCATATCTAATTAACATGGGGCTCTCATCAATTTGAGATGGATTTTATTCAAAAAAAAGATGGATTTTCTTATAGGGTATGTCATATGTGTGTGTAGAAATAGATATCAAACTTGACTGATTTTATTGATTCACATGAACATGTATTTATACACAAGAGTTCGACATAAGATAAACCCAAATCCCCTAATATTCAGGAGATCAACCTTGGTACACAAGTAACGTTGATCCTTATCCTAATACATACATACTTATCTCAATACTCCCCTTCACGTTGGAGCGTGCAAATTAGTAACGCCCAATTTGGATAATATATTAGCAAATTGAGCACGACCAAGAGACTTAGTTAAAATGTCAGCTAATTGATCGAAGGAACTAATATGTTGAGTCTCTATCGTCCCATTTTGTACAGCATCACGTACTACATGACAATCGCGTTCGACGTGCTTGGTGCGTTCGTGGAAGACTGGATTAGCGGCGATATGAATAGCTGCTTTGTTGTCACAGAAAAATCGAGTAGGCGCAGTTTGTTTGATACCTAAATCTTGTAGCAGATTGCGTAACCATTGAACCTCGCGAAGAGCAACAGTCATTGCACGATATTCCGCTTCAGCCGTTGAATGGGAAACAGTATCTTGTTTCTTCGTCTTCCATGAAATAGGTGAGCCGCCAAGCATCGTAACAAACGAACTTAAAGAACGTCGTGTGAGAGGACAAGAACTAAAATCTGAGTCACAATAGATGGTAAGAGATAAGTCAGGGTCAGACTTAAGAAAAATCCCTTGACCTGAAGAACCCTTCAAGTAACGTACAACGCGAAGCGTGGCATCCCAGTGAGCCTCTTTAGGAGATTGCATAAATTGTGATAAGATATGTATGGAATAGCAAAGTTCTGGTCTTGTATGTGTAAGATAAATTAACCGACCCAAGAGACGACGATACGGTGTCGGATCCAGCAAGAGAAGACTCGTAGACTCAGCCAGCTTGTGGTTTTGTTCAAGTGGTGTGGAAGCAGGCTTAGAGTCTAGATTTCCAGTCTCTACAACAATATCCAACACATATTTGCGTTGTGATAAAAAAATACCATCGGGACCACGACTAACCTCAATGCCGAGGAAATATTTTAGTTTACCCAAATCCTTCATCTTGAAACACTTTCCCAAATACTCTTTAAATTTCTTGAGCATATGACTATGATTACCACAAATAATAAGATCATCGACGTATACCAATACTCGGATCTCAATACCATTATGAGTATAAGAGAAAAGAGAATAATCTTCGTAAGACTGAACAAAGCCAAACCGAATTAAAGCATCTGACAACTTCTTGAACCAACAACGAGGTGCTTTCTTAAATCCATACAAGGAATTTTTAAGACGACAAACTTTGCCGGGATATGAATGACGAAAGCCGGGTGGAAGTTTCATGTAAACTTCTTCTTCCAAGTCACCATGAAGAAATGCGTTATGGACATCCATTTGAAAAACTTCCCAATCGTTAGCAGCAACAAGACGAAGAAGAGTTCGAACCGTGGTGATTTTAACAACGGGAGCAAACGTTTCACCATAGTCTTCACCCTCAACCTGATTATTTCCTTGAACCACAAGACGCGCTTTATAACGCTCAATTGTCCCATCAGCAAGGAATTTAGTGCGATAAACCCATTGGCTTCCTATAGCAACTTTTCCATGTGGTAAATCCACGATATCCCATGTATCAAGATCTTGAAGAGTGTCTACTTCAGTAGACATTGCATCATTCCAAACCTTTATTCGAACCGCCTCTTTGAAGTGTTTTGGCTCATCAGCAACCGTAATAGCAGCTAGAAAAGCCTTTTGACCTGGGGAGAACTTTTCATCCGAGATATAATGAGTTAAAGGATATAGGGATGTACCTTGGACCGATGACGAGGACTCAGACGTGAGTGATGAGAAAGCGGAGGAAGTGTATTATCAGACGTGACGTTGTAAGTTACATAATCTTTCAATAAGACTGATGGTTGACGAGCTCGTTGTCCTCGTCCTAGGGGTGCTGGTGGTTGTGTAGACGGTGTTATTACTTCCTTTGCAGCAAATGTTTCACCGATGGGAGCACTTTCTAGTGCAATAATATCAATGTCAGGTGTGTTATCAATACTAGCTGAATCGGGAGAAGGAGAAGGAGGAGTAACTTCTTGCACGAGCTGCTCCTTACTCCCTCTAACCACTGAGACCGGTAACCACTCTTCGTCAACAACAAGTGGAGATGGAGTAGGAGCAGAGATCAATGGAGTAGCAGTCTCGTAAGGGAAAGTATCTTCCAGGAAAATAACGTCTCGAGAGACCAAGAACTTATTTTGTTTAAGATCAAATAACTTCCAACCCTTTTTCCCAAAGGGATAACCAACAAATATGCATAATGTACTTCGCTCACCAAATTTGTCTTTGTCCCTTGCCCTACGATGCACATAGCAAGCTGATCCGAAAACTCTTAATTGTGAATAATCAGGTTTGGACCCATGGAGAAGCTCATAAGGAGAACGCCCCTTATGTATTGCTGATGAAGTGAGATTGATTAGATGTGCGACGGTTAGGATTGCTCCCCCCAAAACTTGGTTGGCAAATGAGCTTGAAATAACAATGCACAAGCGACATTTAAAATATGTCGATGTTTTCGCTCAACGCGTCCATTTTGCTGTGGTGTTGCGACGCAAGAAGTTTGATGTACAATTCCATGTTCTCAGAAATATATACGATGAAAGACACATGAATTCAGTACCATTATCGTTGTGAACTATCTTGACTTGCTTGTTAAACTGTATTTCGGTGTATGCAAGTAAATTGACAAGAACATTGCGTACTTCCGATTTCGCGAGCAAGAGAAAGGTCCAGACTGCTCTTGAGTAATCGTCGACAATGGTAAAAAAATAAACGGCTCCAGATGAAGAAGGAACACGGTATGGACCCCATACATCGCAATGAATCAAAGAAAAACATTCCATAAGATAATACACTCCATCACGCTCTTCACCGGCTCCAATCAGAGTCTTCGAAAAACGGTCCTGTAGAACACAAAGTGTGTCAGTAAACGTAGCAAAGCAATTGGTTTGTTTCACAATTTTTGAAACAGAGATCAATGTACAATTCAACGAAGGTACATAAAGAACATTAGTCAACGAGACTTTGTCCGAAAGTGGGAACACGCCCATACTTAAAGCAAAGGTTTTACTACCATCTGCAAATCCCACTGTACAAGGGGGAATAGACTCAATATTTCTCAACAAAGAAAGCTTGCCAGTCATGTGATGAGAAGCTCATGTATCAAGAATAACATCACCATATTTTATCTTACCAGACAGTTTATCGGAACCACTGTTGCTGGATTTTTCGTTAAGCATCTGTGTTAGAACCCGCCATTGATCATGTGTGAATTCCGGGAAAGGTGAGGGATTGGATGAAGTAGCGTGAGCTGTGATAGCTTGTCCACGACCACGAGCAGAGGAACCCCCACGACCACGACCGCGAACACTAGAACCACGACCACTTGAACCCTTATCCAAACGTTCAGTATACCACTCCGGGAATCCCACGATCTGCCAACACTCCTTTTTCTCATGTATGTGACGTCCACAATGTGAACAAAGAGCATTACGATCACGAGATCTCAGAGCCAAATCTGATCGGACATGATTCTGATTATCAGATCCTCCTGTAATAGGCTCGCCGTGAGTCACTGTCTCACTTTGACGAGTCACAAAGCCAACTGCATCATGCTGTTGTTCACGAGTTCGAGCAGAACCAACTCTCTGGTCTTCTCGAATCACTCTTGAATATACTTCACCGAGAGTTGGCAAAGGATCCATGCCAATAAGCGTTATACAGAGACCACCAAATCTCGCATCATCAAGTCCCATGATGAATTGATGTACCTTCTCCTCATCTCTCTCTTTAGCTATTGCAACTCCTGCACCGCAAGAGCACACATGAAGAGGTGCATAACTCTGCAATTCCTCCCAAAGTGCAGACAATTGTCCGTAATAGTTAAGCACTGACAGTCCATCTTGACGACAACTAGCAAGTTGTGTTTTGATTTGATGAACCCTAACTTTGTTTCCGACGGAGAAACGAGCTTTCAAATCATTCCAAAGTTGGTGTGCATCAGAAATAAAAGTGACAGTTGATTTTACCGAGGTTCGATCGATGCTCGTATCCACCCAACGATCATAGAATTTACCGTCAACCAATTGTCTAGATCTGGACTATCACCATCTGGTTTTTTAATGGTTCCGTTGATGAAGCCCGTTTTGTTTGAAGTGCGTTCAACATCTCTGTTGACCACTCGTTGTAATTGTTTTCGTTAAGTAAAACGGAAGTGATCATTGAACCTGGATTATCAGATCCATACAACACGTATGGCGATGGAGACACAACCTCCTTGGGAACTCCCGCCGCTGGTTGAGTCGTAATTACCTCTCCAGCCATGGTGACAAAATAATTTCTTCAAACTTTGGAGAAAACTTTGATGAACAAAGAAACGATTCTTCAAACTTTAAAGAATTGAAAAATTAAGAAGAGAAAATTTTTTTTTTAGGTTTTTTAGTTCTTAGATACCATGTAGAAATAGATATCAAACTTGATTGATTTTATTGATTCACATGAACATGTATTTATACACAAGAGTTCGACATAAGATAAACCCAAATCCCCTAATATTCAGGAGATCAACATTGGTACACAAGTAACGTTGATCCTTATCCTAATACATACTTATCCCAATAGTGTGTGTTTGTGATTTGTGAATGTGGATGTAAGGCACTATACCAAACAAGTGTTGATTATTCTCACAATCTTTGGGCCAAATTCTTCACGGCATCTTTTGTCGTGAAGGTGTGTCTGTGTGTGCATTTTTTTCTTAGCTATCCCTTTTTCACTTACTCACTCGTACACGCACTTACTCTTACGAATATGATTAATATGATTAATTAGTAAAAAGAGCACTAAGATTCATATGTACTTATGATTCTTACAAATTTACAACAAAATTATCCCAATAACTCATTTAAGAAGAAATAAACTACACTCTAGATGACAATAGGAAATGACAAGGGGTTTTCTTTACACAAGAAAGCTAAATGGCTTAAAACATGTTTCAAACAAATTTATTAATTGTTGCGGAATTCATGATTTCTTTGTGTGTGCAACATGTAAATATGGACATTTTAATTTATCAAATGGAAGCTTTGGGAGGTTATACTTCTCTTATTTTATGAGATATGTGAATTCTTTCCTATGTAGAAAATAAATTTGTCAAATAGAAATTTTGGACTGTTGCCAAAGAAAATGGTTCTACGATGCCTGAATTGTTCCCTAACATATTTTTCTATGTGGACATTAAGTTACGTAATTTGTTTGTTATACAAAAAAAGGTATGATTCTCATTGGTTACTCACTCCAAATTTCAAATCGCATGGAGATCACATCATTTTACGAGGCTTGGATCATTTTCTTTATTACAAAGCAAAGGATACTTTGACTAATTATAATAAGCCTGATACTGATTGTCTCGTAAAGACCCTGCCGATTAAGTCTCTAACGTAAGATGAAAAGCATCATATAATCATAACTAATGGTTCTTAAGATCATGGTAACTTCAAATAGATTTCACCCACTTCGCATCGTTGATGCCTAGTTTTAGCTTTATAAATAGTAGTTTTGTATTAGTTCAGTAGGAATAATAATTATCATGAAGTTACTATTTAATTAAATTTTGTTAATCAAGTGGATGAGAAAGGTTATCTTTTTGTCGTTCTAATGTATGTCATTATATATAAATTCGATGCCCATAATAAAAATTCGTTTTTATATACTATATCTTATCAAGATATTTAGCCATTTCCCGGCGTTTTCCAAAAGCGAATAATTATATATGCATCATGAGCTTAGCTTAATTTATTCCATGAATAAGTAATAAATTACACAAGTGGAAGGGTTG
Source organism: Arabis alpina (assembly GCA_900128785.1). Lineage (NCBI taxonomy): Eukaryota > Viridiplantae > Streptophyta > Magnoliopsida > Brassicales > Brassicaceae > Arabis > Arabis alpina. Next base: position 22,019,520 of record LT669788.1, on the reverse strand, counting down.
CAGTGTGATTCTTGTGAATTTAGTTACCCCTGAAGTCTATTGTGAGTATACATGAGGCTGAGTGAAACGGCACCATTTACGTGTATCACCCGGCTGGACCGGTTTGAACCGTATATAGCAAGTGGTGGAGACCGCAATCCCACTTAGCCCATGAATACACTGATGATACTCTTTCTCTTGTTTGTTGTTCTTTCTTTTTTATTTTCTGTATTTGAGAATTAAAACTAGAATTTGGACTCTTTTTATATTCTCTTTGATCGGGAATAACTGGTACCATATTTATATGCCAAATCATACTCACAATAAAATATTCTAAAAGTTGTGAAATTTAAATTGTACTATCAAAAATCAAAAGATCTTATACATATGATGTATCTAGGAGATAATTGCTAACATTAAATTATGCGGAAAAAACCTCAAAAAGCAAAACTATGGGGAACATTAAATATACTGTTTAATTTTTTTTTATCTTAATTATGTAATATGAAAATTGCACATCTTATGAATTTATGACTTCTTCCAACTGATAACCAATTCATATACATGATATACTATATTATATTTAATTGTATTTTATATGTGGAACATTCTACCAGAAATATATAAATTTTCAATTTCTTTTTCTGTATATCATATTGCTCAACTTTTCATATCTTATCTCATATTTGTTTCGCTAATTAATGACTTTTGTGCCAAAACATATACATCTCTCGAGCAGAGCTACAATACTTCCCAATCAAAATTCGAATACTGATTTGTAAAGTGCCATATCCTTCAACTAAACCTACCGCATGGTCTTTTAGCTCAAATATTCAGTGAACGAATATTATTAAAATGTTGCGAAGAACTATTTTCAATACTCAAACCTGTATTTACAAGATTGCAAGTTTACAACTTTACTGATGTCGGCGTGTGATTGAATAAGAAAATGGTTGGGTTGGGTGGGATATCTTTTTAAAGAAAACAAAAGTGTGGGTAGGTGATTTACATCATCGTCAAATATTGGAGTCAATCTGAAATTATACCTTTTGAGAAAAAGAACAAAAGAAAATATTTGGAAAGACTGAAATAGTTTTTGATTTTGATGAATAAGACCCTACGTGATGACCTTGCACCGCTGAGAAAGTGTGTGTCAACTTCATATGTAAAACCTTTTTTTAAAAAACCTCAAATAAATAACTTATAAATTTCGTTAACAGTGTAAAGTTTAAATTATAAGAAATCCAGCTAGATTTGCATTTCAAGTTTTTTGGCAGCGAAAATCTGTGAACTTATACAGAAACGGGACCAAACTATGCCATTTTCCTGGCCAAGAGAATGTCCGATCACTTATTTGTTAGGTTTTCATTGATTTATAAAAGTGAGGTATAGTGTAATCGAAGATTTAATAATCCTAGATTGTTGGTATTATATTTATAAAAATTAAAATTAAAACTTAGTGATGGGTGTGAAGTTCAATTCGAACAGTTTAAATTTATGTTAAGTAGTATGTAATATAGCTCGCGGATAAACAAATAGGTAATTAACAATGATAGTAAAATAGGAATATGTAAAGGCTGATTTTGGATAGCGATAAATTAGAAGCCAAAGGTTTGGATCGCGGTTTATATGAAAAAATGATAATAAAATAAAGAAACTAGAATACGTAGAAAATATAAGAGCATGAATATCTATGTGTTATATGAGGGTTTCTTTGGCTTAGATTAGTATAATAATGTCATTTATTCAAGTTTTCAAAAGAATCGGATCTGTATACAGACTCAAAACAACCGTGTTAAATGAAACACAAGTAGACACGTGTCACGTTGTCATTGGACCGTGAAATATCGTGGTGGCTCAAAGCAGAAGCAGATCCGTCTAGCCGGATCATTGTAACTGTTCAGGTCAGTATTCTTTGTGTCTCATAAACTGTATTAGTTTGTTAACTCTCTCTTATTGTCTTGTAAGTTCTTGAATGTTTGTTGTGCATAGAATGTGATTGTCTATAACTTTGTTTGTCAGATTAGTGTCTTTGATTTAAAATGCTGAAAACTGATATTGATCCGATTTGATTTTATTAAGCTTATATTTTTGACAGATTAGTGTCTTTGATTTGATTTGATTTAAACTGCTGAAAATCTGATAACAAGAGTTTGTTAAACTTAGATTTCTAACAAAATTAATCGCAGAAACTGATATTTGATATTGATCCGATTTGATTTTGTTAAGCTTAGATATTTGTATGTTTGAAATATGACTAGAAGCTTGTTCAAAATGTAATGACAATACAAAATAAGTCAGTTAAGTAAATGATAAAAACTGAACTAAGGTAAAGGAAACTAAACTAGTTTACAAAACATAAATGAAGATAACTACAACTTATTTGATATTGATGGTGATGGAGACATTAATTTGTATTGAAGCGCAATCACTTCTGCCTTTAGTTTACTGTGTTGTTTGGTGTGTGTAGCTATTAGAAGTAATATGTGATGGTTGGTGGTTGTGTCTTTGTTGTTTATTGTTTGTTGTGATAAATATCATGAAAGTAAAACTAAATGAAGTGAATTAACTTAACAAACCTAACTTAGATGGAGACATGAGTCATTAAGTGAGTGACATTACTCTAATAAACCTAACTCAGATTAGCATATTTATTTACTGAGTTGTGTTGTTCTTACTCACTCCATACTCTGTGGAGTAGAACACACAAACTCCATATATCTGTAATATGAATATCGATATTATGAGTCCATTGAGCCCTTCTCAGCCACAAAACCCTACAAACAACCTCAGTTTCACTGATCTTTTGAACAGCCAACCACCTATCTTTTCTTCAGAAACCTTTTCACAAACAGATTCTCATATTAACGAAACAAATTCTCTTTTTTCAGAAACACATTCCCCTTACATCCAAACAGATTCTCCTTCTAGCCAACCACTTGTAGGTAAACGTAATGGACCAAAGACGAGATGAAGATCCCTGAAGAGAAAGCACTTGTAAGTGCTTGGCTAAACACCTCGAAAGATCCAATTGTGGGTACTAGTCAAAAAAGAGGGACCTTTTGGCACAGAGTTGCAGCTTATTATGTTTCATGTCTTGATGTGGCCAATCTGCAAAGGAGGAATGCCAATGTATGTAAGCAGAAATAGAGGAAATTGAGTGAGACTGTAAGCAAGTTTTGTGGTTGCCTTGACTATGTGACGCGTAACAAAAAGAGTGGCAACGAGGATTTAATGGTGCAGGCTTATGATCTGTACTATGATGATCACAAAGTTAAGTTTGTCTTAGAACACGCTTGGCACTTGCTCAAATTTGATCAGAAGTGGTGTGCCTTTGTCAGTAGTATCGGTGAAGAAAGCTCCAAAAAAACCAAGCTCTGTGACAGAGATGAAACAGAGGTCAGGCCGTTAGGTGTTAAGGCAGCAAAGATGAAAGAGAAGAACAGAACTAAGGTTAATGGTGAGGAAACAAAGGGGAGTGCTTCACTGAAGGTGCTAGAACAGGTATGGAAGATCAGGGACAAGGATAATGTAGCTAAAGAACGACTTTCGAACTAGAAAATCCTTGAGGGTCTCCTATCCAAACCCGGAGTTCTAACAGAGATGGTATTAGAGAGGAGGCCGATCCAAGAGAGGCAAGGCCGAGGCTATTAAGACACGGCCAAACATCAAGGTCGATGCTATCAAGACATGGCCGAACCTCTCCAAGTACTGGCCAGTACGGACAGTACAGACGTACGGACACGTACGGACCGAAGCACCAATCCGGAGTTTGGAGACATTTTCCGGATTGTGTACGGACAGTACGGATGGTACGGCCAAAGTACACATCCGTACAGAAGGTACAAGGAGCCGTTACAAACACTTGTGTTTAAATAAAGAGAATTCAAAAGGAAGATATGATCGTTGCCTAAAGGATCATAATTGGAGAAGGAAGAAGACAAGGGATAAAGGGACCACTTGCAACCTTATCTTCAAGGAATCTTTTCAAAATATTTTGAGAAGTAAAGGCTCCTCCTTGTAACGGCTATAAGCCTTTGTTTTCTCTATATATGCACTTGTAATGTTCATTGAAACAACATTGATAATAAGAAGTGATCTTTCTCTCTTAAGTAATTAGCTTAATCTTTCAGTGTAATCTTTAAGTAGTTTGCTTTTGTAGAAAGGCTGCCCTTAAGGCAGCCTTATCACTTCTCAAACACTTCACTAAACTCTTCTTAATCTCTTATTTACTTGTTTAATCTCTAGTTAATTCATTCATAGATCCGTTCTTTACATAGCACACAAACCAAAAGTGTTGTGATACTTATAACGGATCTAGCTTCATACTAGAGTAAATATACTTGTTAGGATCGGTTTTACTCTCTAGTAATCTTGGTTCTATCAAACTCTAATGAGTGAATTCCATCACAAGTTGATGGTCTCCTCTTAAACTTGAGAATGAGTTATTTGTGTGGGTTTAAGAGAATTCAATCACAAGTTGATTGTATCCTCCATTCATGAGCTTAATCTCATGAATTCCAACATGAAATCAGAGCGGGTTCTCTTGGTTCCCCTCTAGACTCACTTCTCAATTCGGATTTTAGATTCTTCACCTTGTCTGATGACATCAAAGAAAAAATGGTGAAGTTTTCTTATGTTGTAATTGAAGAGCTCTTGGAAATCCGAGTTAATGGATTAGTCCATGAGCTACTGTCCATTATCTTGTTTAAATCCATGAAGAACACCAAAGATTGTGTTACTTTTGTGGTCCTAGTTGATTTTAAAGCTCACGGGAAACACTTGTTCATGTGTTATTTTGTGATTCTTTAAAATCGGTGGGAAATAAATTGGACCAGCCATTGGAACATCATAACCAAGTGATTATTGGTGTTCTTGGCTGCCACTTGCTTCCGCTAAAACTCAAGAAAACAGAGCCAAGACTCTATCCATAAAGAACTCTTGAGAAACTCGATAAAACACTCTCGATTGTTACTGATTTTTATCAAAGCTCATGATGAGCATTTGAGATTCTCAAAAATCAGAGAGGTTATAAGATAAACAAAGAGCAAACTCTTGTCAATGTGCAAAATTTCTATTCTCTTATTCTCCATTCTCCATTCTCCACTCTCTTTAATTCTACTTATTCTATAATTCTCTAAATACTTCATATTCTCTATAATCTCTATTCTCTATACTCTCTATTCTTCATTCTATACTTCAAGAAAGCGCAGCAACAAGCTTGGAATTTGATCACGATAACCATTGAGCTTCGGAGACCACAAGACAAGCCCAACCTTGCTTAACCGAGGCTGACTCGAAGAGGCAGACCGAAGAGGTTGACCTAAAGATTGCGGTTCAAAAGGTGGCTATGGTGGAAGTTCTAATGGAGAGGCAAGCCGATGGTAGACTATGATTCAATCCAAAGCGGTTGTAGAAGCTTGAAATTGCAGGGGAGTTGATGACTCCAACTCTCGGCCGAATGAAGCCCATTCCAAAATCAGGCTACTTCTTAACCTTTAATTTATTTCAATTTGCTTACACATTCGAAATTAAAATTAGTAGATATGAATGGTTAATTGGATTGCAAACTGAATTTGCAAATTGATGTTCATATGCTTTAAATCATTTGGAATTGAATTGTTAAAATCATAGGCTATGAATAAATATTTAACTTGACCCACTGATTTTGTTTAGCAAACGAACTTGTCATCTAAATTATACTTACCTCTCATTGTTTTCTGAAATTCCTTATAAGATATTTAAGATGAAGAGAGGTCTTAGATGCAAAACAAGATGCTTAAACAAAGAGGAATATGGTTTCAAAGAAGGATGATACAAGGCTGGAAATGGTGAGACTCTAAGAAGACAATTTCATTCAAAGATGTGACCGAAAAAGGAAGTCTCTATGGGTACACACATGAAAAAACGTCAAAAGAGCCACATCAAACAAGTCTTGTTCACCAAACGAAAAGGCTACTCTCTAAACCCTTTCCCATTTAAATTTTTAAATTCGTCACTTTAGCTTAAAATTGATTTTGGCATGAAATCTCTCATTTGAAAACTCTATAGTTTCATTTATGTGTTTCTTAAAACCCCACGACATATACTTTAAAATTTCTCTTTAAATCTCTTGATGAAAGTTAAGGGAAGGAGGAATGCGTGGATATACTCTAAAGGAGCATTAGATGAAACAAAGAGGTTCAAATGAAGATCAAGTCAAGAAAGGCTAAGAGATGAAGTGAAGCACTTGGAAGAAAAGCGCCGGTTCTAGTTCATGTTCAAACCGGGGTCAAGCTACATCATCCACCGTAACGGCTATACTATTTTTCCCTCGGAAGGGTTTTATCCCATTAGGTTTTCCTTGGCGAGGTTATTAATGAGGTAGTCATTGCGGTTGGCAAGCTTGGCCTTTGGTCCTTTGGCCGATGGCCTATGGCGTCTCGACGACCAAGCTTGCGGGGGAGTATTAGAGAGGAGGCCGATCCAGGAGAGGCAAGGCCGAGGCTATCAAGACACGGCCAAACATCAAGGTCGATGCTATCAAGACATGGCCGAACCTCTCCAAGTACTGGCCAGTACGGACAGTATGGACGTACAGACGTACGGACACGTACGGACCGAACCACTAATCCGGAGTTTGAAGACATTTTCTGGATGGTGTACGGACAGTACGGACTTTACGGATGGTACGGCCAAAATACACATCCGTACAGAAGGTACAAGGAGCCGTTACAAACACTTGTGTTTAAATAAAGAGAATTCAAAAGGAAGATATGACCGTTGCCTAAAGGATCAGAATTGGAGAATGAAGAAGACAAGGGATAAATGGACCACTTGCAACCTTATCTTCAAGGAATCTTTTCAAAATATTTTGAGAAGTAAAGGCTCCTCCTTGTAACGGCTATAAGCCTTTGTTTTCTCTATATATGCACTTGTAATGTTCATTGCAACAACATTGATAATAAGAAGTGATCTTTCTCTCTTAAGTAATTAGCTTAATCTTTCAATGTAATCTTTAAGTAGTTTGCTTTTGTAGAAAGGCTGCCCTTAAGGCAGCCTTATCACTTCTCAAACACTTCACTAAACTCTTCTTAATCTCTTATTTACTTACTTAATCTCTAGTTAATTCATTCATAGATCCGTTCTTTACATAGCACACAAACCAAAAGTGTTGTGATGCTTATAACGGATCTAGCTTCATACTAGAGTAAATATACTTGTTAGGATCGGTTTTACTCTCTAGTAATCTCGGTTCTATCAAGCTCTAATGAGTGAATTCCATCACAAGTTGATGGTCTCCTCTTAAACTTGAGAATGAGTTATTTGTGTGGGTTTAAGAGGATTCAATCACCAGTTGATTGTATCCTCCATTCATGAGCTTAATCTCATGAATTCCAACAGATGGAACTTGAGCTGAAGAACACTCTCATGACTGAGGTGTTAAAACATATAAGTAAGTTATGAAACTCAAACTTGTTGTTTGCCATTGCTTGTTTCTGATTGATGTTATTATGTGATAACTTGTACTTCGGTTAGTTACTTGATTATATGGTTCATTATTGATTGCCAATTGTTAATTGTTGTTTGCGAGTTGTTCATTATCTGATTCATGTACATTTTCATTGTTGTGTGTGTAGGAGAAAATGGACAGGAGCTTGGAGAAAATTGATGTTTGGTCTTTCTGAAGACGCAAGTTCACAAGTTGTGTCGTGTAGCTTCACAAGTTGTGACTCTTTGTGTCGTGAAGCTTCACAAGTTGTTGTCTTTGTGACGCCCGTGAACTATTTTTGAGGAAAATAGAGTGGATGTCGATCGACACACATGGTGTATGTCGATCGACAGGGCTCTTAAGGGCTGTCGATCGACACACCTAGTGTCTGTCGATCGATAGGTACCTAAATTGGTCGGTTTTCTGGTCCAATTTAAGTCGTTCAATTGGACCGGGCCGGTTTGGGGAAACCCTAGGGCTTTGTATTTAAGGCTTTTTGGCCGCATTTGAGCGAACCAAAGTCCCAAAAATCAGCAGAGAGAGTTTGAGAGGAGTTCTCTGGTTCCTGTGAGTTTCTGTGGATTAGGGTTTCGTTTCTTGAGTGATTTCGAGTAGATTTTCGTGGTGATTGTCGTGGATTTCGTGTCTAGCCTCAATTCTACCAGTTTCTATTCGATCAATTCAAGGTGAGTGCGTGACCATGGCTTCTGGGCCGGTGGATTCGTTAGGGTTGAATGGTAATAGGTTTGGAATCTTGTGATTTGATCTTGTGATGTTTGATTGAGACTGTGATTTGTGGTTGTTGTGTTTGGATTGTGATTTTCGTGCAGGTTTCGTGTTAACGCAGAGGAGGAATCGATCCGAGAGGATAATGATCGATTTTCCCATGAATCTACGCAGGCCTGTCGATCGACAACCACTGGGTATGTCGATCGACAGACCAACACGAGAGTTGTCGATCGACACCTAGAGGTTGTGTCAATCGACAGGCTGATGAGGTGCTGTCGATCGACAACCTTTAGGTCTGTCGATCGACATGTATATGAAGTGTTGTCGATCGACACCTAGAGGGTGTGTCGATCGACAGGAACCTACAGAAGGTGTTGATCGACACCTAGTGGTAGTGTCGATCGACAGCCTGTCTGGATGGCTGTGGTTGAGCCGTGTTCTTGTGATTTTGCGTTGATTGATGTATGTTTGCCTGAGCGGATCCATCGCGTCTGAGTGCGCAGTCGTAGATGGGATGACCGTCTCACTGGGTATTTGTGATAATACTCATGGATCTCTTTTTTCCATGTGATGCAGGTAAAGGCAAATTGTGATCGTGAAATCATGGCAACGAAGAGGGAGATGATCTAGGGTCTCGGGTTTTCGTGCTTTGTGTTGTTGCTTTCATCGTTTTTAGAACGGTTGTTAGGTTGCTAGTTTTGTGGAACCTTTTGAATTGGAATTGTTCTTGGATTGGATTGGTTTAGTAATTTTATTAGAATTGGAATTTTGTTTGGTTATTCGCTGTTTGTTTAGTTCTGTTGTTGCTTGGTTGTTGAGGATAACATTTACGGGAATGCTAATTCGAGACCAAAGGTTTAATGTTTTAAAAAAAAAAAACGGGTCGGGTCATTTCAGTTTGGTATCAGAGCCCTTACGGTTTTAGGACGGGGTAGAACTGGTAGGATTGAATTTGGTAAATTGCAATTCTGTGAGTTTGGGGGTTTTAGATCATCTTCCTTCGAGCCTTCAAAGAGATTCCACGGTAAGTGTTGATTGTGTTGTGTGATTGGTCTTTCTAGTGCTTAGCTGGTCTGCTTGTGAGTGCAGTGAGATGGCTAGGACTACTAGAGGACGTGGGCGTGGAGGCCGAGGCAGAGGTCGTGGACTCGTTGAGGTGCCAGTCTTGAGTGAGGCTTAGAGTTCCGCGCGTGGGTCTATGCCAGTTCAGCAGGCGATGCATGATGGTCAGACCGCCAGTGTGACTGCCAGTGTGGGGGCCGGTGTGGGTCATGTTGGGGCCGATGTGGGTCCTGTAAGGGCTGGTTTGGGTCCCGTTGAGGCTGGTGGTATTGCGGTCACGGCCGCAGGTGTAGCCCAGGCTGGAGATGATCGTCTGGCTGATCTGCTGAGACAGTTGTTGGAGCGGTTACCGGGTGCGGTGCGAGTGCAGGCTCCAGTGTTGCCACGAGTGGCAGAGGTGCAGCCGAGGGATACGGTTGCTGATGAGGTTTCGTCATATATCCGTATGATGGAACAGATGCAGAGGATCGGTACGGGTTCTTTGTAGGAGGTGTGAAGCCTGAGGAGGCTGACCAGTGGAGGATGAGGTTGGAGCGGAACTTTCGATCGATTAGGTGTCCTGAGAGATACATGGTTGACTTGGCAGTCCATTATTTGGACGATGAAGCACATCTCTGGTGGAGGAGTGTGGCAGCCAGATGGGCTAGGACAGTGATGTCGTGGTCAGATTTTGTGACGGAGTTCAACTCCAAGTTCTTTCCTCAGGAGGCGTTGGATCGTTTGGAGGCGAGGTTCTTGGATTTGACTCAGGGAGCGATGTCTGTGCGGGAGTATGACGTGGAGTTTAACCGACTCTTGGGTTATGCTGGTAGGAGCTTGGAGGGTGACCAGGCTCAGATTCGGAGGTTCTTACGAGGACTTCGACCAGATTTGCGGACTCGGTGCAGAGGCATCAGGTTCGGGTGTAGAGTGGAGTTATTAGAGGTGGCTGCACAGATCGAGGAGGATCTGAGGGAGAAGGCTGCGGTTGTGGTTCCAGCTGTTCAGCCTCGGAGGCCT
>LT669788.1:21869421-22009180 GCA_900128785.1 Arabis alpina | reverse complement strand
AATTTGATCACGATAACCATTGAGCTTCGGAGACCACAAGACAAGCCCAACCTTGCTTAACCGAGGCTGACTCGAAGAGGCAGACCGAAGAGGTTGACCTAAAGATTGCGGTTCAAAAGGTGGCTATGGTGGAAGTTCTAATGGAGAGGCAAGCCGATGGTAGACTATGATTCAATCCAAAGCGGTTGTAGAAGCTTGAAATTGCAGGGGAGTTGATGACTCCAACTCTCGGCCGAATGAAGCCCATTCCAAAATCAGGCTACTTCTTAACCTTTAATTTATTTCAATTTGCTTACACATTCGAAATTAAAATTAGTAGATATGAATGGTTAATTGGATTGCAAACTGAATTTGCAAATTGATGTTCATATGCTTTAAATCATTTGGAATTGAATTGTTAAAATCATAGGCTATGAATAAATATTTAACTTGACCCACTGATTTTGTTTAGCAAACGAACTTGTCATCTAAATTATACTTACCTCTCATTGTTTTCTGAAATTCCTTATAAGATATTTAAGATGAAGAGAGGTCTTAGATGCAAAACAAGATGCTTAAACAAAGAGGAATATGGTTTCAAAGAAGGATGATACAAGGCTGGAAATGGTGAGACTCTAAGAAGACAATTTCATTCAAAGATGTGACCGAAAAAGGAAGTCTCTATGGGTACACACATGAAAAAACGTCAAAAGAGCCACATCAAACAAGTCTTGTTCACCAAACGAAAAGGCTACTCTCTAAACCCTTTCCCATTTAAATTTTTAAATTCGTCACTTTAGCTTAAAATTGATTTTGGCATGAAATCTCTCATTTGAAAACTCTATAGTTTCATTTATGTGTTTCTTAAAACCCCACGACATATACTTTAAAATTTCTCTTTAAATCTCTTGATGAAAGTTAAGGGAAGGAGGAATGCGTGGATATACTCTAAAGGAGCATTAGATGAAACAAAGAGGTTCAAATGAAGATCAAGTCAAGAAAGGCTAAGAGATGAAGTGAAGCACTTGGAAGAAAAGCGCCGGTTCTAGTTCATGTTCAAACCGGGGTCAAGCTACATCATCCACCGTAACGGCTATACTATTTTTCCCTCGGAAGGGTTTTATCCCATTAGGTTTTCCTTGGCGAGGTTATTAATGAGGTAGTCATTGCGGTTGGCAAGCTTGGCCTTTGGTCCTTTGGCCGATGGCCTATGGCGTCTCGACGACCAAGCTTGCGGGGGAGTATTAGAGAGGAGGCCGATCCAGGAGAGGCAAGGCCGAGGCTATCAAGACACGGCCAAACATCAAGGTCGATGCTATCAAGACATGGCCGAACCTCTCCAAGTACTGGCCAGTACGGACAGTATGGACGTACAGACGTACGGACACGTACGGACCGAACCACTAATCCGGAGTTTGAAGACATTTTCTGGATGGTGTACGGACAGTACGGACTTTACGGATGGTACGGCCAAAATACACATCCGTACAGAAGGTACAAGGAGCCGTTACAAACACTTGTGTTTAAATAAAGAGAATTCAAAAGGAAGATATGACCGTTGCCTAAAGGATCAGAATTGGAGAATGAAGAAGACAAGGGATAAATGGACCACTTGCAACCTTATCTTCAAGGAATCTTTTCAAAATATTTTGAGAAGTAAAGGCTCCTCCTTGTAACGGCTATAAGCCTTTGTTTTCTCTATATATGCACTTGTAATGTTCATTGCAACAACATTGATAATAAGAAGTGATCTTTCTCTCTTAAGTAATTAGCTTAATCTTTCAATGTAATCTTTAAGTAGTTTGCTTTTGTAGAAAGGCTGCCCTTAAGGCAGCCTTATCACTTCTCAAACACTTCACTAAACTCTTCTTAATCTCTTATTTACTTACTTAATCTCTAGTTAATTCATTCATAGATCCGTTCTTTACATAGCACACAAACCAAAAGTGTTGTGATGCTTATAACGGATCTAGCTTCATACTAGAGTAAATATACTTGTTAGGATCGGTTTTACTCTCTAGTAATCTCGGTTCTATCAAGCTCTAATGAGTGAATTCCATCACAAGTTGATGGTCTCCTCTTAAACTTGAGAATGAGTTATTTGTGTGGGTTTAAGAGGATTCAATCACCAGTTGATTGTATCCTCCATTCATGAGCTTAATCTCATGAATTCCAACAGATGGAACTTGAGCTGAAGAACACTCTCATGACTGAGGTGTTAAAACATATAAGTAAGTTATGAAACTCAAACTTGTTGTTTGCCATTGCTTGTTTCTGATTGATGTTATTATGTGATAACTTGTACTTCGGTTAGTTACTTGATTATATGGTTCATTATTGATTGCCAATTGTTAATTGTTGTTTGCGAGTTGTTCATTATCTGATTCATGTACATTTTCATTGTTGTGTGTGTAGGAGAAAATGGACAGGAGCTTGGAGAAAATTGATGTTTGGTCTTTCTGAAGACGCAAGTTCACAAGTTGTGTCGTGTAGCTTCACAAGTTGTGACTCTTTGTGTCGTGAAGCTTCACAAGTTGTTGTCTTTGTGACGCCCGTGAACTATTTTTGAGGAAAATAGAGTGGATGTCGATCGACACACATGGTGTATGTCGATCGACAGGGCTCTTAAGGGCTGTCGATCGACACACCTAGTGTCTGTCGATCGATAGGTACCTAAATTGGTCGGTTTTCTGGTCCAATTTAAGTCGTTCAATTGGACCGGGCCGGTTTGGGGAAACCCTAGGGCTTTGTATTTAAGGCTTTTTGGCCGCATTTGAGCGAACCAAAGTCCCAAAAATCAGCAGAGAGAGTTTGAGAGGAGTTCTCTGGTTCCTGTGAGTTTCTGTGGATTAGGGTTTCGTTTCTTGAGTGATTTCGAGTAGATTTTCGTGGTGATTGTCGTGGATTTCGTGTCTAGCCTCAATTCTACCAGTTTCTATTCGATCAATTCAAGGTGAGTGCGTGACCATGGCTTCTGGGCCGGTGGATTCGTTAGGGTTGAATGGTAATAGGTTTGGAATCTTGTGATTTGATCTTGTGATGTTTGATTGAGACTGTGATTTGTGGTTGTTGTGTTTGGATTGTGATTTTCGTGCAGGTTTCGTGTTAACGCAGAGGAGGAATCGATCCGAGAGGATAATGATCGATTTTCCCATGAATCTACGCAGGCCTGTCGATCGACAACCACTGGGTATGTCGATCGACAGACCAACACGAGAGTTGTCGATCGACACCTAGAGGTTGTGTCAATCGACAGGCTGATGAGGTGCTGTCGATCGACAACCTTTAGGTCTGTCGATCGACATGTATATGAAGTGTTGTCGATCGACACCTAGAGGGTGTGTCGATCGACAGGAACCTACAGAAGGTGTTGATCGACACCTAGTGGTAGTGTCGATCGACAGCCTGTCTGGATGGCTGTGGTTGAGCCGTGTTCTTGTGATTTTGCGTTGATTGATGTATGTTTGCCTGAGCGGATCCATCGCGTCTGAGTGCGCAGTCGTAGATGGGATGACCGTCTCACTGGGTATTTGTGATAATACTCATGGATCTCTTTTTTCCATGTGATGCAGGTAAAGGCAAATTGTGATCGTGAAATCATGGCAACGAAGAGGGAGATGATCTAGGGTCTCGGGTTTTCGTGCTTTGTGTTGTTGCTTTCATCGTTTTTAGAACGGTTGTTAGGTTGCTAGTTTTGTGGAACCTTTTGAATTGGAATTGTTCTTGGATTGGATTGGTTTAGTAATTTTATTAGAATTGGAATTTTGTTTGGTTATTCGCTGTTTGTTTAGTTCTGTTGTTGCTTGGTTGTTGAGGATAACATTTACGGGAATGCTAATTCGAGACCAAAGGTTTAATGTTTTAAAAAAAAAAAACGGGTCGGGTCATTTCAGTTTGGTATCAGAGCCCTTACGGTTTTAGGACGGGGTAGAACTGGTAGGATTGAATTTGGTAAATTGCAATTCTGTGAGTTTGGGGGTTTTAGATCATCTTCCTTCGAGCCTTCAAAGAGATTCCACGGTAAGTGTTGATTGTGTTGTGTGATTGGTCTTTCTAGTGCTTAGCTGGTCTGCTTGTGAGTGCAGTGAGATGGCTAGGACTACTAGAGGACGTGGGCGTGGAGGCCGAGGCAGAGGTCGTGGACTCGTTGAGGTGCCAGTCTTGAGTGAGGCTTAGAGTTCCGCGCGTGGGTCTATGCCAGTTCAGCAGGCGATGCATGATGGTCAGACCGCCAGTGTGACTGCCAGTGTGGGGGCCGGTGTGGGTCATGTTGGGGCCGATGTGGGTCCTGTAAGGGCTGGTTTGGGTCCCGTTGAGGCTGGTGGTATTGCGGTCACGGCCGCAGGTGTAGCCCAGGCTGGAGATGATCGTCTGGCTGATCTGCTGAGACAGTTGTTGGAGCGGTTACCGGGTGCGGTGCGAGTGCAGGCTCCAGTGTTGCCACGAGTGGCAGAGGTGCAGCCGAGGGATACGGTTGCTGATGAGGTTTCGTCATATATCCGTATGATGGAACAGATGCAGAGGATCGGTACGGGTTCTTTGTAGGAGGTGTGAAGCCTGAGGAGGCTGACCAGTGGAGGATGAGGTTGGAGCGGAACTTTCGATCGATTAGGTGTCCTGAGAGATACATGGTTGACTTGGCAGTCCATTATTTGGACGATGAAGCACATCTCTGGTGGAGGAGTGTGGCAGCCAGATGGGCTAGGACAGTGATGTCGTGGTCAGATTTTGTGACGGAGTTCAACTCCAAGTTCTTTCCTCAGGAGGCGTTGGATCGTTTGGAGGCGAGGTTCTTGGATTTGACTCAGGGAGCGATGTCTGTGCGGGAGTATGACGTGGAGTTTAACCGACTCTTGGGTTATGCTGGTAGGAGCTTGGAGGGTGACCAGGCTCAGATTCGGAGGTTCTTACGAGGACTTCGACCAGATTTGCGGACTCGGTGCAGAGGCATCAGGTTCGGGTGTAGAGTGGAGTTATTAGAGGTGGCTGCACAGATCGAGGAGGATCTGAGGGAGAAGGCTGCGGTTGTGGTTCCAGCTGTTCAGCCTCGGAGGCCTCAGCAGCAGGTGCAGCAGGCGGGTCCTAGCAAGGGCGGCAAGCTTGCACAAGGACAGAAGAGGAAGTGGGAAGACACTTCTAGATCGGGGCAGAGTGGCCAAAGATGTTATGTTTGTAGTAGTTTAGACCACAAGAGAGCGAGTTGCCCGAAGCAGAGTGAGGTTCGAGCGGCTCGGACGTGTTATCAGTGTGGAGAGTCGGGGCACATCAAGCTGAACTGTCATAAGTTGCCGCCGTTGGCAGTGGCAGTGGTCCAGCCAGTAGCTCAGTATGGGGAGGTGCAGCCTTTGGATCAGATCGCGGTGATGCAGCGTCCGCCGGCTATAGCAGCGCCAGGTGAGCCGAGCTCGAGGCCGATCACAGGTAACTTTCTAATTCAGACTTTGTGAATTCAGTAGTGTAGAATTTCTTGGTAGTTGTTTGGATTGTTTGCATGTGATAGAAAGTTAGGTTGCTTAGCACATGAGATTTGTGTAGGGACCTTGTTTGTGGGCGGATGTGAGTCCCACGTGTTGTTTGATTCTGGAGCATCGAATTGCTTCATCACTCCGGGTCATGCTGAGAGAAGTGGTATTTGGAGTGACGTTGGTGAGCAGACTGGACCGGTTATGGTTGCTGGAGGAGAATATCTGGCAACTCATGGTCAGGCGAATGATGTGGATATTCTGGTAGCGGGCGAGTTGATGCCAGCAGACTTGGTGATTAGTCCGGTGGAGTTGTACGATGTTATCCTGGGTATAGATTGGCTGAATCGGTACAGAGCATCTGGATTGTCACCGGGGTCGAGTGGTGTTTGAACGTGAAGGTGGTAGGTTGGTTTATCAGGGAGTGAGACCGACTTCAGGTAGTCTCGTGATCTCACTTGTCCAGGCTGCGGCAATGATTGAGAGGGTTGCGAGGCTTACATGGCCACGATTGTAATGCCGGAGGCTGTTGGTGGGGTTGTTGTGAGAGATATTCGGGTTGCTCGGGATTTCGAGGATGTCTTTCAGTCGTTGCAGGGATTACCGTCGTCTCAGTCTGATCCTTTCATGATTGAGCTAGAGCCCGGAACGACGCCGTTGTCTAAGGCACCTTATCGAATGGCTCCAGTAGAGTTGGCAGAACTGAAGAAGCAGTTAGAGGATTTGTTGGAGAAGGGTTTTATTAGACCGAGTACTTCACCGTGGGGAGCACCAGTATTGTTTGTGAAGAAGAAAGATGGTAGTTTCCGGTTGTGCATCGATTATCGAGGGCTTAACCGAGTCACTGTGAAGAACAAGTATCCTCTTCCGCGAATTGATGAGTTGTTAGATCAGGTTAGAGAGGGGATACTTGGTTCTCCAAGATTGATTTGGCATCCGGTTACCACCAGATTCCGATTGACGAAGCAGATGTTCGAAAGACGGCTTTCAGGACTCGGTATAGGCATTTTGAGTTTGTAGTGATGTCATTCGGGTTGACGAATGCACCGGCGGCATATATGAGGTTGATGAACGGAGTTTTCCAGGAGTATCTGGATGAGTTCGTAATTATCTTCATCGATGATATCCTGGTGTATTCGAAGAGTTTTGAGGAGCATGAGGTGCATCTAAGGAGAGTTCTGGAGAAGTTGCGGGAATAGAAGATGTTTGCGAAGTGAAGTAAGTGCAGTTTCTGGCAGAGAGAGATGAGATTTTTGGGTCACATCGTTTCTGCAGAGGGAGTTTCTGTGGATCCGGCGAATATTCAATCTATCCGAGATTGGCCTAGACCGAGGAATGCAACTGAGATCAGGAGTTTTCTTGGGTTGGCAGGCTATTATCGGAGATTCGTCAAAGGTTTTGCGAGTATGGCTCAGTCTATGACGAAGCCGACAGAGAAGGATGTTCATTTCGTGTGGTCTGCTGATTGTGAGCTGAGTTTCGCGAAGCTGAAGACGATGTTGACTAGTACACCAGTATTGGCGTTGCCTGAGCCGGGTGAGCCTTATGTGGTGTATACAGATGCTTCGGGAGTTGGTTTGGGTTGTGTGCTGATGCAGCAGGGTAAGGTGATTGCGTATGCTTCGAGGCAGTTGAGGAAGCACGAGGGCAATTATCCTGTTCATGACTTAGAGTTGGCTGCAGTGATTTTCGCGTTGAAAATCTGGAGGTCTTATTTGTATGGTGGCAGAGTTCAGGTGTTCATTGATCATCATAATCTGAAGTACATTTTTACTCAGCAGAATTTAAATGTACGACAGAGGCGATGGTCAGAGTTGTTGGCTGATTACGACTTGGACATTGTTTACCATCCGGGTAAGGCTAACACTGTGGATGATGCTCTTAGTCGAAGGAGGTATGATTCATCTCAGGAGCGGGATGTGGAGAATCTTGTGAGTATGTTGAGTACTTTGAGGTTGTGTGTTACTTCAGAGGAACCGTTGGGGTTAGCGGCAGCAGATCAAGCGGATCTTTTGAGCAGGATCCGAGTAGCTCATGAGAAGGATCAGGTATTGTTAGATCTCTCTAAGGCTACTGGTTCCGAATATCAGGTTTCTGCTAACGGGACTATCTTGGTGCATGGACGAGTCTGTGTACCTAAGGATGAGGACTTGAGGCAGGAAATTCTTAGAGAGGCTCATGCGAGTAAGTTTTCGATTCATCCGGGAGCGACTAAGATGTATCGGGATCTGAAGCGGTATTATCATTGGGTCGGGATGAAGAGGGATGTGGCGGATTGGGTGGCAGCGTGCAACGTGTGCCAGCTGGTGAAGGCTGAGCATCAGGTTCCTAGTGGCTTATTGCAGAGTTTACCCATTCCAGAGTGGAAGTGGGACATGATCATTATGGATTTCGTGGTAGGGTTGCCGGTTTCTCGGACCTATGACGCGATTTGGGTGATTCTGGATCGTTTGACTAAGTCAGCATATTTTCTGGCCATTAAGAAGACGGATGGAGCTGAGGTCTTGGCTAAGAAGTATGTGAAGGAAATTGTGAGGTTGCATGGTGTGCTAGCGAGCATTGTGTCGGATAGAGATCCGAGGTTTGCTTCAGTGTTCTGGAGAGTTTTTCAGGCTGAGATGGGTACTAAGGTGCATATGAGTACAGCTAATCATCCGCAGACGGATGGGCAGTCCAAAAGGACGATTCAGACACTGAAAGATCTGTTGAGGATGTGCGTTCTAGATTGGAGTGGTCATTGGGCGAATCACTTGAGTTTGGTGGAGTTCGCATATAACAACAGTTTTCAGGCGAGTATTGGTATGGCTCCTTTTGAGGAGTTGTATGGGAGGCCATGTCGTACTCCGCTGTGTTTTACCCAAATGGGGGAGAGGAGCATCTTAGGGGCTGATTTCGTTCAGGAGACGACGGAGAAGATATGTGTTGTGAAGCTGAACATGAAAGAGGCTCAGGATCGGCAGAAGAGTTATGCCGATAGGAGAAGGAAAGAGTTGGAGTATGCAGTCGGAGATCGAGTGTATCTCAAGATGGCTATGATGCGGGGTCTGAACAGGTCCATATCCGAGGATAAGCTTAGTACGAGGTACATGGGTCCGTTCCGGGTTGTGGAACGTATGGGACCAGTTGCTTATCGGTTGGAGCTGCCTCCGATTATGGAGAAGATCCCTGATGTGTTTCATGTTTCAAAACTCAGGAGATGCTTGCATGCTTCTGAGGAGGTAGCAGTGACGATTCCTGCAGATCTTCAGCCTAATCTGACTGTTGGTATGAGGCCGGTTAGGATTCTTGAGAGAAGTATAAAGATTCTGCGCTGGATGAGAGTGCCGTTGTTGAGAGTCTTGTGGGACTGTGACGGTATTCAGGAGGAGACTTGGGAACCAGAGGCAAAGATTAAAACGAAGTTCAGGAAGTGGTTCAAGAAGCAAGCCGATGAGTGAATTCGTTTTTCTTTGTGGTTTCCAGTTTCAGTTCTGTGGTGTGATCACCGTGTGTGGTGAGGTTTTTGGTTGTGGATTTTGTATTTTCATTAAGTTGTAATGATTATGACATTTTCCAGTTGAATAAGAAAGTGTTTGTCTTATGTTTTGACTTTGAGAGTCATGTGTTTGTAGTTAGAGAATCTTGAAATGGAAATTTTATTGTGAATAGAACTTGCCAGTTTCGGTGGGGACTCTAGCGGTTTGTGTGTGTATGAGAGAGTCTCAGAATAGAAGTTTTACGGTGGTTAGAACTGTATAGTTCTGGAGAGACTCTGCAGGGACATCCGGGGTGAGGGATGGTCCGGGTGGTCTGTGATGATCACGATTGTGATGGTATTCCAGGTGGGGAATATTATGTGAGACCTTAGGAGGTAATTCCGGTCAGAGGTGCATTATAGACGTTAGGAATTGATTACATAGCTCAGAGATAGACATTGGGTCTTTCTTGGAGATGAGTCTCCGGCAGATCTTGAGAGATGCGTCTCTCCGGGGGACAGTGGGTTCCCTGCATACCGATCGTTCGTCATGACTGCGAGGACTGAAAGCGTGAGGGTATGGAGATAGTTTGGGAGGTTTCGACCTCTGGCAGATCTTTGAGAGATGCGTCTCTCCAGGGATAGTGAGATCCTTGCATACCGAGAGCTTGATAAACTGTGTGTCTTGATGGGTTGAGGTGTGGAGATGGTTGAGTATCAAACACCGTCAGGACTGCGTGGACTGAGGTGGGTTGGTACTAGACACCGAGAGCTGAGGGGTGATGATCCCGAGACCTAGATGGTGGTTATGAGTTATGAGCTATGGGCAATCAATGTCTGAGACAGGTCTGTATGCATAGGACGGATGTGAGCCTCGAGAGGGTCTGGGAGATGTAGTCTCCGGTGTTACTGACGGGTTGGCCAGGGGTTAGCTTGGTGGGTAGTGTTTGAGGATTCAAGGACGAATCCAGTTTTAGTGGGGGAGAATTGTGACACCCGTGAACCATTTTTGAGGAAAATGGAGGGGATGTCGATCGACACACGTGGTGTCTGTCGATCGACAGGGCTCTTAAGGGCTGTCGATCGACACACCTAGTGTCTGTCGATCGACAGGTACCTAAATTGGTCGGTTTTCTTGTTCGATTTAAGGCGTTCAATTGGACCGGGCCAATTTGGGGAAACCCTAGCGCTTCGTATTTAAGGCTTTTTAGCCGCATTTGAGCGAACCAAAGTCCCAAAAATCAGCAGAGAGAGTTTGAGAGGAGTTCTTTGGTTCCTGTGAGTTTCTTGAGTGATTTGGAGTGGATTTTCGTGGTGATTGTCGTGGATTTCGTGTCTAGCCTCAATTCTACCAGTTTCTATCCGATCAATTCAAGGTGAGTGCGAGACCATGGCTTCTGGGCCGGTGGATTCGTTAGGGTTGAATGGTGATAGATTTGGAATCTTGTGATTTGATCTTGTGATGTTTGATTGAGACTGTGATTTGTGATTGTTGTGTTTTGATTGTGATTTTCGTGCAGGTTTCGTCTTAACGCAGAGGAGGAATCGATCCGAGAGGATAATGATCGATTTTGCCATGAATCTGCGCAGGCCTGTCGATCGACAACCACTGGGTATGTCGATCGACAGACCAACACGAGAGCTGTCGATCGACACCTAGAGGTTGTGTCGATAGACAGGCTGATGAGGTGCTGTCGATCGACAACCTTTAGGTCTGTCAATCGACAGGTATATAAAGTGTTGTCGATCGACACCTAGAGGGTGTGTCGATCGACACCTAGAGGGTGTGTCGATCGACAGGCACCTACAAAAGGTGTCGATCGACACCTAGTGGTAGTGTCGATCGACAGCCTGTCTGGATGGCTGTGGTTGAGCCGTGTTCTTGTGATTATGCGTTGATTAATGTATGTTTGCCTGTGCGGATCCATCGCGTCTGAGTGCGCAGTCGTAAATGGGATGACCGTCTCACTGGGTATTTGTGATAATAGTCACACATCTCTTTTTCCATGTGATGCAGGTAAAGGCAAATTGTGATCGTGGAATCATGGCAACGAAGAGGGAGATGATCTAGGGTCTCGGGTTTTCGTGCTTTGTGTTGTTGCTTTCATCGTTTTTAGATCGGCTGTTAGGTTGCTAGTTTGTTGGAACCTTTTGATTTGGAATTGTTCTTGGATTGGATTGGTTTAGTAATTTTATTAGAATTGGAATTTTGTTTGGTTATCCGCTGTTTGTTTAGTTTTGTTGTTGATTGGTTGTTGAGGATAGCATTTATGGGAATGCTAATCCGAGACCAAGGGTTTAATGTTTAAAAAAAAAAAAAAAAATGGGTCGGGTCGTTTCAATCTTTATGTTGTTGTCTTCATGTTGTTGTCTTTATGTTGTAATATGTTGATGTAAGACATTTGGTAATATGTAAGATTTGGGGTTGTATTTTGATGTTCCTATATGATATCTTGCTATTTAAACTCGTGATATACTTCTACTAGAACTCCCAAACTCTTCTTTACTTGCTTCCAAACTCTAAACAACTCACAAACTCTTATTTTGTTGCTTGCAATCTCTTGTATAATAAAAATTGTCAATACTTGCAAAGTATTTTTCAATTACCATCAAAACCCAAAATTTATGTTTTTCCATTTTTTTCTAAATTACCCAAAAATATCAAAATATGTCTTACCATCCTCATACTTCTAATTCTCAAGACAATTCTGATCAAATTTGTGATGATCAATTCGATCAATTTTTTTAGACGGCTATTCAAAATTGTCTAGATTATTGCACTGAAGAAGAAGCGCCCAAAAAACCAAGGAAAACGAGTTAACATCGAAAGAAGACGCGAAGATGGTCATATTAGATTATGGAATGATTATTTTAGCGATCATCCAGTTTACCCTGCTGATAAATTTTGCCGACGTTTTAGAATGCACAGGCCATTGTTTATGCGTATTGTTGAAAGACAAGATGAGGTACCGTACTTTTAACAAATACAAGATGCTACCGGAAGGTTTAGCCACTCTGCCCTAGTCAAATGTACAGCCGCAATTCAGAGAATGGCATATGGTCTTTCAGCTGATGAGATAGATGAGTACCTCCGGATCGGTGCAACAACTGCCTCAATGTGCTTAGACTATTTTGCAGATGGAATTGTGACTTTATTTCAAGATAAGTACCTCAGAAGGCCTACTCAACAGGATCTCCAACGATTACTACAACTTGGAGAGTCCCGGGGCTTTCCTGGCATGATAGGAAGCATGGATTGTATGCATTGGGAGTGGAAGAATTGTCCCACGGCGTGGCATGGACAATATTCACGTGGACATGGAAAACCTACAATCGTTTTAGAGGCAGTCGCTTCAGAAGATCTCTAGATTTGACACGCATTTTTTGGAGCTCTAGGTACTTGTAACGATCTCAATGTTCTTGATCGCTCACCAGTTTTTGATGATATATTAGAAGGGCAAGCTCCAAAGGTCAATTACTATGTCAATGGTAACAAATACCATATGGCGTACTATATCACAGATGGTATATATCTGAAATGGACAACTTTCATCCAATCGATTTCTCAGCCACAGGGCCCGAAAGCATTATTATTTGCTACTACTCAAGAAGGTGTCAGAAAAGATGTCGAGCATGTTTTTGGAGTGTTGCAAGCTCGATTCACCATTGTCAGAAACCCGGCTCTTAGTTGGGATAAGAAAAAAATAGGGAAGATAATGAAAGCATGTATCATATTGCACAATATGATAGTAGAAGACGAACGAGACCTAGGCACTCAAGAAGATATACCATCATTCACACAAGGAGAAGACAACATGCTTTCACCAGCTGACTACGTTTTTTCTTCGGCGACGCCTACAAATATCAACAATATGATGGCCAATCGAGCTATTCTTCGTGAGAAAAAATGCATGAACGATTGAAAGCTAATTTGGTTCAGCATATTTGGGAAAAAAATGCTAGAGCTCATCGATAGAGCCGAGTTAAGAAAGTTATTGATCATGGTTTAAAATGTTTGTTTATCATTTCGGTTTGACAATAATCGATTTTATGTTTCTTTTTGTTTTTGCGGATTGTAATAAACGTCTATAATTTTATGAAACATGTTAAATTAGTGTTTTTAATAAATCTTGTATATTTATTTATAGTAATTTCATTTTCTTTCATTTTTTTATTCAATTTTTTTTTTTTTCTTATGAAACCCAATTAAGTGTCATGGATATAAACCTTCAAAACTACAAAAAATCAAATTAAGTGTTAAAAGTTAATAATTATTAGTAATTTAATGCAAATAACCTCATAAGTGTCCATGGTTATTCATGCTCTAGCATGTGTCTCATACATGCAACAGGTGGGGAACATTTTTTTTTTTTTTTGCTAAACTTAAGCTTGTTCTAAACAGGTGGGAACATACGAAATAAGAGTTTGATGGTAGCTTTAAAAGAATGGAATGACAAATGATTTATGATACAAAAATAATCATTAAGCCTTCATCGTAAAATATGGAACATAATCACAGCATTGGTTTGCATCAGATTTGTTTTTCATTCCATCTTGATCAAGTGTCTTAGAGATTCCATTGCCTTATCCATAACCCATTACTTGATCAACCGTCTAAGGGAATATTCCATAGCTTCATCCTTTACTACTAAAACACAAGTCACTTCACCAATTAAAAGTTGACATGTGGCTTTTTTCAAAACTAAATTAATAGAAATGGAAAAACAAATTAAATGATCAGTTTCACTAGAATCACGAGAACAAAAAAAATGTCACTCCTCTTTCCACTCATTCAGTAACCGCACATACAAAAAAAATTACCACAATTTTTTATATATTTCAATATTTTGAGTATATGGACAAAATACAGTTTTCAATTTATTAAATATATATATTACAACAACAAAAGCCCGTGCATGCACGGGCGATAATACTAGTAAATTATAAGTCTTAAGTTTGGAAGCAGAGGTGACTAAATTTTGTCGATCGTCACTGCTTTCGGTTTAACTCACAAAGACAAATAGATAATGTGAAAAAACAAATAAAAATAGAGTAATTCTTACACCATCATTGAAAGTAGGATAATTTGCCCAATAACTATAAAAAAAAATTATAATTAGACAAATAACCAAAATGGCCCTATGTGGCTTAATTACAACCATTAGATTAAGGTATTTTGGCTATTTGCCTAATTATAAATTTTTTTTGGTTATTTAACAAATTACCCTTAAAAATATCGACGTTTTAGTAAAAAAAATTATAAAACCAAAAAATATGAAAAAGACGTTTCAAGGAACACGGAGTTAGTTAAGGAGCAGTTGTATTAGTAAATAAAGGGACCCCACGAGTTGTGGCCTTCTCCGGCTCGGTCCAGACATAGCCGACCTCGTTGTTGTATCTTTCGGTGCGAAGCAAGTGGGTTTATGTAACACGTGGCTAACCATTTATTCCCCAAATCCATAAGAAAAAATTATTTCTCTTTTTTTCTTCTTACACCATCATGATAAAGTATCGACGTTTTTAAAATAAATCTTTACTAAATCATTTTTTATGTGTATAAAACATATTTATATAATATTTCACTAATTTATTTATACTTTATATTATGTGGAAATTTATAAATTGACTGTTGAGAAGAAGAAAAATAAACTCCACACTTTAAAAGAGTGGTAAAAAATGAAATTATATATGGTTTGAAAAATTCTCGACAATGTGACTAATCAAGAACAAAGCTTTTTCGTCTAGTATATAGATGTTCCCTTCATAAAAAAAGTTATAGCTGTTCCTAGGATAATTAATATTATTTCAATGTATCTTCAAGAATTACATAGTAATGCTGACCGAAGTTTTTTAGAATTAGAACTGTTTTCGGTCAGATATGTTAATTTTAAAATTAGATTCTTTTATATTTAATTTTTTTTGTGTGTTAAAACTATTCTTTTGAGCTGTGTGCATGATGTGTGATTCTGTCATCTAGAAGACCAAAGTTGCCCAACATGTTGATTTAATTAAAAACTACTTGGATACTAGTTAGGATACACTGCCTTAAATACTAATTTGTTTTCCCCTTTTTGGTTTTTTTTTTAATTGTGTCATATTCTCAATTTCTCATCAAATTAATACGTCACGTTGAAGACCCTTACAAACATAATAAATATCTGTTGACATAAGAAAACACAATAAATATCCTTACTCTTATTTATAACTGGAAGTGTGAAGATATATGGGTCAATCTAACAAACCCAAATCATCTGAATTTGTAATTTCCTTATCATTGTAAAATATCT
This sequence comes from Arabis alpina, assembly GCA_900128785.1. NCBI lineage: Eukaryota > Viridiplantae > Streptophyta > Magnoliopsida > Brassicales > Brassicaceae > Arabis > Arabis alpina. The sequence goes on along the minus strand of LT669788.1, from coordinate 21,993,998 downwards.
ACATGTACGGTTGCATACGTATTTATTTTACAAAAATTGTCCGGAATTTTTACTATAATATATAAGATATTTAGAAATAAGTATAGATGCGCATGGTTTATAAAATCCGTGAAGGATTTGGGGAGGAAAATAAAGCAATTTAGATGCTTGATTCGACTATCATATATATGTGATGGTTCGATGGATCTAGAAATTGCTCAACCACAAAAAAGGGAGATTCTTTACTTAGCTGGATTTTAATACCTTTTGAGCTGATAATTTGAAAGAGATTTGGTTGGTAGTTTGGTACCAAATTGTTTAAGAATATTAATAGCAACGTTGTAGTATCGAGCAGTGGTTAAAGGTTAGCATATAATTTGATTATATTTCTTCAGTTTGACAAAATTTTAACGCCTACCTTCATTTTTCTTTTAAAAGATTCGAATGTTGAATAGTCCCCTATTATTTTCGGGTGGTGGAATGAGTAGGCGATTTGCGTATACGATAAAAATAGGTGCAACCATGTTGAGAAGTTCTTTTTATTATATTGTCTTTTGTCAATACATTTTTATTTTCGTATACAATATCTAACACTGACTATATTGTTTCTCACTAGATTTAGATTTACGTGTCGATTTAATCAAGCGTAACATATGATATGATATAAGATCTAAATATGTATAGTGCTGGGTATAATAAATTCACCCCCATGTCATTGCTAAAACTCAATTCATCAATTATATGTTAAGCTCGTTAATGATATGTTCAACCAGTTACTGCTAATTCCTTGTTTCAAGGAGCTTTTGACAAACTCTGGTAGTGAGAACAAAGTCACAATTCATAGCATTGACAAGAGAACGTCGACGAATAGTGAGTACCAATAAATGGTCTGACCAACGACGAAATGTAATTTATAGATTAACCATCTACCGATAACTTTAATATCAATTTATTAATGATCAACGGTTCAGCAAGACAACCGACCTCACTTCTAACACGTTCCCATTTCTAAGTGAAATATGACGAGAGACCGACATACCATCCGACTTCTAAAAGAGTTAAAATAGACCAACGACCAACATGTCTAGTCCAACAAAGATTAGGGATGACCAACGACAGGCAGTGCTCAACGACACGCGAGAAGAATCCTAACAGTGCTTACGACGAGTGATGAACGATTGACAAGATCATCTCTTTATAATTTTCTTTTGGATTCTTTGTGATTCATATCGAAACTCATCTATTAATAAAGGTAATCTCTTCTCGTAATTCTGTAAAATTGTTTTCCATTCGAACCGGTAATATTTTGCACAAACATATAATACTTTTTAGTTTGTGACGACACATTCTACATATATACACATAACACATGTCTATTAATATTAACCCTATACACACTGGCCTCTCAGTTGATCAATGTATATATGTTACAAAAATCTAAATTTATGCAATGCAATTAGATATTTTCATTTAATCCTTTTGTTCTACCGAAATACTGTAGTATATAAAAGCTAAACATAATAACAATGATTGTATTTTTATACAATAAACAAAAGATAACATTATTATATAAAGATATGTAGATTATGATCTCAGATTAGCTTGTAGACTACCTGTAAATTCAACCACTCGATTTTGGTAACTTCAGCTTATCACTTAAGATTAAGACCTTTGAAAAAAAATGAAATTAGAGGACGTAAAAAACGAAACGAAACGGAATACGTAACTTGGTCATATACGAACATTTGTGTGGAGAAAAGCCAAGTAACCCAAAAATTGCATGCAAGCCAACGATTATTTGAGAAAAGTCAAAGAAGAAGAGACTTTGTCCGTTAGCCGTTACTAATTAGAACACAACAACAGTCAAATGTAGAGTGAGTCTTGTCTTTTAATCGTCTCGGAGTCAACGAAGTCTCGCAGTGGAGCCCACTCTTTTCTTTTTCTTTTGACTAATGAGTCATTAACGAAGTCTAACCGTTTTCTGTAGTGTTTTGTTTGCACGTAATCTCCTCCGTTGTTCAAGGCGCGTGAACGTCACTCTTCATATTGGTGAAGTGTCTTTCTCTTTTGGTTTTTTTTAGAAATTCGTTAATTAATCTTTTCTACCGACCATTCCGATTCTTTATTTTAATTTCTCATTTAATTAATTTATCATACATTTGTATTTTGATCGATTTTTTTTAGCTGTTAATGACATAATATCCCTTTTGTTATCATTGTAGAGTTTGGTGTATGCTTCTCTTTAATTTTTTTTAAAGGGCTTTCATTAAAATAAATAAGGTAATAGGATATATAAAGTTTAACAAAACCAGAAACTACTTGCAATTTCACATTTCGTTACATTGCTCGTGATGCAAATAGTTATGCTGATCAGTTAGCAAAACAAGCTAGACTTCAATTGCAAAGCTATCTTGTAAAATGGCCAATGTAATGTTTTTAATCAATAAATTCTATAAAAAAAAAAAAGAACCAGAAACTACCATAAAGACAAAAACTAAAACCATAGATATGCTCCTCTTTAATTATTACAAATGTATATATATATTTCAAACCAAAGTTGAATTACACACGTCTTGTGACTTTGACTCATCACAAAATTCATTACTAGTAAATTTGTTAAAAATAATGGCCTTTTCTACGGACAAGAAATTTTCAACAGTTTGAAAAAAAACCATTCATTTTAGTATGGTAAAAAAATACAACATTGGGAATAACATATCAAGAGTTGAAAGACAAATAAAATAAATTATAGACTTAAAAGCTAAACGACGAGAATTTTGTTATCAGAAAAGTGAGAACATCTGGTATTAGTTAAACGCATATTTATAATCAAATACAATCATAATTTTAATTATTTTCGCAATAAATATTTTCAGTAAAATATAGACTTAAGCGTTTGGGTGTAATAACTACGAAGTTGTAATTTATTGACCTTTTGCATATATAGTCACCACTAGATATCGTTGGCTAGTGGTTAAACGCAAATGTTAGTATTGTTGTGTTCTAATTCAAATTTTGATGCAAAGGAAACTGATATGGAGTCATGAATCTAGGCATGAATCCTTCTTAGCTAATTTTTTTAAAAAGTAGTACAAAACTTTAGTATGATATAAACTTAAAAGCAAAAAGAAAACGTAGAATCAGTAATTGGGAATACGGAAGTGACCGTCAAATCGTTAATGGATAGTTACAGTCTTACAGAGTAGGCCTATTACAGAGGTCAATGAGTTAAATAACAACTTCTCTCTCTCTGTCCTTTATTCCTTCGATGCCACAAGGTTGCCGATCCCTAGAACTGATCAACACCACGTCAGTCGAAGTTTCTGATTTACTTATTTAATGGTTTATCCATAACTTTTCCTCGAAATATTTACATGTTGACCCTTCTCATATAAGTAATAATTTTTTTTTAAATGCAGAAACAAAAGAGAAAGATGAGGCGTAAAACACATGTTGCCGAGTCATTATCAACTACGGGTGCATAATGATGGAACAAAGCACAAATCTTATAACGCAAACTAACTACAACCTTCTTTTGGGGTCCAAATCCACGACCCTAATGTTTTGGAAATAATAAAACTACGAACCTTTACCAAAAATAAAAGTACAAGGCATTATAATTTCTCATTATAAATAAAATATGGGTTCATATTAATTAATTTCACACACGGTTACTTTATATTGTTACTATAATGGACCATGAAATGATATGCATATGAACTGCAATGATACAGTATCCACTTTGTTTTGTGGGAGACACTTACCAGATTTTGTTAAATTGGCTTTTCCTCTTTTGAGTTGGGTTATTGTTAGTGGCTGAATTTTCTTTTGATTTATCGAACATTTTGTTATTCTTTGTAAACGGACAAACAAATAGCCATGTATTTGAAAATAGCTTATATGAGGACAATATACAAAAGATTTCCTCACAAGACTCTATGGGAATGATATTAGCTACTAACAAGTAACGATAATAATCACATCACAAGGTTTCAATGATTTACAATATAGATCTGTTGTTCCAAATCTCAATCTACATCATCATATTTATAATTATAAAAAAATAGATGAACGAAAGTAATTTAATATTTGTATAGCTTCAAAATTAGTTACTTGGGAGAAGATATTTGAATAACTAATATTTGAATATTCCTAATTTTCACACTTCTGGTAAACTAAGGCAAAAATCATATACTTACATTTACATCACATATTTATTATCAGTTCTCAAGTCCACAACAATATTGCATATAGGTGCGAGACTTCAGATATAAAGGAAGAATCGACAAACTTGTGAGCGTCATATCCTAATAAGACCCAGATATGCCTGCTTATCTTCATTTAAATGTGGATCAAAGAATATGTCAAAGTGTCTTCACAATTTAAGACAACCTCCTTTATTATTTTTGCAAAATTATATTGATTTTATTTAAATATATTTTATGGAATTCTTTTGTTTAGTTGATCGACAAATGGTATATAATTCTCTGTCTTTATTCTTTCCACACTAAATATTTTAAAAGCATACAAATTATCTAAACGAAAATGGTGGTACATAAAATAGCACACCAATTAGTTATATATATCAAGATATTTCATACATTTCATTTAAGTATGATTTACAATATTGTAGCAAAATAAGAATGATTACTTGGTTATTAATCATAAAATGTAAGAACATTAGTTTATAAAGCAATTGTATATCAGTCAGTATAAATAAACAGTATAAAAAATTGCAAATGGGATTGTAAAATCGTCTAATAGTTTAATCGGTTCATCTAAATATTTATAAACGATGTTTTAAATCTATTTATTTTTAATTATTTGATATACGTATATATGATTTCTAAAAATATCATTTTTTTGCCGTAAATATCATATATTTAAGCTTATATTTGTAAATAAAGTAATCATTGAATCATGCAACCCCAAATTTATTCCAGTGCCACTCGCTCGGATCGAAATTCGAAAGTTATATTCTCTTTTTCTCTTTACCTAATTTAAAAATCACCAAATAAATTCAATCCGAATATTATCAAGTTATCAACATAGTATATGCCCTTACATATTATTTCCGACTTTTCTCTATCCGAATTTCCCGCCCCATGGTTTTTATCCCAATAATTACATTTAATTTTAATTATTCTTATAAAACAGAAAAGGAGTAAAGTGTCAGAGAGAATCGAAGGTCCATATCAGTAGAGAGTAAGGAAAGTGAAATCACGATAATAAGAATTCAAGTTCCTAAAACAGAAATTAATATGACGCTAAAAAAATAACTAAAATAAAAAAAAACAGAAAATTTAATGTAAGAGAGACACGTGTCATTACTCAACCCTACACTAAAGAAACAGGCTCCTTCATATTTTTTTCCATTCTTCAAGGCTCTTAAACTATCTTCTCTCGTCTCCTCTTCGGATAATCCTATCCTTCTCTCCCTATAAATACCTCTCCACTCTTCCTCTTCTTCCACCATCACAACCACCGGAAAAAACCTTCTTCCCACAAAGTTTTCTCTTTCTTCTGTCTACTTCTGATCATAAACATGGTCGGTCACCAAATGGAGAAAGCTGCAAATGGTGCGGCTGCACTGGAGACGCAGACGGCTGAGTTAGATCAGCCGTCTCCGCTCCGAAAGATCATATCGGTAGCTTCGATAGCTGCCGGTGTACAGTTCGGTTGGGCTTTACAGTTATCTCTATTGACACCATACGTGCAGCTGCTTGGAATCCCACATAAATGGGCTTCTCTGATTTGGCTATGTGGTCCAATCTCCGGTATGCTTGTTCAGCCAGTCGTGGGTTACTATAGTGACTGTTGCACCTCAAGATTCGGCCGTCGTCGTCCTTTCATCGTCGCCGGAGCCGGTTTAGTCACCGTTGCTGTTTTCCTAATCGGTTACGCGGCCGATATAGGTCACAGCATGGGTGATAAACTTGACAAACCGCCGAGAACGCGAGCTATCGCGATTTTCGCTCTCGGGTTCTGGATTCTAGACGTGGCTAACAATACCTTACAAGGACCATGCAGAGCTTTCTTGGCTGATTTATCAGCAGGGAACGCGAAGAAAACGAGGACCGCAAACGCGTTTTTCTCGTTTTTTATGGCGGTTGGAAACGTTTTGGGTTACGCGGCTGGATCTTACAAGAATCTATACAAAGTTGTCCCTTTCACAATGACCGAGTCGTGTGATCTCTACTGCGCGAACCTCAAAACGTGTTTTTTCCTCTCCATAACGCTTCTACTCTTAGTCACCGTCGTTTCGCTCTGTTACGTGGAAGAGAAGCAATGGTTCCCTGAGCCAACCGCGGACGGGAAAGTCTCGAACGTTCCGTTTTTCGGAGAGATTTTTGGAGCGTTCAAGGAATTGAAAAGACCGATGTGGATGCTTCTTATAGTCACTGCACTAAACTGGATCGCATGGTTCCCTTTCCTTCTCTTCGACACTGACTGGATGGGTCGTGAGGTGTACGGAGGAGACTCAGACGCAACCGCATCCCCAGCCCTTAAAAAGCTTTACAACGACGGAGTCAGAGCTGGTGCGTTAGGGCTTATGCTTAACGCGATTGTTCTTGGTTTCATGTCTCTTGGTGTTGAATGGGTTGGTCGGAAGATAGGAGGAGCCAAAAGGCTTTGGGGAGCTGTTAACTTCATCCTAGCCATTTGCTTGGCCATGACGGTTCTGGTCACGAGACAGGCGGATAATCACCGGCGACATCACGGCGGAGCTGGAACAGGACCGCCTGGTAACGTCACTGCTGGTGCTCTAACTCTCTTTGCTGTTCTTGGTATTCCTCAAGCTGTAAGTGATCTCTGTTTCTCTCTGTTTTCTTCTTCCGGTCATTATTATTTTATTATCTACTTAACATAAGATTACCGTTACTCAAGAAAGAAATTAATTAAGTAACGTAATTTTGACCAGATTTTCTTACCAACTTTTTGTTTATTAATTGCAGATAACGTTCAGTATTCCTTTTGCATTAGCTTCCATTTTTTCAACTAATTCCGGTGCCGGCCAAGGTAATTATCGTTTTTTATTTAATGTATAATTACCCGTTTTGTTTTGGATAATAAAAGTCTGCAATCTTCTTAAAGTGTTGGGACCTGAAAAAAGCTATAAGCATTTAATACGTACAGATTCATAATTTAATAACTTATTGATATGATTTATTTATTTTATAAGTAACCGATATTAATATATGCGGTTTTTGTTTGTTTTGAATTTTTTAATATATGCGTTTCATTGACACATATCTACAAAACACAATTTTTCGACCACACTTACAAGCTTTGAAAACTAAATATTTGTATTATTCATTCCACAGGACTTTCTCTAGGTGTTCTGAATCTGGCAATTGTTGTCCCACAGGTAAAAACAATTTTGAAATTAGTTTTATTTATTTAATATGAATATTTTGTTCTCATGGCTGATATATATTTTGGAATGATTAAAACGTATAGATGGTGGTATCTGTGGGAGGTGGACCATTTGATGAACTCTTCGGCGGTGGAAACATTCCAGCGTTTGTGTTAGGAGCGATTGCGGCCGCGGTGAGTGGTGTATTGGCGTTAACGGTGTTACCTTCGCCGCCGCCGGATGCGCCTGTATTCAAAACTGGGGCTGTGGGATTTCATTAAAAATTTAGTAATGTTTGATTCACTCTTTTTCTCTCATAAAACAGTAGTGTTATTGTGCAAATCCTACATAAAGAAAAAAAGAAGGAAATTAAACTTCTTAGGTTGGTTTGTATTTTACCTGAACCCACTATGTTCCTTTTCTTTTGTAACTGAATTTTAATTTGGAGTGCATTTTACTTTTTGTTACCTTCAAGGCTTCAATATTACGACTTCATTGTTTCGGTAGTACATACCTTATTATATTCCTCAAAGAATATTGACTGATCTAAGAATTTAATAATAATTTATTGGATTTCACAAAAATGTACATTACTTTTTTCTTAAAAATATTTCTGAATATAAGCACATTTATGCTAAATATGTTTAATCTAAAAGACTAAAACAAGTTCAAGATGAATGTGGATGAATATATATATTACGATGAAATAAGAACATCTCTATTCGATTTAGAATTATATGTTTTGGTTTTTGGTTATATAAATAATTGATTTAGTTCTTTTGCTTTCCTTATTTTTTTCTAAAGATAATACATATGTTTTGACATTTACTTGATTTTCTCATTCCCAGTGTTTAAACATGGGTTACAAAATAACTTGATCAACCTGTACCGTACATACTTTGATATATATTTTATCTTTGTCAAGTATGATACAAGTTTCGTAATCTACACAAATTTCATTGGCTTCTTAGTTTTATATTTAAATACGATACACACCTTGATAACTTCTGGGACATTTTCAAAATATCTTTTAGTTTTTTTTTTGGTTCACTAAAAATTTATTGAGTTTGAGAAAAAATTACAACTTGAATTAGAGAAAACAACACATAAAGAACCCAAATGTCTATTCTGCAACAAAGGCGGACTTCTTTTCGACATGTTTGGCGATCTTGTTCCGGAGTAGTTGGCTTCATAAAACCATACACTAGACTCCCAAGAACAAACCCGAACTGCTAAACTCAAACCCAATATCAAACTAGATTAACCAAGAACAAAACATAAAACAAACTAGATAAACAACAATAGGGACAATAATCTAAGCCTCAACAAAGAGGGAACATAGCCTCAAACAAAAGGGAGCGAAGCCTCAAACAAAGGGAGCGAACGGAAACGCTTGAAGGATGGTAGGAACGATAGAAATACCGAGTTATCAAAGACTAGATTTGAAATTGAAGAGATTCACCAAGGAAAAATTACGAGAGCAACTGCGATAAAAGACAAGAGTCTCAAAGTTCTTAAAGACTGACCGAAGAAGAGCGCCGGTCAAATCTGAGCCAAGAGGTCACCTAGCCTTCGACGAGATCTGCACACGGCTATGAATCTAATCCAAGATTCGTATTTCGAGTCGTTAATATCCACTACTCTTCCCCAACCGAGAAAAAAATAAAAAACTAAGCAGAAAATTAGAAGTTGTGACCGACGCCAACGCTAACTGAGCCGCCATATGCAGGTCAAATTCGCCGGAAAAGTCTCTGTCGAGAGAGAGAGAGAGAGAGAGAGAGGGGTTTTAGAGAGAGCGAGACCTATATTACGTTTTAGTTTCTTTTCTAGATATCATAATTTTAAGAATAAAGTTTGAAATTTTTTAAAGAATTCATAAATTAATGGTACGGATAAATTCCTAATTTTTTTAATTTTTTTTTAATTTTTTAATTTTTTTTCACTCAGGAATACACCGACACTTTCTCTCTTTAAACTCTCCTCCTTCTCTCTAAACCACCGCGTCTCGTTTTAGCTCAGCGGCAACTCCGGTGGCTTCGTTAGCACCGGACTTGTGTTGTCTTGTCTTTTTTTTTAAACTTTATTTTCTTCCCTTGTTTGTCTTTTGCTTCGAGGTGTTGGGATTTTCATATCCAATCTCTTTAGATCTAGTTTCTAGATCTAGATTTGTGGGTTGAATTTTGTAAGTCCTCTCCTCTTAGTAGCGTTTTCGTCCCTTCTTTTTGGCTCTGAGCGTTTTTGGAGAGGTGTTTGTGCTTGTTTGGTACTTTTCAAGATTTCGTCAGGTTGGGATGTTTTGGATATGGCTGTTTGAGATGGTTATTGGTGACTCTCGCTGTGCGGTTCCCGATCAATCCTTGGGTTAAAGGTAGGAGTTGAGCTAACCTCTGTTCTGGTCTAGTGATTTGTCAATCTAGTCCGGAGAGTTGGGGTTCTTAGAAACGTTTAGCGCATGAATTGATCCGTGAGATCTCTTGATGGTTTGGGCGGCATAGCTGTTCTCGCATCGAATTCTGCTTACCTTTCTTCAGCTCTAGTCCTAGGCTTGCTTTTCTACTGGTTCGATGGTGTTTGATGTGGCTCTTGGCGGTGCTCGTTTCGAGTTGATGTGGTGGTTTCATTTGACGTCTTGAGCTCTATTTACTGATTTGGTTCTATCTACCTTTCTCTCTTGTCATCTATAAATGGAATTCTTGCATCAAGCTTCTTCGATAATGTGGATACTGAAGTATGAGCTTTGAGCTAAACGCTTGTCCACTCGACGGTACTCTTATTTGGGTAATCGAGATGTGTCTTGGTCTTTTGTTGTGGAAGAGATGGATTACGGGGCATTCCCTCGCTCAGCCTGAAAGTTGTTGTCTCTCTGCCTAGGTTTTCTTCAAATTGCCAAGACAGTTGTGCCCGTTCGGTTTTTCTTCGGGAAGTAGTGTGGTAGTCCGATGGGATGACGTTATGGTCTCATTTGTTCTCAACTTCCTTTCGATTTCGCTTTGTGTTGTAGTTTTTGAGTATGTTTATGTTTCTTTCTTTGTCTTAATTGTTGCTTCTAGGGGCTTACGTGTGCCCGTTGACTTTCCTAGAAAGGATATGTCCTTTGCTAGTCTTTGCTGTAATTCAATATGATTATAACGATGAATGAAACAACGATTAGACGAAATTTTTATTTTTAATTTTTTCAATACCTTTTTGAGAAAATTTATTATTATTTGTTTAAATAAGTGAAAACACAAAATATAAGTTTTGAAAAAATAAAATAAACTAATGAATAGACTTTTGTATGTTGTTGTCAAATGAATAAGCAAAGTGTTTATAAATAAAATTTACATCCACCAAAATACTTTATAGTTGAGTACCCTTAGTTCTAGCCTTCTAGGCTTCTAGCTTCTTTAGCTAATTACATTTGCTACAAAATTTGTACTTCTCCTAACAAATACAAAGCTACAATTATATCTAAGAATTATATAGGTCGATCGTCCTTGATGAATCTATATTTAAAGAATGTAAACTTGTGTTTAGAAAAAAAGAAAAAGAAAACAGAATGTATTTGTTAATAAGTTTTATAAAAAGGATATTTTAATTTTGAATACACATTAAACTAGTGTATTCGAGAGGGCTAAAACCGGAAACTTGAAGAAGCAACGTGGGCCTTATCTTCTTCTTCTCTTTTGTATTATCTTCATCAAAAATTTCCAGAGACTTGAAGAGTGTAAATCTCTTTATGATTGAATCGACGATGCTTCTCCATACAATATCTTCTTCTTCTCCTCCTTTTCACCGTCTCTATCTCCACCATTCTGGTTTCTCTCCCAAGATTCAGGTAAACACTCCTCGTTGCTTCGAATCTGGAACTTAGAATTAGCTTAATTTACTCTCTCTATGAAGTTTTGCTAATCTTCCTCCATGTTGGTGAAGGCAGATACATGGAAGGACTTTGCCCATTAGATCTTTTCATGGTATTGCCTTAAAGTTTCATACTTTTCTATAAATCTTGATGCTTTTGAGTCTTTGTATAATGGATCTTGTTTCTTAATGGTTTCTACAGAGTTTTCTGCTAGAGGTTTACCGGATTTGAACAAAGTTTCTTTGAAGAAAGGAGCTACCTTTCTGCTTGGTCAGAGCTTGTTGATGGTTTCTGCTAACCCACAGTTAGCATTAGCAGCAGAAGAAGTCATGAAGCACGAACCTGTTTACGAAGTTGGAGAGTTATTTGAACTTAGTATTCAGCTTTCTTACTTGTTGTTACTTCTTGGTTTGCTTGGAGTTGGTACTTTCTATGTTATTCGTCAAGTACTTGTCCGTAGAGAGCTTGACCTCTCTGCTAAAGAATTACAGGTATTGGATTCAGTTCAAGTAGCTATACTTGGTTTAAGGATTGTTGATTTGATCTGACTGTGTGTTCTGAGTAATGTGAAGGAGCAAGTTAGGAGCGGTGATGCAAGTGCAACAGAGCTTTTCGAGCTCGGTGCAGTGATGCTGAGACGGAAGTTTTATCCTGCAGCTAACAAGTTCTTGAATCAAGCTATTCAGAAATGGGATGGTGATGATCAAGATCTTGCTCAGGTAATACAAAGTTTAAACATACATACACATACACTGTGCCTATTGACATTGAGAGATACGATTCTTGAGACAGGTCTACAATGCTCTTGGAGTGAGTTATGTACGAGAGGAGAAACTGGAGAAAGGAATTGCTCAGTTTGAAATGGCGGTGAAGCTGCAGCCCGGTTATGTAACGGCTTGGAACAACCTTGGAGATGCTTATGAGAAGAAGAAAGAGTTGCCTTTGGCTTTAAAAGCATTTGAAGAGGTTTTGTTGTTTGATCCAAACAATAAGGTCGCTCGGCCTCGACGAGATGGGTTGAAGGATCGCGTTAAGCTCTACAAAGGCGTTGTGGCCGTTAAGTCTAAGAAACGGTAGCGCAAAAGCAAAGATAGCCGACTCCAATCAAGAACCGTTGGTCTCTCTCCTCTCTTGTTTTTGTTTGGTAATTTGTAAGGAGATTTTATGTTAATAGGAAAATGGAACTTGCACTCATCTTATTATTTGGAATTGATACAGAGTTTTGAGTAATGAAAACATAATGGGAATAAACTCACACACAAGATACAAAAGAAGAAGCATACGTAGTTTATAGATGATAAGAGATTATGAAGAAGTGTTTTAAGGACACTTGAGCTTATTGCCATGTGTACGGAGAGTGGCGTAGCAAGGACATGATGCTGTGTTACCGGAAGTTCCAGGCGGTACACACTGACACTTAGCACAGCAACTTCCACAAGCTCTCTTACACACTTTCTTCCTCGACGTCTCTCTGCATCTCCTTGCGCACGCATACCCACAATCTACAAAAAAATCGGATCATAAATTCCTCACTACACAAACAAACAAACAAAGAGGATAAGAACTAAGAAGAGTGTTACTAACTGAGTCTTGGACGATGGAATGTTCTCTTAAACGCCTCCGTTAGGTTCTCGTCGTTCGACTGAATCTATTAGCAAGAAGTGAAGGAGAAAAAAGCAGAGTTTTACTCTCTGGAGAGTTTATTTTGATAAGATGTTTGTATTATCACTTTTACCTGAGAAGAAACAGGGGAAGTTTCAGAGTTGGTGTATGAAGAGACCTCTTCAAGTACCTGTGAAGAATGAGACATAACATTTTCAGAGAGAAGCTAATCTTGAAAAAGTGCGTTTGAATAGTTTTTACCTGAGAAAGCAGAAGAAGAGAGATGAGCATAACTAAAGCCATTACTTTCATCTTCTTAGTTATTAGCTAGTGTCTTTAGAGATTTATTTTGAAGTAGCTAGTGTGTGTGAATGATTCTTTATATAGACACATTTCAGCTAATTTTTCTTGAAAGAAAATCTTCTCTTTGGATAGATATCACATGCATGAACTTTCATCGCTGGACTTGAACAAAAATCACAGATTTTAGATTGTGTTATTGCTGTAAAGTGTTGGAGTTTGATGCAACAGTTTTGATTGGTGCTCTTTTGTTTTTTTTAAGGCACATAAGAGCACCAATCAAAACTGTGTTTAAGGTTATGAACAGTTATTAAGATAACGTATTGATTTCTATGAAATACAGTTTTCAATAAAGTTTAACCAATAGTGTTTCAGTATTGTCTTAAAGTTTGTAAAAATGTATAAAAAACAGTAAAAACTCTATCTTTTATAAACATAAAGTAATAAATTAGCATGCAAGGAAGACGAAGACAATTCAAACCTAGGAAAAATACACGTGTGGAGACAAAAATGGATACTTTGGAAGTTAATGTCTTAATGATTTCTTTGCCATAAGAGTGGTTACAGCTGTTCTCTAGTTGAGAGACAGGGAGATTGAGAGAGATGTATACTGAAGGAAACGCAGACGCAATATTGTTCGAAAAGCAGATGTAGTGTTTCTCAAATCTAAATAGATTTGGGGGTGCTCGAGAGTCTTTTAAGACTTTAAAAATTTTAAAAGATGTTTTTTGCCAAGCATGATTTAAATGTTTTATTAATTTTAAAGCCTTAAAAGCTTGTCTTTTATTTTTTCCTCTTGTTTTTACAAAATGATTTATCTATTATTTTCTCTTTTTCCAAAATTATCAAAATACTCTTTGTAGATTTATATATAATTTATAACTAAAATATTTTGATTGATTAATTACTATTTTTTTTTCTATTCTTTTGAGATCAATTTTTATATAAATGAATAAAATATTAAAAGTTTACAAAAGTAAATGAAAATAACAACTTTTTGCAAAATAAATAAAAATAATAAAATTTTGTCAAATGAATGAAAATATCAAGGTTTTGCAACATGAATAAAAATAATAAAATTTCTGAAAATGAATCAAAAAATTATCACCATTTTGTTTGTGATTGAACTAGTTTTGGGGAAAATAAAATGTTATTTATAGGTTCTACACAACCAAGAAAAATTCAAAGTCAAAACCCTCAAAATATTCAAATACTATTGTTGAAGCTGATTTGAGTTGGAAGTACTTAAAACATCGTTTAGATTATTTGAAAGGTCAATAATGCATTTATAAGAAAGATTCAGAAGCTCTAGAATTCCATGCAAATGTTTTTCAATTTGTTACACTTCTTGATGAAGCTTTTGGTTATTAAACCAAAACATGAAATAATATAATAAATGAAATTTTTTTATTTTAGATATTTTTTTCTTGGTTTATGTTATTTATATTTTTTACAAAAATATGATTTATAAGTATTTATTAATAAGTATTAAACCAAAACATGAAATAATATAATAAATGAAATTTTTTTATTTTAGATATTTTTTTCTTGGTTTATGTTATTTATATTTTTTACAAAAATATGATTTATAAGTATTTATTAATAAGTGAAAAAGTATTTATTAAAATAACAGTCAAAGATTCTACAGATTATATTACCAAACAGTCTTTTATTAGCAGTCAAAATTTCTACAGCCTAAAGTTACAACATTAACAGCCAAAAACTCTACAGCCAAAAGCCTATAGCAAAAGTCTAAATTTAAGTCATTACCAAGCGCCCCTTTGGTATCATAAAATGTCTCAAAATATTAATATGGATGTTCAAATGTTAAAAAGGAAAAAATATATCAACATTTATTAAAAATTGTTTTCTTATGATTTTTTTAATACAAGATCATAAAAAGATGGTTACAGTCAACATGTGTACTTTAAACATCATTAACTGAATATTACCAACTTTTATCTTATAATTTAAAATCATTGAATAACTTATGATTCAACAAAAACTATAGATATTCAATCCAAATTGCCCTCGAACCAAGTTTTTATGGTTTGGATTTGTGAACGTGGTGAAGATGAATCTTGTTGCTCTGGTCCTCCTAATATTAAACATTTTCATTGTTTCATGTGTAGATGCAGGCAAAGTCGTTTTCATGGATTCCAACATCACTTGCGCTTTCGACGACATGGAAGCTGATTTCTGTGAGCTTTGTCTCCATTCTTTGTCGATTTTGCTTGCACTTAAACTACTAAGCTTGCTCATTCTTTTCATAATTTTGTCTCCACTTCTATGATCAATTGTCCATTCGTTTTGTTGGGCATGGATTTGGAGGCCCAAATCCCATCTTTTTAAGTAGCCCATTTGAAGACCAAAGCCCAACAAATTAACCAAACCACAATGCTTTTTGATGATCTAGTTACTTTTTATAACTATAGTTACATTAAACCTTAGATCAAGATACTATATATAGTTGTCACATTTGTTGATGTGACGACTCATGAGATAATACTGAGAGCAGAGCAATACGACCACGTTTCGTGCATTCTCTACGATCATACTTTGTATTATTGAGCGATTATCATTTTTTATATACGACCACCATCTTTTATATGATCGTATACCTTCAATATGACCATTTACCTTTAATTCGTTTGTCTTCTCTCTAAATACGGACATCACCTTATTCTACGATCGTATCCATTTTTACTTAACAGACATCTCGGCCTCTCACAATATACGAACGTACTTTCCCGATCTTGAGATCAACAATTGGCGCGCCAGGTAGGGGGCTTCATAGAGATAGTCTTATACACCAAAAATTGACCCGATCGTCGAACCAGACCTCCCCTCGTAGGAGGTCGAGGTCGTAACCCCGACCGAAGAAGATACGAATCCGACAACCGTCCAACAAGCTCTCGTCAACGAACAGACAACCGTCGTCGAATCCCCCAACCTCCAGCGGGGAGCAATCCGGGTCACTGACGAGCAGGCCGACCTGTCCAGGGTGATGGGCGTCATCATGAGACGCCTAGACGACCAAGAGCAGTTGACACGGCAGACCAATTCTCGGCTTGAGGATTTACGACTCTCCCGAGCGATGACCCGTGACCGAACTGAGGCCGGCAATAGCCGACCCAATAACGACTCCCCACAGCTCGGAGCCAGCTCGTCTCAGACCATCTTCGACAGGTTGGGACGACAGACGGATATATTCGATAGACTCGACCGGTCAACCGACGTGTTCGAAAGGATAGGACGACCATCGGACCAGAACCGACCAGTCGTTCATTCAGACGTATTCGAAAGGCTGAGTCGCCCAGCTGATCAAAACCGACCAGCCGCTTCTTCAGACGTTCATGAAAGGTTGGGTCGAACATCCGAACAGAACCGTCCGGTCATCTCTTCAGACGTTTTCGAAAGATTAGGACGACCAAAACCGACCAGCCGTTCCCGCTTTAGTCAACCCATTAAGCTCGCAACGCTCAAGGCCGACCAGATCCCGGTCGCAAGAACCAAGGACCGATCGAGATTTCGAAATGGAAGATCTCCGAGCAAAGCTTACCGAAATAACCTCGAAGGTGCACCACGAGATTAGCTCTGCCCCAGAAATCGAACGTGTGCTGGCGAAAATGCAGCAAACTCCCTTCACCGACCGTATCATGTCGACCCTGGTCAGAGATTCCAGTAAACTCCGCATTCCGCATTACACCGGAGACACCGACCCGATGCAACACTTAAGGAAGTTCAACCTAGCGATGGGACGTACCCATTACCCCCCAGAGGATAAAGATGCGGGTTGCTGCCAACATTTCGTCGAGCACCTCTCGGGACCTGCTCTAGAGTGGTTCGCCCGTCTTCATCCACGATCAGTCGATAGTTTCCCACAGCTGTCCGAAGCCTTCCTCAAGCATTATTCTATGTATCTCGAAGAAGGAATTTCCGACGCCAACCTCTGGTCCCTAGTCCAGAAGGAGGACGAGACGCTGCGAGGATACATGGACAGGTTCAAAGCGGTGCTCTCGAGGGTTGCGGTCAGTGACAACTCCGCGATCTCAGCACTGAAACAAGGTTTGTGGTATGAATCAAAGTTCAGGGAGAATCTTGTCCTCACTCCACCGACCAGCTTAAAAGACGTAATGCATCGGTCTACGCGATACATCCGTCTTGAAGAGGACAAGACCATTAACACGCAAAAACACTCTCCTGCAAAGCCTCCAACGCATAAGGCAAGACAGAAAGGCGACGGCGAATACCAAGAGCCCCGTCAACACTACGACCAAGAATATAAGAGCAAAAAACTCTCAGTGCACCAGGTGGGAACGGACCAGCCACCTCAGAGAAAGTCGAACAAGTGGATACGGGGGCAAGACTCGAAAGTTACGAATCTATACTGCGATTACCATCAAGTATTCGGTCATTCTACTACACAATGTCGTGGTCTCAAAGATGCACTGCTCACCAGTTATCAGCATGGATAAATAAAAATGGACAGCCCGCCCGATCGCGGGGAAAAACGGAAAGGAGGAGAGAGTTCTGGGCAAGGGGAACAACGGAAGAACAACAACCCTGTCCAACCATTACCACCTAAAGAAGGGCCACCGACCTCAAAAATAAGGGTGCTCGTCATAATGGGCGGTCTCCAGCCAATTCACGCCTCTGTACAATCTCTTAAGAAGTATGAGAAGATGAACCAGGCCGATCCAGATTGTTACGGTCGGGCAGAAGTCGACATGCCAATCATCTTTTCTGATGCTGATACTAAGGATCTCGCGATGCCTCACAACGACCCCTTAGTCATTGAACTCAAAGTCGAAGATTGCGATGTCACACGCGTCTTGATCGACACCGGGAGCGCGGTGGATGTCATTTTTAAAGATACGCTCAAACGAATGGACATACCAGATAGCAAGATTAAACCAAGCATTAGACCCCTGGTCGGTTTCGAGGGAATCACCACGATGACCGTAGGAACGATCAAGCTGAGAGTATACGCTGGTGGCTTGATCAGGGACGTCAAGTTCCTGGTCGTAGACAAATCGGCGGTGTACAATGTTATCATGGGGACGCCTTGGTTGTTTTCTCTCAGAGCAATCGCCTCCACCTACCATTAATGCGTCAAATTCCCGACTCCGACTGGAGTTCACACTATAAGAGGAGATCGAAAGGCAGCTAGAACCTGTTTCATCACCGGGCAAAAATTGTAGAAGTTTAACCTACACATAAGTAATCCAGAGGAGCCGAACGCAACCGAGCCAATACAAGAACTCGCAACCCCGGTGAACATCGATCCGCTACACCCCGAACGATGCGTTAATATCGGTGCTGAGCTTTCCGAATATATCAAGACGGATTTGACCTACTTTCTGAGCGAGAATGTCGCGACGTTCGCGTGGTCGATAGAGGATATGAAAGGCATCAACCCGGCCATCGCAAGCCACGAGCTTCACATTGATCCCACATATAAACCTATAAAGTAGAAACGGAGAAAGCTTGGTTACGAAAGAGCCCGCGCTGTCAACGAGGAAGTTACCAAGCAACTCGAAGCCGGATCGATTACGAAAGTTCAATACCCCGAAAGGCTGGCCAATCCGGTCGTAGTAAAAAAGAAGAACGGCAAATGGCGTGTCTGCATTGACTTTACAGATTTGAATAAAGCGTGTCCAAAAGATAGCTTTCCCTTGCCCCACATCGATCGCGTGGTAGAAGCTACGGCCGGGAATGAATTACTGTCGTTCATGGATGCTTTTTCTGGATACAACCAGATCGCAATGCACCTTCACGACCGCGAAAAGACGTCTTTCATAACCGACCGAGGAACATTCTGCTATCGAGTTATGCCTTTTGGATTGAAAATCGCGGGAGCAACCTACCAAAGACTGGTGAGCAAGATGTCTTCCGACCAACTGGGCGATACGATGAAAGTGTACATAGACGATATGCTGGTGAAGTCTGAAAACGCCACCGACCATGTCGGACACCTTCGGGACTGCTTCAAAATTGTCAACGAATACGGGATGAAACTTAACCCGACCAAGTGCACGTTCGGGGTGACCTCAGGTGAATTTTTTGGTTACATTGTTACACAAAGGGGAATAGAAGCAAACCCAAAGCAAATCACCGCGATCATCAATCTACTGTCTCCAAAAAACAAAAGGGAGGTACAGCGACTGACCGGCAGAATAGCGGCGCTCAACCGCTTCATATCTCGATCCACAGACCGAAGCCTTCCTTTCTACCAACTCCTCCGCGGGAACAAAACATTTGTTTGGGATGACAAGTGCGAAGCAACTTTCAACGAGTTAAAGGCGTATCTAACGTCGCCTCCAGTCCTGTCGAAACCCGAGCATGGCGAAACACTATACCTCTATGTCTCCGTCACAAACGCGGCAGTGAGCGGCGTCCTAGTTCGAGAAGACCGGGGAGACCAAAAACCCCCTTTCTACGTCAGTAAGTCGCTCGATGGAGCAGAGAGTCGATATCCGATTTTAGAAAAATTGGCCATAGCTATCGTCTTCGCCGCTCGAAAACTCCGTCCTTACTTCCAGTCACATACGATCGCTGTAATGTCCACCCAGCCGCTTCGAATAATCCTCCACAGTCCGAGTCAGTCAGGGCGCATGGCAAAATGGGCGGTCGAGCTGAGCGAGTACGACATCGAATATCGCAACCGCACGAGTACCAAGTCACAAGCCTTGGCTGATTTCTTGATCGAGCTACCCCCGAAAGCTATCGCGACCACACCGGCCAATCAAAACTGGAGTCTCTACATCGATGGGTCGGCGTCCCGACACGGTTGCGGAGTAGGGATACGACTGATTTCCCCGACAAATGAAATAGTCGAACAATGTTTCCGACTCGAGTTCAAAGCTACCAACAACGAAGCAGAATGGGAAGCCCTCATCGCCGGGCTCCGCCTGGCCAAAGAGGTCGGGGCTAAACGAGTACACGCGTAAAGTGACTCCCAGCTCATCACTAATCAGTTAAATCACGACTACGACGCTCGAGACGAGCGCATGAACGCTTACTTAAAACTCACAGAAGCTTTAATCCTCTCCGATTTCGACAGCTTCGTTATCACTAACATTCCTCGATCCGAAAACTTTGCCGCTGACGCTCTGGCCTCATTAGCAGCAAGCTCGGACTCCGACCTTAAACGAATCATACCGGTTGGCAGCATAGAGGACGAGCTTGATCGAATCGACCAGGTTGACCAGGCTGTCCCAAACAACCAGACCGACCGTACCGACCATGCCGACCAGGCCAACCAGATAGATTGGCGGGTTGAAATTTCTAATTACATCATGGATGGAAAGGTCCCAGAAGACAAGTGGACGGTACGTCGTCTAAAAACCAAGAGTGCGCATTACTTAGTTAATATATCATGGTTTTTACCATCTTTTGGCCATGATTTAACCCGGTTTTATCGAGTCTTTTTAGTATTTTTCTAGTGTTTTAGAGTCTTGGCAGGTTCGTGTATGAATGGAGCTTAATTGGTGATTATGGAGCATTTTGGAGCATCAAGGAAAGAGCAACTGAAGTCGCGAGGACGGATTTTCAATTGCCGTCAGATTGGCGCGTCGATCGACGGAATCATCCTAGCATTGATCGACGGAAGATGTTAAGTCGCGAAGGAAAATGATTTTTCCAATTCTGAAGATTTCCTTTTTATCCCAGAAGTTCAAGAAGTTAACAAATAAAGCCCAACCCGAATCTTAGCCTATAAATACTGAGTTTTCTTTTAGTTTTCATGAAGCTTTCTTTTATTAAAGACCTAGAGATTAAGAGAGATTTTGAGAGTTAGGGAGACAAGTTTTCAGACCATTCAGATTGCTTCGAACCGTTTTGTATCTCTTTCTCTATCTTTATTTAGTGCAATATTATTCAGTTATCATGTTTTATGTTTCCATGTCTGAGTAGTTTGCTTGTTAGGTTTAAGGTTTTTCAAAGGAATTAAGATGGATTGTTAGAATTGAATTCATGTTAGGATTATCTATTGGTTCTTCATCTAGATTGTTATAACCCTGATTTAGGATTGATCACTCTAAATTAGCTATCTTAGGTTGATTAATTAGAAGCGGAAGCATCAATTGATAACCTGACCATAATCTTAGATGAGCAAAATCACCTATTCTCAAAGGAATTTGGTTTAGGGATTTTGTGAACAATTGAAACCTGAACTTTAATGCTTGCATAAATTGATTGATTTTACAAAGGAATTTGGATTTCTAGGGTTTATGCATAGATAATTAATTCAACGGAAGTCGTTTAATTTTACATTAGAGTTTCAAGTTCGAGAACGGTTCTTTATTAAAATCCTGACAGTTTATTAATTCTGCAATTTATCTTTGCCTGGGAATTTCCCGAAAACCTAGCTTTTGTTTAATTGAATTCTTAAAAACCAACAATCTTTCTTGCTTTGAATTGTTTCTTGTTTATATTTAACTTTAGTTGCTTAGCTCAATTCGAAGTCATAAATCCTATCGTTTGATTTGACTCCCAGTGATTCGACCCCTACTACAATTGACCTCTTAATTTGAGAGAGTAGCTCAAGGTAAATTTGAGCATATCAAATTTTGGCGCCGTTGTCGGGGAGTCAAAATCACCTATAGGATTTTGATTCTAGAATTTAGTCTAAGTTTTATTTTCGTTTTTACGCGTTTTCTTTTGTTTTTGTGTTTCAGTTAGCTAAGATGGTTAATCGAGCTTTGGTTGCTCTTCCGAATGCTCAAGGAGAATTTGTTGACAGAAATGGTAATCGGTACAACAATCTGGGAGACCCCATTGATGAAGCTGGTAACATCATCGAGGTTGAGGATCCGGTTGCAGTAGCACGTGCTGAGTTCGATCATCAACGGGCTGAATGGGAGCGCCATCGCGCTGAGCTTGAGCGTCTGGCTCAGGCGAATCGTGGAGCTCAGGAGGTAGTGGTTAACCAACGCACTTTGGGAGACTACTACCGTCCTGAAGAACATTACGCCAACAGGGCAGCGATTCGACCTCCACGATTCGAGCGAAGAGATTTCGAATTAAAGCCTGCGTACTTCTCTTTAGTGGCTCAACATCAGTTTCATGGGCACCCATCAGAGCACCCCATGGATCATCTTGAGATGTTTGAGGATCTTGCATCTAGCATTAAGGCTAACAACGTATCGGAAGACTACATTATGTGTAAGCTCTTCCCATTTTCTCTTGCTGGAGAGGCAGCCTCTTGGCTGAAGCAGTTGGAGCCAAGGTCACTGACTACTTGAAGAGATACCAAGAATGCATTCCTGAGTCACTTCTACGATGAGTCGCGTTCAGAGGATCTACGAGCTAAGATCTCTACATTCGTTCAGAATCTGACAGAATCTTTCAAGGCTGCATGGGAGAGATTCAAGGGATATCAGAGAGACTGTCCTCATCATGGGTTTACAGAAGTTCAGTTGTTGGGTATCTTCTACAGAGGTGTAGATTGGAAGCATCAGATGGCTTTAGATGCTGCGAGTAATGGGAACTTCAAGACCAGATTCCCAGCTGACTGTCTCGACCTCATCAAGAACGTGTCTACTAGCAACAGTACGAAGAAGATCGATGAGGAAAGAATAAGAGAAGCTGGTATGTCAAGTGGAGCTGAGATTGCTGAGGTCAAAGCTAAGGTAGATTCCATTCATCATCATCTGGTGGGAAAGAAGGCAATTCACTTTGCTCAAGAAGAGGAGAACAATCAAAAGGATGTTAACTACATCAATGGGAGTGGTTTTCAGAATCAGAGGTTTGGAGGCTACAACAGCAACCAAAGGAGTTATGGATCTTCATCTTATCAGCCAATTCCTGCTAAATCTTCAGAAAGTGACGTGAAGGGTTTGCTCGAACAACTGCTTGAGGGGCAACAAAGCCTGACTGTAAATCTCAATGGGAAGATTGACGGGCTTTACACTGATCTCAATGGGAAGATTGGCAGTCTCTGCACTGATCTCAATGGGAAGATTGAGGCCATCAATATTCACTTGAAGAAGCTGGATACTCAGGTAGCTCAAACTGCAGAGAATGTTAAAAGACAAGGGGGTTTTCTTCCAGCTAGAACTGATACAAACCCGAGACAACATGGTGTTGCTGCAATTACAACTAGAATTGAGAAGGTTGTGAAGCCAAACCTGCGAAACAACCCCTCAAATCAGCGAATTCACGAGCTAGAAAATGAAAAAGATGCAGAAATTTTTGCACCAGATGTTACCCCGACGGTACCCCGACGCTACCTCGACGGGACCTCGACGGGTGAGAAAATTCCTGATGTTACCCCGACGGTACCTCGACGGGACCTCGACGGGTGAGAAAATTCCTGATGTTACCCCGACGGTACCCCGACGCTACCTCGACGGGTGAGAAAATTCCTGATGTTACCCCGACGGTACCTCGACGCTACCTCGACGCAGAAACCTGAAAATCTGTAGGATCCTACTGATGTTGTGGAGAAGGTTTATCAACCTAAGATTCCTTACCCCAGGAACCAAAAGAGGTCTAAACAGGAGCTAGAAGAGCTTAGATGCAAGGCTATCATGGATAAGCTACGCATTGAGATTCCATTCTTAGATGCAATGAAGCTTTCTCCTGTAATTCGAAGGTATGTGAAGAGGATGGTTACTAAGAGTTTGTGTGTTGAGGAAGGAGTTGCTATGCTCTCTGAACAGGTTAGTGCAATAATTCTGAACAAGATTCCAGAGAAGCTCATGGATCCAGGAAGTTTTGTATTAGATTGTTCGATCTTCACAGACAGGTTTCCAAGGTCTCTTTGTGATTTGGGTTCAAGCATCAACTTGATGCCACTCTCAGTTGCTGTTAGCCTTGGTATGACTGATTTCCAACCAACAAGGATCTCACTTATCCTTGCAGATAGATCAGTAAGGATCCCAGAGGGAATTTTGGAGGATGTTCCAATAAAGGTTGGAGGTTGTTTGATCCCTACAGACTTTGTGGTTCTGCAATATCCCGAAGAACCCAAAGACCCTCTTATCTTGGGAAGACCATTCTTGGCTACAGCTGGAGCAATGATTGATGTCAAAGGGAGAAGGATTACTCTATGTGTGGGTGATTTGGAGATGAAGTTTGATATGGATCAGTTGGTGAAGAAGCCTACGATTGATGGTCAAACCTACTATGTGGATACACTCACAGACATTGCTCAAGAGGTTTTCAATGAGGTACATCCTAGTGATGCATTGGAGAGGACTTTGATTCGATCTATCGCTGAAACTGAGGAGTTAGATGAAGCTGCAACGGGTTATGCAATGCGAATGGATAGCAATGAAAGAGAGACGAAGAAGGTTCAGAACGTTCTTAAGATGGCTCCTTCCACTTCAAATCATGAAGCCGACAATCCTGTGATTCACAAGTGCCAAAAGATCCCCAAGGTGAAGCGCATAAAGCCCTCAAAACCATTCTCCAAGTTCAGAATTGTCATTCCTTTGGAGTTGAGAGAGAAAGGAGAGGTAGTTGTCCAAGAGATACTGAACAATACTATGAAGCTCTTTCCTGGTATTGTTCCTTGCAAGTCTGGGGGAGTACACTTCAGAGATCCACCTCCAGCCTGAACTTCATACGTAGTCAAGCTAATGACTGTAAACAAGCGCTAGGTGGGAGGCAACCCACTTGTGAGTCTTTTTCTTTCTCTTTTACTTTCTTTTTATTGAGTCAGTTTGTTATAGGAATTCAAAATTGTGAACTTGATTAGATGATATGATGTTGGTGCTTTTGATCGTTTCTGTTTTTGAGTACTTTAAACAGGTACTAACCGTTGAATGACGTGACGAGATGGAGCTTAAAAAACCAGAATACATACGATCGTTTTTCAGACAGTAGCGTCGATCGACGGACCACCTTGTGCGTCGATCGACGAGCACTTCAGAGGTCCGATTCTTTTTCACAATTTTCTAACTTTTACTTTCTTTTCTTTCACCAATTTCAGACTTGATTAACACTGGGGACAGTGTTGTTTAAGTCTGGGGGAGGTAGTTGCTAACATTGTTTTCTATTTTGGTGTCAAAAAGTCGTTTTATTGAGTCAGAACTTGTAGGGAATAATGACCTTTCCTAGGAACAGACGCTCAGTTTTGGCGATTCTTAGTTGTTGCGACGAAGCCTTTGGATGTAGCGAATTCGAAACCATATGATAGTACAGGTTCCCCTCTTATCACGGTTTGCAAAACGAAGTAGATCATACTCCAGACTAGTACACTTGATCCCCATCTCGCTATATTCTCTTTGATGATATCACAACAGTAATCGATCCAACATTCAGGACTTTTTATTCACTTTACCACTCTTTGTTGATCCTGAATGGCCAGCTCATTTTTAGTTGGTACCCAACCCCTAACCTTAACCATTGTTCAAGCCTCATGCGATCTTTTTCCTTAGTTTTATGTGCAGGCATGTGTATAAACACAGGAGACAAAAAGGTCCGACGCAGTTTTTCATTCACAAAATTGCACAAGATGAGGATTTGGTTGGAGTACTTGATAAAGAGCAGCAATGCTAAGCATTCCTTGGGATTTTACGCATAATAATGGTAATTTTCGAGACTAACATTTTGTAAGATCATTTCCCCCCTAGAGTTATAGCTAAAAGTTAAAAAAAAAAAAAAAAATTAAAAAAAATTATTTCGAAAATATAGTAAGGGAAAGGGAAATGATTATCTTTATAAGTCTCTAGTTTCAACAAAAGTCCTAAGGAATGGAGAGGTTAGATGTGGATAGTGGAACATGTTATATAATGGTGTTTGGTTCCTGATTATGATTTGGAGGAGAGAGTGCAATGTGAATGAGAAACTGTGGGCATCAACTGGACCTGACTCTCTCTTGTGATTATGCATAATGTCTGCATCCACCAAATAAAATCTGGTAACCCTAAACACTTTAAGCTCCACTTAAACACAAAAGCCTTTAACATCGCACCTAGCCCTTTTACTTGGTTGATATCATTAGAGAGAATTCCATCATCGCCTTGATCAAGTGTGCGATAGTTAGGAGAATGTGAAACTGATGGGTTTGTAGGTTAAGATTTTAGGCCCAACCTATGATGGTTGAGATTTGTGACCGCCAAAGGTACTTTGTTTATATGCAGCGAAAGAGTCAAAGAAGCGAAAGCTATGTTCCAAAGGATAAGTGAGTTCCCGCGATTTTCAAACCTCGACTTCATTCTTAGTCTCTAGTTTGCTTGAGGGCAAGCAAAAGTTAAGTCTGGGGGAGTTGATATATCATGGTTTTTACCATCTTTTGGCCATGATTTAACCCGGTTTTATCGAGTCTTTTTAGTATTTTTCTAGTGTTTTAGAGTCTTGGCAGGTTCGTGTATGAATGGAGCTTAATTGGTGATTATGGAGCATTTTGGAGCATCAAGGAAAGAGCAACTGAAGTCGCGAGGACGGATTTTCAATTGCCGTCAGATTGGCGCGTCGATCGACGGAATCATCCTAGCGTCGATCGACGGAAGATGTTAAGTCGCGAAGGAAAAGGATTTTTCCAATTCTGAAGATTTCCTTTTTACCCCAGAAGTTCAAGAAGTTAACAAATAAAGCCCAACCCGAATCTTAGCCTATAAATACTGAGTTTTCTTTTAGTTTTCATGAAGCTTTCTTTTATTCAAGACCTAGAGATTAAGAGAGATTTTGAGAGTTAGGGAGACAAGTTTTCAGACCATTCAGATTGCTTCGAACCCTTCTATATCTCTTTCTCTATCTTTATTTAGTGCAATATTATTCAGTTATCATGTTTTATGTTTCCATGTCTGAGTAGTTTGCTTGTTAGGTTTAAGGTTTTTCAAAGGAATTAAGATGGATTGTTAGAATTGAATTCATGTTAGGATTATCTATTGGTTCTTCATCTAGATTGTTATAACCCTGATTTAGGATTGATCACTCTAAATTAGCTATCTTAGGTTGATTAATTAGAAGCGGAAGCATCAATTGATAACCTGACCATAATCTTAGATGAGCAAAATCACCTATTCTCAAAGGAATTTGGTTTAGGGATTTTGTGAACAATTGAAACCTGAACTTTAATGCTTGCATAAATTGATTGATTTTACAAAGGAATTTGGATTTCTAGGGTTTATGCATAGATAATTAATTCAACGGAAGTCGTTTAATTTTACATTAGAGTTTCAAGTTCGAGAACGGTTCTTTATTAAAATCCTGACAGTTTATTAATTCTGCAATTTATCTTTGCCTGAGAATTTCCCGAAAACCTAGCTTTTGTTTAATTGAATTCTTAAAAACCAACAATCTTTCTTGCTTTGAATTGTTTCTTGTTTTTATTTAACTTTATTTGCTTAGCTCAATTCGAAGTCATAAATCCTATCGTTTGATTTGACTCCCAGTGATTCGACCCCTACTACAATTGACCTCTTAATTTGAGAGAGTAACTCAGGGTAAATTTGAGCATATCAGTAGTGATGGATGGAAAGATATACAGATGGAGTGCAGCGGAAGTTCTGCTCCAGTGTGTCAACGGCGATGCGATCAGCGTCATTTTGACCGAGACGCATGAAGGCAAAGGTGGAAATCACTCTGGTGGATGGACTCTCGCAATGAAAATCAAGAAGCTCGGTTTCTATTGGCCGACCATGCTCACCGACTGTGCAGACTACGCCCGTCGTTGCGAAAAATGACAACGTCATGGCCCAATGATCAACTCTCCAACCGAGCCTCTGACGACTGCAACGTCTGCCTACCCGTTTATGAGATGGGCGATGGACATCGTCAGTCCCCTCCCGAGGTCCAAACAAAAGCGGTACGTGATCGTAGTCACCGACTACTTCACGAAGTGGGTCGAAGCGGAATCCTTCGCAAAGATCAAGGCTAACAACGTCCAGGATTTCGTCTGGAAATTCATCATCTGTCGCCACGGACTGCCTTTCGAAATTATCGCTGACAACGGGTCGCAGTTTATTTCCAACACCTTCGTAGATTTCTGCGCAAAATGGAAAATCCGCCTTAACAAGTCAACACCGCGTTTCCCGCAAGGGAACGGACAGGCTGGGGCGACGAACAAAGCTATCATCTCCGACCTGAAAAAACGCCTCGACGTAAAGAAAGGAATCTGGGCTGATGAACTGGATGGCGACTATGGTCGTTCCGAACGACACCACGCCAAGCAACCAAGCGCACCCCCTTCTCCTTGGCATACGGAGACCCTAGATCATCTCCCTCTTCGTTGCCATGATTCCACGATCACAATTTGCCTTTACCTGCATCACATGGAAAAAAGAGATGCGTGAGTATTATCACAAATACCCAGTGAGACGGTCCTCCCATCTACGACTGCGCACTCAGACGCGATGGATCCGCTCAGGAAAACATACATCACACAATCACACAAACACAATCAAACGCTCAACCACAGCCAACCAGACATGCTGTCGATCGACACTACCTCTAGGTGTCGATCGATGCCTTCTGCAGGTACCTGTCGACCTAGCCAGACAGGCCAGTCGACCACTGTCCGACAGCCTCCTGTGGACCTGTCGACCGACCCAGACAGGCCTGTCGACCGACAGCCTCTTGTCGACCGACCCCGACAGGCCTGTCGACCGACAGCCTCCTACACAATACCAAACTGAAACGACCCGACCCGTTTTTTTTTTTTTTTTAACAATTAAACCCTTGGT
Source organism: Arabis alpina (assembly GCA_900128785.1). Classification (NCBI taxonomy): domain Eukaryota; kingdom Viridiplantae; phylum Streptophyta; class Magnoliopsida; order Brassicales; family Brassicaceae; genus Arabis; species Arabis alpina. Next base: position 21,965,281 of record LT669788.1, on the reverse strand, counting down.
CTCGGACTAGCATTCCCATAAATGCTATCCTCAACAACCAAGCAAAACAACACAGTCAAACTACAGCGGATAACCAACACAATAAACCAACCAAAACAATTCCATTGAAAATAACTAAACCGATTCAATATCAATAACCAACAAATTCCACAAAACCAGCAACCTAACCAGGTTCTAAAACAGAAATGGAAAACAACAAAATCACACAGCACGAAACCGAGACCCTAGATCATCTCCCTCTTCGTTGTCATGATTCCACGATCACAATTTGCCTTTACCTGCATCACATGGAAAAAAGAGATGCGTGAGTATTATCACAAATACCCAGTGAGACGGTCCTCCCATCTACGACTGCGCACTCAGACGAGATGGATCCGCTCAGGCAAACATACATCACACAAACACAATCAAACGCTCAACCACAGCCAACCAGACAGGCTGTCGATCGACACTACCTCTAGGTGTCGATCGACACCTTCTGCATGTACCTGTCGACCTAGCCAGACAGGCCTGTCGACCACTGTCCGACAGCCTCCTGTGGACCTGTTGACCGACCCAGACATGCCTGTCGACCGACAGCCTCTTGTCGACCGACCCCGACAGGCCTGTCGACCGACAGCCTCTTGTCGACCGACCCCGACAGGCCTGTCGACCGACCCCGACAGGCCTATCGAACGACAGGCTGTCGCAGATTCATGGAAAATTGATCATGATCCTCTCGGATCGATTTCCTCCTCTACAACAGTACATAACCTGCACGAAAATCACAAACCAACAATCCATATGCAACAAAACGAACAGAAACAACACCAATCATCACAAATCAATCAATTCAACCTACCACCAATCAACCCTAACGAATCCACCGGCCCAGAAGCCATGGTCACGCACTCACCTTAGATTTTCGGATAGAATATGCTGGATAATGAGGCTAGAAACGGATTCAGCAACAACCAACACGAAATTCCACCTCAAATCGATCAAGAACGAAACCCTAACTCAAAAACCCCAACAGAAACAAGAGAACTTCTCTCAACTCTTTCTCTGCTGATTTTTGAGGCTTGGTTCGCTCAAATGCGGCCAAAAACCCTTAAATATGAAGCCCTAGGGTTTACCCAAACCGGCCCGGTCCAATTGCACGACTTAAATCAAACCAGAAAACCAGCCAATTCGGGCACCTGTCGATCGACAGCCCTGTCGACCGTGGTCGACAGCCCTTAACAAGCCTGTCGATCGACAACCCTGTCGACCGTGGTCGACAGCCCCTCCATTTTCTTAAAAAAAATGGTTCACGGGCGTCACACCTCCGGACTTGGACCTTCTGCGACCGCAACCTCCGAAACGACCGGAGCCTTATCTTTCCTCCTATCCTCTTTCTTGTTTCTCTTGGGGTCAGGACTAGATTGACCCCAATCATCATCCCGGTCTCTCCTTTTTTTCGATCGCTTTACTCCACGATCACCGACCGTCTCCAAAGCCCCAGCAGGCTTCGTTGAAGTGTCACCGCCGACCTTTTCCATGGAGGGGTTCTCGATCACAATCCCTTTATCCCTCCTCCTATCGTCGGAGTGCACAGGAACCCCGATCGACCTTGAACCCATATTATAGACGACGAAGTCTAAATCTTCGATCCCGATATCTCAGCTTCGGAATGTTGCTTCTTGGTCGGTCACGGTTTCCGATCCTTTAAAGGCCTGTGCGTATATGGCCTGATCTTCGCAAGAGGAATAGTGAAATTACCTGAGACACACGACATGACCCGGTCAACTCGAGAATACGATCACCATAAATAAAGACTCGATCGAACGAGTATTTGGACTCAAGCACGCCGACCACTGTGACCAGTAAATACCGAACACTAACATGTTGTGACACGACGCCGACAACGTCTGATCCTCTGCTCGATGAAATCACCCCACCTCTGCTGACCTAACTTCTTCAACTCTTCGATCAGGGAGAACGCACCTTTGGGGACGGGTTCGAGCACTTGAAGTTTTCTTTCTGCAAGACAAAAAACAGATTAACGATCAGCTAAGATTGAAGGTCGGACACGAAGGAATAAAACATACCAATCCTAGAATTCCACCTGGCACGTATTACACCGGTAAAATCCCCGACTGAGAATTTATTGATCCTCACGAAGAAGTACTTACTCTTCCAACGTTCGATTATACTGTTAATCCCGGTCAGAATCATATTCCCCGACCTCATCGACGCATAAAAGCGACCACAATCCTCAGACTTCGCTATTCCCACCATCTCCTCGAGTTGAGCGAGGCTCACTGAACGCCCTAGCTCGGCAGCCATGGTCAAGATTGCACATATATTGCGATATGAGGCGCATGTAAGCTGCGAAGAGGCAACGCGTCGGGCCTCGCAATATTCGAGCACGAGTCGAGGAATCGGAAACCACATTCCTCCGTGGTTGAAGTAGCACTCGTATAAACACATGAAACCCTCAGGAGGAGTCCATGGACGCTCATGAGGTCGAGGAATCCTGATATCGATCCCCGACCAATCATCATCTCTGCGAAGTCTTTCGAGAGTGCTATAAGTACTAGAAGACGCGATATCGTCACTATCGTGAGGAAAGAGATCACGAGATAGACCCGCGACCAGAGATCTTGCGCGCACCGGAGAAACACGGTCGAGGGGTAAAATATCATCACCGACCTCCTCGTCTTGGTCGGCGAGCCCCTCACGCAGAATTCGCTCATTAGTTTCGCGATCGACATTTATTCGACCGTCAACATCTCGGTCACCGACCTCCATAATAGCTAAGCGTCGATCGCCGCTTATACGGTCGGCAAGAACCGACCTCGAAGACGATGCACCGCCTTTGTCTGACACACGCATCTGATGAGTCTGGTCGATCGTAAGCGAGATATCCAACTCCGAAGAACTTGGATCAGAATCTGAGTTAGAAGAAACTACGACCGGAGATTTCATTTTCGACGATCACGGATTAAACAAAGAAAATACGATCGTCTATGGCAATACGATCGAATGTAGAATAAGCAAAGGGAATACGAACAAGCAAAATGCAGATTGAACCAGAAAAATACGATCGAGGGTGAGAGATTTTTACCTTCAGAAGAGGCTGCAGAGAGAAGAGTGAGAAAGGAAAGGGAGAGGTCTCGTTTTTATAGGAGAGGATAAGGGGACTAGGGGCTGTTCGGCTCGAAACCCTAGGCGCCTCAACAGCGACCACTCAGAGGTCGACATCCAAGATGGGCTTCTCCTCGTCATGGGCCGAACCCAACCCGACCTGCAAAGCTCAGCCCGACCTACAAAATTCAGCCCAGCTAATTTTCAGGCTTGGGGGGGGGCTACTGTTGGGCATAGATTTGGAGGCCCAAATCCCATCTTTCTAAGAAGCCCACTTGAAGACCAAGGCCCAACAAATTAACCAAACCACAATGCTTTTTGATGATCTAGTTACTTTTTGTAACTATAGTTACATTAAACCTTAGATCAAGATACTAAATATAGTTGTCACATTTGTTGATGTGACGACTCATGAGATAATACTGAAAGCAGAGCAATACGACCATGTTTCGTGCATTCTCTACGATCATACTTTGTATTATTGAGCGATTATCATTTTTTATATACGACCACCATCTTTTATATGATCGTATACCTTCAATATGACCATTTACCTTTAATTCGTTTGTCTTCTCTCTAAATACGGACATCACCTTATTCTACGATCGTATCCATTTTTACTTAACAGACATCTCGGCCTCTCACAATATACGAACGTACTTTCCCGATCTTGAGATCAACGGGTTTTATATCATTTTTCCTTAAGGGTGTAATGGTTTTATGCTTGTTTCGGATAAGAGGACTCGAAAGAGAGATTCTGAATCTGTTTGTTTGGATTTCGGTGAGTAGTATATATAATACTTATTAGATATGGTGATGCTGATAAAACTTTCGTGTTTCAGCTCCATCAGTGAATGCTAAGGTAGAAACCGGAGTCCTTTACGTGGCTGAGCCTCTCGATGCTTGCGAAAACTTGAGGAATAAACCGGGTAATGGTACTTCCGGTTTTGTGTTGATCGTAAGAGGAGGCTGCAGTTTCGAGTACAAAGTTAGAAACGCGCAGAGAAGCGGTTTCAAGTCTGCCATTGTCCATGACAATAAGGACGGCGACATCTTGTTAGCAAGTAAAATACTAAAATCTATACTATACAAGTCTCTCAAATCTCAAATCAATGCAACAAATCTTGATTTCGGGACTATTTTCAGTGGCGGGAGACCCAGAGGGTATAAAGATTCGTGCGGTTTTTGTGACGAAAGCAGCTGGAGAAGCACTAAAGAACTACGCAGGTTTGACCAAAACGGAAGTCATGTTGGTCCCTAGTTCAGAGGACTCGGAGTGGTCCTCGTTTGCTACCATAGCATTGCTCTTGTCGCTGGCCACTTTTGTTGTTCTGGCCACTTGTGTCTTTGTCTATAGGCATTGCACAAGAACCAGCAACGCTACATCTCAGTTCCGTCGGATGAGCCGTAGAATGGTGAAAGCAATGCCGACTGTAACATTCACTTGCGCAAAAGAAGACTACACGACTTCTTTCTCTTGCACCATCTGCCTCGAAGACTACAGTGTTGGGGACAAGCTCAGGGTTCTACCTTGCAGTCACAGTTGAGTAATTACGTTCAAAACTCTCTCTCGGCTTGGTATAACAATTAACTAATGACTCTATCATCATTTTGGTAATTTCAGAGTTCCATGCCGTTTGCGTAGACTCGTGGTTGACATCATGGAGAACATTTTGTCCAGTGTGTAAACGGGATGCGAGAACAAGCACAAATGAGCCACAAGCTTCAGAGAGCACACCGCTTCTCAGATCTTCCATCGGGGCATCATCCGTAGTGCTTATAGATACTCCTCCTTTGGGATCGTCACTCTATTTCTCTTCAGGGTACATGAGCTCGTCCTACATTCAACAATCTTTCAGGTCTTGCTCTCATCACATCCAATCTTCCCCAATAAATGTTAGCCGTATCTCTGCGGATCTCAGGGAACAAACCTACCCATCAAATTCGTCATCGCAGAGATCGTATGCCACTTGTATGGCCTCTGCACACTCACTTCGAGAGTGTTAGACCAATGTTCCAGCAGAAACCATAGAAGAATTTGCCTCTCTAGGTCCAGTTTGGTTCATATAGGATTCTTCGGGTTTTGTTGTAAGATCTACATATCAGATCCTCATAGCCACTAGTTTCAATGATATGTAATATACCTCTCTGTAATGTTAGTTTTATTCTAATTCTTTTTTGGTTTGAATCTGTTAAGTTACGAGCTCAGTTATCAAAGACAAATTAGATACCAAAGAAATGTCACATGAGACACAATTTTGATCTTTGTCTCCTATTATATCAATCAGCCAGGATATGAGCCTGAGCCTGAGCCTAAGCTATGTTTGATAAAAGAATTCAAAACTGAGATTTAACTAACCTACAATGCCAAATGGATTTAAAGATTACACAGCAGAACGAGGCACCAGATTGTAAAGTCACTCTGTTCGTTGTCGTTTAGCTTTAATTTCTCTCATCCAATCCTTGCATTCTTCTGCGGAGCCATTGGGATAAGCTAGCTGCCATGTGAGAATTTTCTGTTGCTGCAAAACAGAGCAATCGTCGTTATGTATAAGAGGGAAGCAACGATTCAACTGTAAGATATTTTGATCGCACATCTTTGGGATCTAGCATTCTATTATGGTTCCTTGGCAGTGATCTAGGACGAGAAAAGAGTTCTGAATTCTGATAGATTAAGAATAGGGGATTCATTAAATGAAATGAAGCCTTACCCATTCACGGATGAGGGATCCACTAATATCTGCAATTTGCATGATCTCCCTACCATTCACCAGAGGCTTCACATCCCAGATGTTATCAAGACCTGTAATGTTAAGCAAAAGACACTGTTACGTAAGTGGAATGGTCCCCCAAAGCACATTGATAGAGCTTGAAAAATGGAATAATGAGCTTTCTAAAGATGATTTCCTCTTCCACCCTATCGCTTATGAAAATCAGAAAGATCGACTAAAAACAAGAATTGGAAAATCAGCTATTCTTGTTCATATGATTTTCTTAGTCTGAACACAGGGAGCCTTGGTTACTAGTCATAGCCTAACTTTTTCTCCTCCTCTTGGAAATATCTATTATCCATTAATCAGCTATGCTACCATTAATTAAACATAGTAATGCTTACCCAGTTCACGAATGGTGTCCTCAATTTTTAGGTAAATTTCTCGCATCTTGTCCAGTTGGAAATCCAGATGCCCAATTTCTTGACCTTCTTTCATACCGTCAACCGTACACAACAACAAAGATGATAAGAGCGCAACGCGCCAGAAACCTTTGATATCTCTAAGAAGAAACCCTGGAACAGTATCAAAACAAACCATTTTAGTTATATAAATATTGTAGGGTATATAATATGTTCACTAAACATGAGTTTCTAATATTCCTAGTTTAACAGATTACAGAGAATAATATCAATAGTTATAAGCTATCATATCAGTTAAATTGATCAATTATCTAGCAAATAAGAACTCTTATGATAATAATTGTACGAGTAACATAAAGATATCACTAAGATTTATCTGTAACATCGATTGCCTGGAATAAGTTAGTGATTTTATTTTTCGCAAGTTTTTAACGTGGGTATAATACAATACCCTAGAGGCACTATAGAGGAGTACCTGCGAGTACTCTTATTTTCGAAGTTGCTGGGACTTCGGGATCATTAAGGGAGATGGACTTCCAGTGTGGATCATGAAGGGAGATAGACTTCCAGTGCTCAAGAACATCATTGGCCCAATCAAGCTTGTCTTGTTGTAAGTCATTCTTCAACTGAAGGGGAGGAATCAACGATAGGAATCTCTCTGTGGTACGATGTATACTCATAACCTGGAAAAGATGGATTTTGTTATCAAGATAGTGAAGAATCTGCTAAGCTATAAACCAGTCAAACTTAAAAAGGCATGGTAAAACGAGATACACTGCTATTGAACAGGACCACACAGACAATCTAACGCAAAACGCAGGTGAAAGCTCTAAGAATTCCAAATTGATTGATTAGTTTTTTCATTATTACCAAGTATCGCCCTATAGTTACTGCAGTTAAGGCCTAAGACATTGAACATAAATAATCAGAACTCACAGTTTCAGCATCACTGTTCTTCCGCTTCATGGAGAATTTGAAGATGTGGTTGACAACAGGAATCTGAAAAAGAGTTCAAGTTTTGTTTGCTTAGACAGCCAAACTCAGATTTAGTTAACCCCAAGAAAAGATAACAAAAGTTCAAATACGTAAGGAGCTACAGTACCGATTTGCCCTTATCGTCTTTGTAAATGGTATTCCTAAAGGGGAGAAACAGAGCAGCGTACAGAGCAAGCCTTCTTTGTTCACCCTAAAACCAAACCACTAACAACAATAAATTCCTAACTGAATATAAAAGATAGGGGAACTCAATGACTCAGTCTTAGGCCAGAACTCACACTGAACGTTCCTAATCCAGGTGTTTGAATGAGGTTCCACATAGCTTCCAAGTAGGATTGGCAGAGGCTACAACAGCGAGAACTGTCATTATTATTTTTACAAAATATGAATAGCAGTGTCACAGAACTAGATTTGTTAAGTTGCTGAGTGTTAAGAGTAGAAATGAGATAAACCTGCCACAATTCTCCGACGGTGAAGGCTCAGATGAAGAGGGAAGGGCAAAGACAACACTAAATAGTTTCAAGTCGGAAAGATACGTTACTGCTGAAACTGGTCCATTCCCAGATATCATCAAATCGATCTGCACCAAGAAATCAAGTTGAGTAACGATAAACCCTAAAAAGAGAGGTTGGCAGAGAAATCAGCTATATCCAGCAAGCAGGACGTGCAAATACATACTTCATTCCCGATCCGTTCTCTGCTAATTTTTTCTCCAAGAGCTACCCTTACTTCCTCACTTGAAGCAGCTTGTTTTAGTTCTTCATCCAAAGCAAAACCAAATCTTGCACCTGTAATGGCAGTAGATTAGACAGGACTGACAAAACGCTAACCACAGAGCTCAAATGAAGGATCTGAGATGGGCAATAAAAAAACAAGTACCAAAGCGAATAGCCCGGAGAACTCGCAAAGGATCATCCAGAAACGTATCTTTTGCAGGCATTGGTGTGACAATTCGTCCAGACTTGAGGTCATCGATGCCTGTGGATTTACCAGTTCCTTGTAAACTATCATTTTGAACATCACAGGAAAAGAATGGTGGGATGCACTAACCTCTTTCTGTAAGATCTTCTACTGAACCAGTGTTAATGTTGTAGAACAAGCTGTCAAAGTTAAGAAATCATAAAAAACGCCACAACTTGCATTCAGTGATACAGCGATCATAGTTATGCTACTTCTTGTTTTTGATGAAGATAAGAGTACCTATTAATGGTTAAGTCTCTCCTAAAAGCATCCTGTTTTGCAGTGCCAAATTCCTGTAAATAAAGCACTTAGGTCCTTTCCATTGTAATGCATAAGTTGCAGATAAATAAATATCTTCAAACTACATAGACAATTAATAAAGAACAGTACCATTTTAGGAATACGACTACTTTCCGTGTATTCTTCACATCTCAAATTTACAAAATCTATCCATTGGTCATATAAGCGCATCCTTGCTGTCTCCAAGTGTTTGGATTGGTCAGGATTCCTGAAAAAGCCAACATTAGCAACAATAAACTATAGTGGAGAAACAAGTAAAGTAAAACCTGAAAAAGTTAAAGAACCTTTCAATAATAGTATCGCCTTGTACTTGCTCGTCTCTAGAAGATAAATATTCCTTGACCTTATCAAGAAATGCACTTCCAGACATATTGTCTATTGCTATGTCGATATCATCACTATCTTTCCCTAGAAGCTGTAAAGCAAACATTCTTCGTTATATGCAATGTCAATGTCAATACTGTACAAGTGCGTTCCACAAAAACTCTAATCCCTAAATTCTCTAATACCTTATCGCGGACCCAGCCACCGGCGACACGAATCTGAGTATCAAGGTTACAAAAGCGGAGAGTACCGAGAAGGCGGTCGAAAATTACTCGTTCTTTCTCAGTGAGATCAATCTTCTCCTTCAAGGAAATCGATTGCTTCTTCTTATCCATCATCGCCTTGGTGGAAATCGAGGTAAAGGGAAGAATCGATGAAAATTTGAGAAACGCGACGGAGCTAGGGTTACGGTAACGAGAAGGGGAAATGGGAAGGTTTATAAAAGTGTTGATGGGAAGAGACAGTCTCATGGTTTTTAGCGGCTCGTTTTCGTTTAATGGCGCGTGCGGCGATTTACGGTAGCGTCTTGAGTGTATGGGCCAGGCCAGATTCGTATATTAGGCCTCATAAAAGCCCAATTTTATGCAGTCTATGGAGATTGGTATCCAACACCAACATTCCAGAGACTCTAGACTAACTAACTATAAGTGATTCTCTACCTAATATTCTACATTCGCTTTCGGTTTTAAAACCCAAGTGTGTCTGTGTTTTTAGTTTCTTTGATGAAAAAGTCTTCTTAAGATTGATTTGTAAAAGTTTAAAAAACAAAAAACAATCGATAAACTGGAAAATGATGACATAATTATATACAGGGACGCTTGGTAATGACTTTTCCTTTAGACTTTTGCTGTAGATTTTTAGCTGTAGAGATTGTAGTTGTTAATATTGTGACTTTAGGCTGTAGAGATTTTGACTGTTAATAAAAGACAGTTTGGTAATATAATATGTAGAATCTTTGACTGTTATTTTAATATGTAGAAACTTTGACTGTTATTTTAATAAGTACTTATAAATAATTTTTTTTGTAAAAAATATAAATGATAACATAAACCAAGAAAAAGTATCTAAAATAAAAAAAATTCATTTATTATATTATTTCATGTTGTGGTTTAATAACCGAAAGCTTCATAGTGGAACAAATTGAAACACATTTGGATGGAATTTTAGAGCTTCAAAATCTTTCTTATAAATACATTATTGACGTTTCAAATAATCTAAATGATATTTTAAGTACTTCCAACTCTAATCAACTTCAAAAACGTTGACATGATGAATAATCTCGCACCGGCACATACCCAGTTGGATTATTATCAACCGCCCCCATCCGTCATCAGTTCCAATAATATTTGATATTTTGTAAACGACCGGCACATCTCTTTTAAAAACTTTGTCATTCACTTTTGTAAACTTTTGATATTTTATTTATTTATATAAAAATAGATCTCAAAAGAATTGAAAAAAAGATAGTAATTAATCAATCAAAATATATAAGTTTACAAAGAATTTTTTGATAATTTTGGGAAAAGAGAAAAATAATAAATAAACCATTTGTAATAGTAAAATCTTGCTTTCATTGGCTTTAAAAAAAAAAGAGGAAAACAAAAGAAAAAAAGACAAGCTTTTAAGACTTTAAAATTAATAAAGTCTTTAAATTATGCTTGGTAAAAAAATAATCTTTAAAAGCTTTTAAATTTTTTAAAGCTTTTAAATTTTTTAAAGCCTTTAAAGATTCTTGTCAAACACCCCATGGTCTTGCCTCAATAAAATAAACTTATATATCATATTTTAAAATCGAAAAATAGATAAAGTCTGGTGGTTGTCGTCAATTTGCGCGAGATCAACCACAACTTCTTTAACATCGCTTGTAAGAACCTCTATCTTCTTTTCTGCCTGCAAAATCCTATCTTAGAATTTTTCAGCTAAGTCTTGCTTCGCCACCTTGTGGGATTTATTCACGTTTTACCTCATGCAACGCTTCGATTGACGCGGGTTGCCACTACAAAGAGGCTATTTCAGTAGTAGCTTACAGTAGAACTAGAACCTCCATAAATTAATACTCTGTAAATTAATAATCACTATAAATTAATAAATTTGTCCGGTCCCGAGTCGGAGCAATGTAAAAATTAGCGATATTCGATAAAATAATAAGATAATAATTGTTTTGAAGCTCCTATGTAAAATATGGTCCCAATAATAGTATAAATTATTAATCACGTATAATTATGTATATACATATGTATATACATATATATGATAATGTACTAAACATGGTTTTAATTATTTTTGTTTTGACTTAAAAATAAAAATCTCATTAGACTTTATCTTTAAATTTACGTATTACATCAAAAACTTTATAATTTTTTCTCGGTCTTTACCATAAACTTATGAAAAAATTTATGCAATATAATTGATTCTTTATACATAACTCTTTTTAAATTCATTGACATTAGGGATAATAACCATGATTTCTTCTAAATTTTATACATAGTACACTATTTTAATTTGATCGTCTATTATGATAATATCATACACTCTACTGCGATAACCGAAACTTTTAATCAAAATTTCATGTCAATTTTGCAAATAGATTCATTAAATTCCATAACATAACATCATTCGGAAAAAAAATTAAGAAAAATCTTACCTAAAAATGATTTTTTTTTATAAATTAATAAATATTAATTTATCGATAGAATAAGTATATCTCTAAAATAATAATTTTCTAGATCCCAACATTATTAATTTATAGAGGTTTTACTGTATTTGGTCTTAGGTCCCAAAATTTACAACTATTTTTATTATTAACTACTAAAAATCGTATTTTTAAAAAAATCTATTCATGTATTGTATTAGTAATTTATTTTAAAAAAATTAAACATTTAAACTCAAAAACATTACAAAACATTTTTTTACCATTTGATGTACTTTTCTTTTTTAAAACTAAAGCCCAACATTGGTACAATGTACATAAGTATATAATTTTTAATAGGATAAAAGCTCACCTTTATAATTATTGGTTGGTTTTACAAACAATAAAAAAAAAGAAGGATATGAATTCATATCAATGAGTGATTTTACAAATGTACGTTTCTCCTTGAATTTCAACACGCTATGAGGTCCATCACCAGGACCGAGTTTGTTTTGAATGTCTAACATGTCAATGTTGCAATTTTTTGCTTCATTCAACCCAATGTACATAACAACAACAAATATAAGAACTCTAAGATGATTCATTTTTCTGATCTAAAATATTTTTGAATTATAATGTGAATAAATGCAAGAAAGTGTAGTATTTATAATTGGGTTGTATGGTAAACGTAGCTTTTCTGTTTTATGTGAAACATGTTCTATGATCCTAGCTAATTTAACTCAAAACTAAACTAATAATTATACTTATGGCGATAAGAAAACTTAGTGTCGGAAAAAAAGGATATGAATTCATATCAGTGAGTGATTTTAGTCCGTCCATCCCCACGAACTGCCGGTTTTATTCTGTTTTTCTCAAAAAAAATTCCGTCACTTTTGAAAAGCCAAGAACGGAATTCATTTGTGCATGGAAGATTAAGAGGTCTTAATTGGGCCTTGAGGCGATAACTGTAATCTTTTTTAGGCACTTGCAACACAAAACAACTCCAGAATGATTGGAACCCTTTGGTTGATGCTTCTACAAATGTACGTTTCTCGTTGAATTTCAACACGCTATGAGACGCATCACTGCAAAAAACATTGAGATCACGACCAGGACCAAGTTTGTTTTGAATCTCTAACATCCCAATGTTGCAATTTTTTGCTTCATTTAACCCAATGTACATAGCAACAACAAATAGAAGAATTTTAAGATGATTCATTTTTTTGAAATAAAATATTTTTTGAATTAATGTGAATAAATGCATGAAAGTGTAGTATTTATAATTGGTTTGTTTTATGGTCTTAACTTATTTAACGCAAAAAAAAATCTAATTTTACTTCTGGCGATAAGAAAACTTAGCGTCGGAAAATAACATTAGCCAATAAAATCAAATAAAATATGAACAAACTAAAATTCTAAAATCTAAGAGCATCTCCAACGGCAATAGACCATTTGAGTCTCTCATATATATTTACGTAATTGTTTGCATTTAATTAATTCATTTATTTAAGTATTAAATCATTTAAAAAGCACTGAACCAATCAGATTAAAGTATATGGATAGGGAATCTCCTAAAAATCTAAGAACCGTTTCTCATTTGAGATATTGTTCTCTTTCTCTTCCCAACTAATTAGTTATTTTTTAACTTTTAATTGTTAAGAGACCTTCTGAGAGATCCCAATAGGGTGCTCTAACAACAAAAGATATTGGAAATGTATTATTTGAAGCCTACTAGGAAACAAATTTGAAGTTTAGAGTTCGATTCCACAATTTATTAACAAATTTGTAAATTTATTTGATATATATGAAAACAGAGTTGAAATTTCTATAATAGATACGTTAATGTAACGATCTTTATAATTGGTAACAAATCATAAACTAAACAACAGAAAGAACATACATATTGTACAACAACCCTGAAAAATGAGTTGACAAGATCCAGTATTAGAATAACTTCTCAAACATAGCTAAGCTATGTTTGCAACTGAATGGTTAACCGCAAAAACAACATTGTTACTTGTTTTTTTAGAATAAAACATGTAACAACCACACGGCTTGACATTCTGGCTAGGTTCAAGTTAACAAATGGATTCTATAAAGCATATGCTGGATTTGAAGGAATCAACTCCAGAAAATCCCATAAAGTATAAGCAAACTAACTTGACTCGCCTTTTGTCCCTTCGTCCTCCTTAGTTAAGTTTGTACTAGAAGTAACATGGTTTAATAATTCAGATGCATCACCTCTCAGGGAAATATGATTAGAAAAATTTGCTTATCTAACAACAATAGAGTGAAGAATTTAAACAAGATTATTTGTTTTTACTGTGAACTTCTCTAATGTTAATCAGAAGAGCTCTTTAAGCTGGCTTTATGATAAGAGAGTTTAATCTCTCCGCGCAATATAAGAAAAACTCGAATTGACAACCAAAATTGAGGATATTTAAGGAAAATTGGTAAGTCCATCATTGTTATTGAACTAAACCGAAATTCGAAATTTAACCAAATTTTCTGAAACCAAAACGGAACCGAATTATGAAATAACTCGAATGGAATTGAAATTTCAAAACCGAATTATCCGATCCCAAACCGAAATGAACTAACCAAACTAACAAAAATTATTCTTAACACAAATATTTTTAATTAAAATAAACTGAAAATAAGTTAAACATTTATAATATGAACTAAAATTAGTTAATTTGATCCCAAATGGTATTTGTTTCCTAGAACCCAAAAAAAACAGAAATTTCTTAACCGAACCGATCTAAAATTTAAAACTAAATGGGATCTCCTTTTGAAAAACCGAAAACCCCAAACCGAACTCAACCGTTTATCCGAATGTCCATCCCTAGCACTAAGCATTTCCACAATCGTATTTATAATGCATTATGTCTTCTAGTTATAACCACTGGACACATAATTATGAAACCTTATCATATGTTCACGAAATATGCATAAATATTAAGATAAATAATCAATATTTAGAAAAATAGAATATCAAATAAAATTTCGATAAGGAACTGTGCAACAATTTAGGAAGGAATTTGTCACATAAGAACAAACAAAAAACAAGCTAATTAATAAGTTGGGTTAAAGAAAGAGTGAAGGAGCGTGAATTACTCATATGATAACAAAAAAAGAGGAAACAATTGTCAAGTGTAGTGGTGGAGACGTAAGCAAATTACGGGGAAGAAAAAAGACTAAATGAAATTGTTACTTAGAGACCCCATTTAAGCTGCTTCGAGAAGAAAAAAACACTAATAAAAATGAAAAGAAATTAGTAAAAATCAGTTTCAGAGAAACCAAAAAGTAAAACGACAGAGAACGCCTGCTTGATCGCCGGCGTGCTGTGTCACTCCGGCTAAATCTTTCACGTTTTGTCGAGTATGTGTTTATGTCATTTTCTTGTATCTCTAATTTATGTTTCTATGTTATTTAAATGTATTGATGGTCATCTATGTTCGTCGATCAATGAAGTATATCGCCTTTAGATCCATATTGATTATTTATTATTTGATTTGTGTTTGATTCCACGATCGAATCCCTTTGCGAGTGGTAAAATGTCCATTTGTATGGGGTTTTTTTCATTGGAGTTTGACAAAAACGTTGAGAAAATCATTCAATAAACCATTTTGCATATATATATTAATTGTTGTGATAAATTGGAGGATTTTAATATATTAGAAGGTGGATGATTGTACTATATAGAGTGTATTATTTTTCGTGACAACTTTCTTCACATAGTAAAATAAATTTGCAGGTTTCATGTAATTTCTAGTTTTTGGATTTGTTATACTAATACTATATTCAACATTTATACCGTAATAGTTGGCTCTCTTGTGGTCCTTGGAAGAATGCAAACCATGGTGATTGCTTAATCTTGGGAAATTCAAAAGAGTTGAGGAATCGGAGAGATTCGAAAACATCGATGGAGTTGAACAAGCAGCAAAAACCCTGTATGGAAAAAACGGATCCTCTCTGCATTTCTCAGCTAAAAATATCTTCTCTCGACCCTTCAGGACCATCATTGCCATACACCAAGATGACAGGGGAATTATTCAAGAGTCATAGACATTCTGTTTCTCCAAAAGTCGGTCGCCTTCCGAAAGGTAGAGCATTTGCCAATATATATATATATATATATATATATATATTTTTTGATATAAACTTATGTTTGTTATGTGATGCATGGTTTTGTAATTGTTCTTATGTAGTCGAAAATATCGAAGAAACTTGGAGAGAGTCGCTTGACGTAGAATATGATGACACCATTGAGGTATTCTCGCTGATTAAGTGTAGAAACTCAATAACTGTTGAATTTAGAATCGGATTTGGACTTGGAACTGAAATAGGATTTGAAGTTTGATAAATGTGATGTAGATCCAATACCCTATTATTTTGGGTCAAATTAAAATTAGTGGTTGATTATAGTATTATCGATCTAATTTCTAATTTTTGTATCGGTATTATTGTATTATCGATTTTATATATGTATCTCACTTTATAAATATTAGTTTGCCCATATTGTAGTAATTTGAGTTCCTACACTAACTCCACATGGTTCCTTTTGATGTTCAACATTAGGAAAAAATTATTGCGCATTCAAAAACAAAAATTTGTCACTAAAGATGTAAAGTTTGATTGATTGAAGCAGGGCAATGGGCATTCAGATTCAACAAGCTTCGATGCAGATTTAAGCGAGTACAAGAAAAAGGCCACGATAATTGTCGAAGAATACTTTAGCACTAATGATGTTTTATCAGTTGCTAATGAACTAAAGGAGCTTGGAATGGCTGAGTATCGTTATTATTTCGTCAAGAAATTAGTATCCATGGCTATGGATAGACATGACAAAGAAAAAGAAATGGCTGCTCTTCTTTTGTCAACGCTTTACGCTAATGTCATTGACCCCCAAGAAGTTTACAGAGGTTTCAACAAACTAGTGACTTCAGCTGATGATTTGTGTGTAGATATTCCGGATGCAGTTGATGTTCTTGCCGTATTCGTGGCACGGGCGATTGTTGACGACATTCTTCCGCCCGCGTTTCTAAAGAAACAAATGAATTTGATGCCATGTAACTCGAAAGGTGTAGAGGTTTTGAGAAAAGCAGAGAAGAGCTATCTCGCGACCCCGCTTCACGCGGAAATGGTTGAGAAGAGATGGGGTGGGAGTGATAATTGGACAGCTGAGGATGTGAAAGGAAGAATAAACGAGTTGTTAAAAGAGTATGTAATGAGCGGAGACACAAAAGAAGCTTGTAGATGTATTAAAGGACTAAAAGTTCCTTTCTTTCATCATGAGATTGTGAAACGAGTTTTGATAATGGCCATGGAAAGGCCAAAGGCACAAGTAAAACTTTTGGACTTGTTAAAAGAAGCTATTGAGGTTGGTCTCATAAACTCCACTCAAGTGACAAAAGGGTTTAGCAGAATCATCGATTCGATTGAAGATTTGTCTCTAGACGTACCAGAAGCACGCAGTATATTACAATCTTTCATCTCAAAAGCTTCATCTGAAGGGTGGTTATGTGCTTCTTCTTTGAAATCGCTCTCCGCTGATTCATGTGAAAAGTTACTTGAAAACTCCAACACAAATGCGTTTAAGGACAAGGCTAAGTCGATAATCCGAGAGTATTTCCTATCTGGGGACATTTCAGAGGTTGTTTATTGTCTAGAAGCCGAGCTTAGTGCATCTTCGAGTCAGCTACGCGCGATATTTATCAAATATCTTATCACTTTAGCAATGGACAGAAAGAAAAGAGAGAAAGAGATGGCGTGTGTTCTAGTCTCGTCTCTCGGTTTCCCTCCTAAAGATGTTAGAAACGCATTCTCCATGCTCATTGAATCTTCAGACGACACTGCTCTAGACAACCCGGTGATTGTTGAAGATCTTGCCATGTTCTTAGCCAGAGTTGTGGTCGACGAGGTTTTAGCTCCACGTGATTTGGAAGAACTGTTAAACAGAACTCTCGAGCCAGGGTCAACAGTGGGAGAGAAAGTGATTCAAATGGCGAAAACGTTACTGAATTCGCGTCTTTCAGGCGAAAGGATCTTACGTTGTTGGGGAGGAGGAGGGACTGAGACAAACTCACCAGGATCAACTGTTAACGAAGTGAAAGAAAAGATTCAGATTCTTTTAGAAGAGTATGTCTCTGGTGGAGACTTGAGAGAAGCTTGTAGGTGTGTCAAGGAACTAGGAATGCCGTTTTTTCACCATGAAGTTGTGAAGAAGTCAGTGGTAAAAATCATTGAGCAGAAAGAGAACGAGCGTTTATGGGAGCTACTAAAAATGTGTTTTGATTCGGGACTAGTGACGATTTATCAAATGACCAAAGGGTTTAAAAGAGTGTATGAGTCACTTGAGGATCTTTCTTTGGATGTGCCTGATGCTATGAAAAAGTTTTGTAGTTGCGTCAAAAGAGCGAAACTTGAAGGGTTTTTAGACGAATCATTTGCTTTTAAGGAAGTAGAAGGTAAGAAAGAGAACGGCGCATCTTAGTCTGGTTGCATTTGAGCACACCAACTTAAACCTCTTGGCTCGAGTTTTTTCTATTATAAACAAACTAATATTTTTGGATATTTTGAGATTTACAGAAAACATATATCTTATTTTAGTGACGTTTTGTTAAATTAATTTTTTTATGTGTTTCTTTTCTGTCTTTGTATTAAAATGTTATTTGAGCTTTGTAGTTTTTGAATTTTGTTTTAAGTTTACTTTGTCACATCTCTTTGTAAGTTTATTAATCTCCTTGTTGAGCTGTATCATTAACGTAAGCCTTATGTAGGCATAAGAAGAGTGCTTTATAAGTATTCTGTTTACATATTCATTATCAACAATATCTATATTCTATAAAAAAATGTGCTTCACAAATGGGACAGAAATAGCTTGAGTTTTTTAAACTTACACATACTTTCTACTAAATTATTATCCAATATAGACACTTTCTACTATCGAGACACTTTCATGGGAGAGAAAGACAAATCTACCTTTTCATTTCTCTTTACTCTTTTTACTGAACACATGACTCATATTTCTCTTTTCTTGTTTTTGTCACTTTTCTCTTTTCTTTCTCTTCCTTTTCTGAATTATTATTTTCCTCTATTCTCTTTTTTTTTAGCTTCTCTCTCAATTTGAATTTTTGAATAGTTTTTATGATTTTAAATTTATTAGTAAAAGGTGAAAAGTGATTGGTTATGGTCAATTATTTATGGTCAGTGCCGATATACATTTGTGAAAGATGATTTATGGTTACTATTTATGTAATTGCTAATATTTTGTAAAATGTTTGTGGCATTAAATACTTTAGATGTTTGTGGTCAGACTTTTACATATTCATTGTTACGCACACTAACCATCCAACTTTGATGGTTGATATTTTTGTGACAAAATTTGCAACAATTGTGGTCAGCAAAGTACAAAAGTGATGTGAAAAGAAGTGATTTATGGTTAGAGTTTTGTGGTTAATGATTTATGGTTAGAGTTTTGTAGTTAATGATTTATGGTTAAAGTTTTGTGGTTAGTGTAATGAGTGATTCATGATTAGTGTTTAATGGGTAGTTCCCTCATCTTGCAACTCTGATGACACTTGGTATCTTACTTATAAAACTATGTTTTGCTTTGTAAACGCATTATAAGTAAACGTCTTGAGTTCGTGGATATAGAAATATGTTGCTAGATTCATATCCACATTGACGATATACATGGTCATGGTTTTAGGGTTACAAATCGTTTTATTAAGTTTGTTAGTTCATTAATCAAACAATTTTATATTATTTTCTTTGTCCAATTTAGTTAATCCAAACTGAATAATTCATGACATTATATCAAAAATGCATGATCTAGTAAGAAAATTTGTTTTTCTTTCAACCCAATACTAAAATTAAATACTTGATAAGGAAAAATAAAGGAAAAGAAAAGAGAGAGTAAATGTGGAATCATATTTTTCTCAAAATTTATATTTAAACAAAACTCAGAAGGAGATGAGAGAGAATAAAATTTTGATTTTTTATTAAAGAGAAAACAAATTTCAAGTCATGTAGTCCCCAATCCATGTGGTCCCCAATCCATGTGCAACAAAAAAAAGGTAATTTAATCCAAAAATTGGAGTAATATATGAAAAAATATCTCAATAGTAAAAAATGCCTTAAAAAGTTAATATTTTCTAAAAAGTGTGTATAATAGTAATCAACCCAAATAGCTTTATCCTTTACTACTAAAATACAAGTCACCTCACCAATTAAAAATTGACATGTGAAGTTTTATATCTTAAAATATTAATAAAACAATTAAGCAAAATAATAGAATGCCAACGTAACTATTTAAAAAAATTATAATCTTATTAATCCCTAAATTTGTGGTTCAACCACCCACTACTCTTTGATCTGTAATTTCAAAATAAAACATCGATTCACTCATCATATATATTGTTGAATTAACAATTGAAAGAATAAAAAAATTCAATTTTATAAATTGATATTTCAATATTTTTAATAAAAAAAAATGGATTTCTATAAAAAAAAAAAAAAAAATGTTCATGGTCATGCCCATGCTTAGTCTTTATATAAAGCTAATACAATAACTAACTGGCGGTGTAATGTTATTTTTGTTGATCAACACCTTACCCGTCGATGCTCGAATCTTGTTTATCGAGTTTTATATCTTTTTGGTTTGAATAGATTTGTGAAATTATAAATTTAATTCGATCACCCACATCAAGCCAATGGAATTTTAATCTTTGTTTTACAAACTCTTCTTCTATATCTGCTAGATGTTGCCACTTAGTATAAGCTACGCTTTCCTTATGTTGTCGGGCTCAACAGGGTTGTGCCGTTGTGGTGGAATTTGAGGCGAATGCCTGAAGCCTTTTCAAAAAAAAATATTCAACCGACCATTTTCAAAAAATAATTCAAGATTTTCAGTTTTTTTTTTAAATAAATTAATACTAGAATATATGATATGCCTTTATAAAGGAAAACTAAAATATAATGTATTAATTAAAATTTTAATCTAAAGCAAAATATTAAAATAATTAACGAGTCTTCACCATAATTTTATCTTCTTCTAACTTTGGTCACTTTTTTCCCATTATATTTTATAACTCTTTTTTCATCGTTTAGAAACAACAATAAAAATTTACAAGTAAACTTTTTTATATTAAATTTTGTTAATATAAATTTTAATAATGTTTGATTTGGAATCTGGATTAGATTAGATAAAAATTGCAAATTTTTTATGCATAATTGATTAGCTTTTAGTATTAAAATTTTGTAGAATTTGGTTTATGGTCTATGTAGTCCTAGGACGGCTCTAGCCTCCAGGGTTCAACAAAATGGCTATTTGCTTCTCACACAAGCTTACGTGAATCTCTTTTGTTGTACGAGACAGATCACCAAAATTAACATTTCTAATACTAGTATACATAATTTTAAAACCTTTTAGTTTTTTGAGAAATAGGTATAGCCATGACTGATGAGGTTAAAATGTACAGTGGTGCAGATGTCTCGTAGAGGTAAGTTGTAACGGCCCTGGCCCGAGAATTTCAAAATTTTGCGCGGGAATGTTTTGGACCGAGAATAAAAATTGGTTTAAATGAGAATCCTATAGAAAATATTGGATTAAATGGATTGGTCCAGAACATGTTTTGTTTCTCTAAAGCCCATGAACCTTATATTGTGTTTAAGGCCTAAATGAAATTGGTTTAGCCTAATAATCTCCCTAATCTAACCTAGCCGTAAGTAAATGAAGAGGAACAGAAAATCATCGTGAAAAGAAAAGGAGAAAAGAGGCAGAGAGAGGTCGTGAGAAAAGAGTAAAGAAGAGAGGAGGAATTGAGGAACGTTTGGTGGACAAGAGATGATATTGTAGGATGAGGCAGATCTGTCTCGTTCTGGGAAAGTAGATAAACGGAAGGGCAAACCTGATCAGAACAGAACGAAATTTTATGGGTAAGTAGTCAACACTTATATCTAGATTTCGCCGAAAGAAGTTTGTCATTCGGAGCTTTGTAGTGAAAGTTATGGATGTTTTACTGGGACTGATTTGTGCAGAGCGAATCTACGACCAACTCACTTTGCGGAAGGTTTACAGGCAAATCTGAAAGAACTAGAGAACGATATAGGTGTTGTTGGAAATCTATCGTTTTGAAGTTTCAGGAACATGTTTCCGATTTCAAATCTGAGGTAAGATCCATCTGGAAATCAGTTTCAAAGTTGATGAAAAATCATTGTTCCTAAACCTAGAATATTTCTGAGTAATATTGGATCTATTCCAGTTTCATGTTGCAGTGTTTGGAAGACTATTTCGGTCACATCAGAGCAGTTACGGCCATGTCGTTGAGTCTTGATGATAGAGAAAATGTCAGTGAAGACATGACATCTTTAATCATCTCGATCGGAATTGTTCCTTGGCCATGGCGAGCTTCTCTTGTTCCGCAAGAAACAGCAGAATCCGTTTATGTCAGTTTCAGAATATTCAGCACCAGTGCAGCTACTTTGGAGGTCCGTTTGGCAGCTCATATCTGGTCAGATTGAGCTGTAATTTTGTGGAGTTTTTTATGGCAATATTGAATTTAGAATCAACGGTTGGATCGACAAGAGAACGGTTAGTTTGTTAGTTATTCACGACTTTTGAAGCAACGTTAGTGCAGTTTTGGTTGATGATAAACTGTACTGAGTTGTATGGTTTGGTTGTACAAACGAGCTCGGAATGAGCTGGATATTTGCAGACCATTTTCAAAGAGATAGTGTCAAGATAAGTGGGTTTCAGAGACTCCGGATACGTTAAGGCTAAGGTGAGGATGTGATCTATGTTACTTCAGTATTAGTTGCCAATAGGTGTTTATGCATGCTAAGTCTAGGAATAGAATAAAATGTTTGACGTTGTTGGTTTTATATGTTAAGTCTAAGAATGGAATATTTGATGTTGGTTTATGTGCTAAGTCTAGGAGTGCTTGATGATTGCTGATTGTAAGAATTTCTTGATGTGTGGAAATTGTTTGGTAAAGTAATGATGTTAAAGATTGTAAAGTGTTGTTTGAGATTGTTAGTGTATATGATAGTTCTGCGAACGATCGCGTACGTTAGCCCGTTGCAGAACTTTGCTTGTACGACTACGAACGATCGCGTACGTTAGCCCGTTGTAGTCCATGATGCCTTAGAGGGCCAGGGACGGGGAGGACAGACCCAAAACGCGAGAAAGTGGTTGGTTCCTCGTCAGAATATGAAAATAAAGTAAAGTAATGAAAAGTAAAGTAAAGAATGTGAAAGGTTAAATGTTTAAGTATGAGATAATGGATAAGTATGTGATTGTGTTATGGAAATGTTAAGTAAGAACCGTATGTTTGCTAGTAATAAGTTGAGTGTTATAGGGTCTATTTCTGGTTTGGTGTGTTTGACCGTTTATTGTTTTCGAGTATTGGAGTTCCTGCGGGTAACTTCCTCACTGAGTAATTTAAATTACTCACCCCTCCTTTTCCCTTTCAGTGAATGCAGGTTTAATTCATTTTTGTGCAAGTTAAGGCGCGAGACCTAGGGCTCAAAGTGATTGAGATCGGGGCTTCACATAAGTACTATGATAACAAATGTCTGGACTTAAACAAAACATTTGAGAACTTGTTACCGTTTTACCTTTTACTTCTTCTTTTTTTGCTAAAAGTTTTACTTTTTTTTTTTTTTTTTGCTAAATAAAAGTTTTACCTTTTACATAATCTTGATTTGTCTATCTAAGTAAGCAAACAAACCAACCAAAAAAAATGTTAACAATAGAACTGATGAATCCCTCCACGTTGTAAATTTAA
Source organism: Arabis alpina (assembly GCA_900128785.1). NCBI lineage: Eukaryota > Viridiplantae > Streptophyta > Magnoliopsida > Brassicales > Brassicaceae > Arabis > Arabis alpina. The sequence goes on along the minus strand of LT669788.1, from coordinate 21,942,039 downwards.
TTTTGGATTTTTGCATGAGGAAGTAATAGACATTTGGTTAATTAGGCTAATGACAATACTACTGTTTAAAAATCAAAAATCAAAAATCAAAAATAACCTTATTTTTCTATGGGACAAGTAGCCTAAAAGACACGGAGAGATTCATATTTAGGAAATCATGTAATATAACTGGAAATGTGTTTTCACTATAACTTATTTCTGCCAAAAAGACGATATTACCCAACGAAAATATCTTTGCATATCGTTTACAAATATAAACAAGACTCTACTTCTCTCATCCACATGGTCTTTTCTCTCTCCGTCATTGCCACTGTTAACCCTAGCCGCTAAGGTGGTGTATGGCCGTCAGGAGGAGCGACAAGTCCGATTCACTGCCACAATTAACTCTAGCTGCCGACAGATCCGATTCACCGCCACAATTAACCCTAACCGCCACGGTTAATCCTATCCGACAAATCGAAGGTTTACCAAAGGGTGATTAACGGTGGTGACGGAGAACGACATATCCAAATCACCGCTATAAGTAACCCTAGCCGCCATAGCTAACCCTAGCCGCCATGGTTAACCCTAGCCGCCATGGTTAACCCTATCCGACAGATCGAAGGTTTACCAAAGGGTGATTAACGGTGGTGACGAAGAACGATAGATCTGAATCACCGCTTGAAGTAACCCTAGCCGCCATAGTTAACCATAACCGCCATGATAGTGGGTGAATGATCGGAGGTTTATCAGAGGGTGATTGATGGTGGTGGCAGCGACGACAGATCTGATTTACTGCCACAGTTAACTCTAACCACCACAGTTAACTTTAACCGTCATGGTGGTTTGTGATTGATCGGAAGTTTATTGGAAGGTGATTGACGGTGGTGATTGACGGTGGTGATGGGAAGAGAAGAGGAAGAGAGAGAAGAAGATGACTCTAATTGAGATCATAAAATATCTATTTGATCTTATAGGGTTTTTTTTGGGAATATGGATTTTATAAAAATAGCATACTCATTCTCTTAAATATACTAAAGTTTGTGTCTTGCCGTCCCAATTTCTCTTTTTCTATCCCTCTCTCCCTCTGACAAAACAAGCAAACGGTGGTGTTGGTGATCACTAAAACAATCGATGGATATGATGATGTGTGGTGGTCGGAGATAGCGACGACGGATCCGGTGATATGCGGTCGAAGCAAACAATTACAGATCTGGTGAGGTTTGACGGCCAGTGGAAGTGGCGACGGATATGATGATGTGTAGTGGTCGATGAAAGCAACAACGGATCCGGTGATCTACGGAGGTCGAAGCAAGCGACAACGGATTTGATGATGTATGGCGGTCGAAGCAAACAATTACAGGTCTGGCGAGGTATGATGGTCAGTGGAAGCGGCGGCGGTTCCGATGATGTGTAGCGGTCGATAAAAGCGATGACGGATCCGGTGATATATGGCGGTTGAAATAACTATGTATGACAGTCGGTGGAAGCGAGATTCGGTTGCAGCATGTTATCATGATTGTTAGCCGGATACAAATTATAAGTAACCAAATCCGTTTGGATTAAATTATTATTTGGCAAGAGATATGCAATAGTGAACGTGAGTTTTGATTTTTTATTGTTATTCACTTAAATATACAAAAGTACATGTAGCTAGATGATACTTTAATTTTCTCTTTAAACATGGCAAATACTGTATTCCTACATAAAAATGTCCAATGAGAGCGAGACAAGTATATGAAGAAAAACGAATAAACAAACAATTTAAAATAACATGAAGGCATGGACCACTCGGATATGAATGAAGAAGAGAGATTCTCAGCCATGCAATGGAATCGGTTAGTTTTGTCAGGTGATGGCCCACGCCTTACTTAATTTTAGTTTGCGTTTGGTCCTAGGGTCCTCGAGTCTCGTGACCGAAACTTTATCCAAACATATTTCCGATATATTTCAAATCCAAATCAAGTAGGTTCACACAAATCACAATTTAAGAAAGTAAAACAAGATTTTCAACTGTTATTTACGGAAAGTGATAAGATAATAGAAAGTATATATTTTCCCTAAGAGCATCTCTAAAATATTCTTTCATTTTGTCGCTTGAAAATAGAGTTGGATTTTACTTTAATGTATTACTCCATTTTCTACTTTAAAAATAATTTTAATTAAAAATGATATATCTTTGTCTGTAAAATTTACTAAATGATCCCATTAGCTTTTTTGTTTTGAATCCAAATTGTAATATTATGTTTTGTTATATTAACTTACTTACATATACACACATATGAACTTAATAATATGTAATTTGAAAAAATTATATTTGTAATGACATAAATTAACTTATATATACATATATAGTTTTAATAAGAAAATCTTATAGAAACAGTACAATTTTAGTATTATAGTATAATATGATTGTTTAGTTGTAAATTATTGTGATTCGATCAACTTATAAATATTTAATTAAAAAAAATATCCAACAACAAAAAAAATATCACCAAAATAATTATTTATCTCTTAAAAAGAAATTGTTTAAAATTTAGAAAACCATTTTATAAATTAAAAAGTTTAACTCCAAAATGAAGTGGAAAATAGAATTACTCCATATTTTTGCAGTAAAAAATAGATTTACCATTTTGAAATTGAAAATAGACTGGTGTTGGAAAAGATTTTACTCTATAATAAAAAAATTGGAGTTTAGAGTGCAAAATAAAATATAATTGGACTTCCTGTAATTATGATATAGCTATCTTTGTATTTACTCACAATCTTGTATTTCCTTTTCTTGTAGTCTTGTTATCTCTGTATATAAACAGAGTACTCACTCTTAATAGTATAACCAGTCCATAAACATAATATGGTAACACATGATAAGATATATAAAGTATAAGAATATATTCTTCCTATAGCTTATCAGAAAGTACAATACTAATACATATCAATCATAACAGCCATCAAATAATTATCACAAAATTGTCAAGAGTACTTGAAATTTTGTTCATCAACCAGTAGTTGGTAGATTTACATATACTGAATCCTGTATATAAATAAATGTAGAATACGTAAGTGTACAGTGTGAATCATTAGTTTTTTCCATAGTATAAAATTATGTCAGAACATCAACGATTTCCTTCTTCTTTTGTCAACTTTTCAAGAATTTTCTTTATATATTTGTTTGTTGGGGTAGACAAATTATCCGCTAAATTCGATCTGATTCAATTTTCGCTCTGATCCGATCCGAAAAATCTGAAGATCCGTTACGAATCAATAAGCAGCGCGCGTAACATGTGATTTAGTGCTACGAATTTTAACCGGAACCTTCAAAATATTAGATCAAAAAGGATCACATTTTTACTATATGTGCGTATAAATAGAGGTAAGAATTTTACGTATAAAAAAATACATATATAGGATGTAAATGGTAACTGCGGAATTTTGTAGAATCTTGCAGAATTACATAATCTGGCGGAATTTTTGATGATTTTTTGCGGAATCTAGCGGAATAACTAATGATTCAAATGGTAACTGCAGAATTTAGCTGAATCTTGCGGAATCTAAAATATTATTTAAATGGTTATAATAAATAAAAAAATAATTGTAAAAACAGAGTTAATAAATTTATTAATTAAAATAAATTGATACTAAATATTAATCTATAAAATATTTTTATCCATATTAACAATTTATTATATGTATATATTAAATTACAAATTATAATTATAAATTAGAAGATTACATTTATAATTTTAAAGTTTGGAAAATTAAGCAAGATTCTTCACCACTCCATAAATAAGCTAACACCAGTTAGGTTAGTATTTTAATAAAAACGATTTCTTGTTAGTTTCCAAAATTTGTTATACATTTAGTTCATACGTGCAATATAATTAAAATCAAATATTAATACATAGTTCTTATCAATTATTTCAACCATTATATTCTTAAGTTCTTAACACATGCTCTCTTTATTTGATTTATTTATTTATTTCCCAAGTGTGACAATTTCTCCATTCCACAGAATTTTAACAAATGCAACTGGTAACACAATTTGTTGTTTCCACAACTTTCCTCCCAATTCCACAATATCAAAGTTACCAGTTAGACTCATAATACCACAGTGCATGGCTGGCTAAAGATCATGCGATTCAATCTAGCTAACTGCATGTGCAACATTATCACTTTCTTCTCTTCTTAACTCGTACCTTTTTTTATTATAGTTCTTGTTATATAAATATTTTATCATTGTTATCACTCTTTTTCCATTATTCATTGATCATAGATTCGGTTACCTACCACCCAACATATCACATGTTGTTTTTATCTATCTTCTACCCCATCGCCACCTGCTTATATTCTACAATTTGGCATCGGTTGGAATAATGCTTTTTAAAAAAGAAAAACGTTAAGAAAATAGAAATCGTTAGTTCGTTTAATTTTTTCTTGGATGATTAAGAGGCATGTTATGGATCGAGATATACAAACATTTTCAGACTAAAAACCAAAGCATGATATGATGTTCATTTCTCGAATTGAGTTTTCAATTCAGTTAATCTCTCCCTAACTAATATTTTGCTAAACAAATATTAAAATATAATGGTTTCAGCGTTATTAATTTATAAAAGTTTAAAGTTATTTGTAATTTTGTATACATTATATAAAAATTATTAAATATGGTCACACATAATTTAACATGTCTTCATACTTCAGGTATTTTTCTCTTAGTTTTAAAAACCATTTATGTTAAAACATTAAACGTGTATCTTTTGGTCATGTATATTAGGCCTAATGTATATAGTTTGCTTCTTTGCTTTTCTGATTTTTTTTTCATTTCCAACAATTCTATTTTATCCTTAAATTTCATATAATTGATGTGTATTAAAGAAAGTTTAAGGTCACAAATGCTTTACATGTAATAAAAAGAAATTATCTTGTCTCTAAATGCACATGATCATAAGTCGGCATTTTATATCTGTAAAACGAAACCGCACATACATATTGTTATTAAACCAGCTTTTAGGTGAGATTCTACCTAAAAAGCCTGAACTTCTATTTCGTTATATATCATTTCTTTTTAATAAAAGAATGATTTAAGGAAACCACATGCTGGAACCAGATTGGAGCAGGCACGTTACATGATGTCCACAGTCCACTCTCAAAACTTATGATAATGGTGATGATTATCTGTTAAAATTAGTTCTAATCATAGTTAACAGCAACTATACATTAACTCGATTTTTTTTTTAAAACGATGACGTGCTTCTTCTTTCTATAAGCTTAGTGTGTAAAAATTCGATTTGTTATTGCTGACTAAGGATCCCGTAATGTGTTGATATCCATTACGTAACAAAATCTTAGTTTTTTTAAGAAAAGGCCCTCAAAACTTTATTGGTCTTAATGTTAAATTTTGTACCGAAATTAAATAATGAAAAGTAGCATCTCCACGAAAGAAATTCAAACAAACTTATTATGAGACATATATGATCGAACGTTTGAAAATAAATTTAAGATTATCCAAAAAGGTTCAAGTGATGGTGGTTTTTAGTGGCAAAATGATTGAGAAAAATAAGTAATTATTTTTTTAACTTGGATTTGGTTCTTCTGAAAGTTTATTTTTATTTAGCCAATCAAAATGGTATACACTTTAATCTATTAAAAATCCATTAGTAAATTATTCAACGGCTATATTCACCTTTTAGTTAATTTTTTTGCTTTTTACCAAATATGCAGAAAAAACACAAGTAAAAGACAATTGAAAAAATGGCGGAAAAATGTAACATATATATTTATTTGAGATACGGAAAGTAAGTGGGTGTAGTTAACTTAAATGCACAATCACCCTTTAACCAAAAAAAGAAGAAGTGGGTGTAGTTTGTTAAAATCATAAAACTGAGAGAAAGAAATACGAATAGCAAAAGTTAGGAAAAGACTTGAAATAAAACGCATACTAAAAGCGATGACACCAAACCAAACAATTAGGTAAGGTTTTGCGTCTGCGTAATTTGTTATGCATATCACCTGCTTTAATGACTCAGTCACGTTTAAGATAAATTTATATGGTTTTGAACATGGAGATAATTAAACCTATTGAATTAATTCCAGTGAAGAAAAACGGGCGCAATACTTCCTTTTGGGTAAATCTATTTGATGCTAAAGATCACAGATTTTTGATACACTCGAACTTTGGAAGAAAGAAAAGAAACAAATTCTCTATTATAATTGTCGAGATTGCATGTTCAGCTTGGCGATTCCGCAGACAAAGATCATAAACTCTGGTCGCAATTCAACAAAATATTGTAGTTTTAAAATTTGTTAACCACACTAATTTTCTTACCAAGTAAAGTAGTGTCAATCTTTATATTCGTTAGAAAATCCGTTCGATAGTAAAATTCAGGATCAACTCTTTATTACAAAAGAAACAAAAAATCGTTTCTCCGTTGGCATGGAATTTAATCAAATAACAAAGAATGCTAGTATATTATAATTAACCTCTTTGTCATCATCAGATAATTATCCAATTTTGTTACTTGATGCGTCGTTACAAGAACAAATGAAAAGAAAAATCATTAATATATACTCCCTCCGTTCCTAATTAATAGATGTTTAAGGTAATGCACGGTAATTAAGAAAACGCATTGATTTCTACGATTTACAGTTTTCAATAAAGTTTAACCAATAGTATTTCAATATTTGTTTTGGAATTGGTAAAAGTGCATAGAAAACTGTAAAAACTCTATTAATTTGGAACAAAATTTTTTTGTAAAAAATTCTACATTTAGGAACCGAGGGAGTAGTACATATATATAAGTTTCCTAAAGAATTTTCGACTCCCAAATGGTTCTAACATCGGAAACTCGACAATTCCGACACGACTCATCACGAAACCCTATCCGACAACATAAACACACCGCAGCTTGAGTCTCCAACAACAGTCGAGTTGACTCAGCCGAGTCAATATTCGCCTTCCGAGTCGAACTCGGTCCAACAGAGAGTTCCAAGTTGAGCACCCAATCATCGTCCGACGTCGTTCCGCTACTCGTGCAGTTATTATTATTATTATTATTAACTACTTCCCGGTCCAGTACTACCGGTTCCGGTTTAATCGTGATTTGTTGATCCGGTCCGGTACTGAAATCGACTTGTGGAGGCTCTACGACATCGTTTGGTGATGAAGATTCATTGATCGGACGGTGGTTGTTTGGGTCAATCCCACGGCTGAGAAGTTTTCTTTTTATGTGTGTGTTCCAATAGTTTTTTATCTCGTTGTCTGTTCTTCCTGCTAATCTCCCAGCTATTAAAGACCATCTTCAAACAAACAAAGAAAATTATTAGATTTTTTATTTTTTCTCAATCAGGAAGTTCTAGGCCGAAACCGTATCCAAAACGAGAACAAGTAGTATTAGTTTTGTCCCAAGAATGAGCTATATTGGTTCTTGCTTATCATACAAATTTCACAAAAAGAGACAGAGAGAGAGAGAGACTAACTTGTTACCGAGCAAGCTATGGAGTTTGATGATGAGTTCGTCTTCTTCCTCAGTGAAATTACCTCTCTTGAGATCTGGTCGTAGATAATTCATCCATCTCAACCTACAACTCTTACCACATCTCTGCAATCCTGCTCAAAATTCCCATCTTTAGCATCAAGAAAATCAAGAAAATATAATCATGAAAATTTCCTAACTTTTTTTTTATAATTATTATGAAGTTTAGAGCTAAACCACATCATGTAAATTTGTTTAACTTTAAGATCAAGATCAAGAAAACCAAGAAACCAAGAAAATCATGTATACTACCTGCGGCTCGAGGGAGAGATCGCCAGCAACCTTCGCCATGTTTGCGGATATAATCAACGAGAAGCTGATCTTCTTCTTTAGTCCAAGCTCCTTTATTCATGTGAGCTTTCTCGCAACAAGGTGATCTACCCATGCTCTCTCTCTCTAATGGCTTATTTTCTTTATCTCTTTGTGTTGTGTGTATATGTGGAGGAAGATGTATTTTTTTTTGTATTTTCAAGGAAAGAAGAGTTTTCCTGTGGGATGTTTTAGTTTCGAATGTTATTTATAATAGTATAACGAACATACAATATTTTAGTAGTAGTTTTTTGTTTAGTGATCTACAAATGAAATTAAAAATTCATTTAAGAATATTGTAACAACCAGACAAGAAAAAATTGATTGTACACTCACAGGAACGTGGGGGTTTCCTACCTTTTTTTCTTTCTACTTTTCTAATATTCAGATGCAGATCGTACGGTTTAGTTTTTGACTTTTCGGCTTCTGTAAAGATAATCGTATATCATATCATAATAAATTTTACAATTCTACATGTTTTTTACAAGTCATAAGAAATAAAATTTAGGTATTTCATAACAATGAATAAATAATGAATTTCACTATAACACGACTGTTTATAATCATTCTTATTGCATCATCAAATATTTCTCACGTAAGCTAGCATAGGTATTAAATTATACCGTATTACTATTATATTGTGTGATAAATAGAGTAGAAGTTTCAAAGAAAAAAGAGAGTAGAATTTGCCATTGCTAACTATTTACTATTAGAAACTGTTTAAACAAATCTTACTATAACTTTTCTGTGCTAAAGTTAGGATAAAATTTCCAACAAAGATTTGGTGAATATATGATTCAGTGACAATTTAAAAATCCAATCACCTGATTATATTACAAAAACATTTAACAATGTTTTTATTCCGAGTTAAAAAAAGAAAACCAAAAGTAGATCTAGAAGAAAGTAGGTAGATAGATTGGGAAGATGAGTAGGTAGCTGTCTTTTTTCTATCTCAATACTCAACCTCTTTCTCTCTCTCTTCCTCCAATCACTCTCCACACGCTACTTCTCTCACATACTTCCACGTGTCCTCTTTTATGATTTATCACACTTTCTCTCTCCTTTGTCTCATTCTAATAATATGATTAAAATAGTATATTGTGAGATTAGTTGGATAACTGAATTATTGGGTTGGGCATGTGTACCTAGTCTTCTACTATTGTGTTGTGTTCGTTAAGCCATTTTGGGATTTCTTTCATATAATGACAGTTCAAATTTTGTAAAAGTATTAAGCAACCGTTATGTACTTCATTTTCATATGGGTTTCTTGTATGATATCCTACAATTAGGATGTTCAATCCATATAGCTATTGCCTTATTTTTTCTTAAAGTGTGGAAATTACAAGTTTAGTCCATAGCCATGAATAATATCGTGTTTAAATCAGTTTACCAAAAAAAAATATAGTGTTTAAATCGTAAATTACTCATCCCACGTAGTTGAACTAGTAATTTTTGAATACACTTAAACTCCTAGACCAATACACACTTGATATATATATATATATTTGCAAGTTATACCACAACAAAAAGTTACAGAGAAACAAATAGCATATATCATAGAAAAGCATAATTCTATCTTTCTCCTCTCTGTTCAGGCGTCAGGCCTCCTTTGCCACATTTAGGACAACTCTTTAAACCGAAGCCTTGACAATCAAAACATCTGCACAATATCAGTCTCCCACGTTAACTCATTCAACTGGAAAATTAAGATTCATTTTTAAACTTTGTTTTAGCTTTTACTTACTTCCACCTCTCGAAAATATTTCCATTCTTCTTATTTTTACCTGTTCCCTAGAGGCAACATAATAATTTTTCTTTATACATATGCTAATGCGATACAAAAAAATGCTATCTAGATTAATAAATGGTAAAATAAATAGGTATGGTTTGGAAAAACAATGTAAGATCGCACTTAAAGAAGTAGATTTCAGAAATAAGTACCCTAAGTATTTAATCATAAGAGTAAATTAGTACCTTGCAACCGGGGCATTCAATTGCTCCTTTGGCTCCACAAGTCTCACAGCTTTTGAATATCTGTTCATTTCATCACATATATAAACTAGAATTGACAAAATCTCTTCATTGATGATGATAAACATCATATTTGTATATATATATATATATAAGTGCTTTTGCATATTGTGAAATCTTACCGAACCAAGAGAGAAATTTCCGCTTTTTGCTGCCGCAACTTTGATGGAATCGAATCGTCCTGAAACAATATGTGTTTTGGTATGCGAGATAGAAATCGGAGGAGCAGCAAACGCTTCTAAAGGCAAGTCACAACAACAAAGTGGGAATTTCAACATTTTGTAACTCAAACTGTAAGAACCAAGAAATAACACACATATGTATATCTATATGCATACATGTGATTAGTGAATATGGATGGTGGGGAAAAGAACAAAAGAATTTGCTTGGTTGTGGTTTGTAGATATGGAAACGGATCATATGGGAAAATGTTGACAGGGATTGGCTTGAAGTAAGAAAACAAAAAATGACTTCGGTTCGTGGTGTCAAAGTATTTCTACCCATTTTTATGATGAGTATAAAAATATAAAAATTATTTTAAGAGACGGTGCTAAGCAGATTAAAACATTCTTTGGATCATTCATGTATTATTATTTTAATTATTTTTACGATTGAAAATAATTAAAACAATATACTCTTATGTTTCAGAGAATTTTATATATTTTGCTTAAATAATTATCAAAGATCGGCTCATACACAATCAATAATACGTTAACACCAACAAAAATACGATTAAAGGAATGAGATGTTTTCAGACAATTATCCGACGCTCAAGTAAGGAAAAAGAGAAAAAAACAGAGCGAATTAGAACGACTACTTAGAATCGTGGAGAGCGAAAAGAAAGAAAATCGGTAAACGAGGTGGAATTAATAGTGATTCTGGTCGAATAAAAATGGTCCAAAAAGTATCGGAGAGCTTGAGGAAACCATCTTAGCGGCGAGAAAGACAAAATATTTGTGAGTTTCCGACCGTGGGATTATCATAACATAAATGAACTTCGGAAAAATGGTCATAAAACACCGGAAAAATCTTAAAGTGCAAGGAAATAAGCCTTAAGCTAAAAAAAAAACGGGCTCGATATATGAGATTTTAGCCATAAGTTTGAATCGTCTTTAAAAAGAAAATAAAGTATTATTTGTAGATAATTAATTGCGCAGGTTCGGATAAAGTTTAGTGAACTTAATTAGAATTTGAACTTTAATATGTTTTTCACCTTGTAGTATAACATCTTATAGTTGAGTCTATTACACCGTTAAAACATAGTGATTTCGTGTAAAGATTATAAATTCATGTAAAGTCTATTTTAACCCACATGTCTGTAATCTAGTGGTAGAAATATTTACGATTATGTTAACGACAATTCATATTTCGTTCTAGCTTGTTTCTCTATTAATTACCATTTGAAGTGTGATACTAATCTTTGTGGATTCGATCTCTTATCTATATTAAGTCTGATTGTTGTGCATTTATAAGAAATTTAGTTGAGAAGTTAAAACATAATACCACATCATCTTCAAATATTTGATTGAAAACTTAGTCTAGAACTCTTTAAATTTATGTTTTACTTTTTATTCAATATTTTTTTTCTTATATTTAGTCTGATTTTTAATGTGTTAAAAATTATGTATCAAAATTTATATATACTAAACAAATATTCATATTGTTACATTTAATTTTTATTTATCTTTAGTTAAGGGAAAATTATATCTAAATTTTTTAACTAAAATTATCTCATATGATCAAATAATATAGTTTTAGATATGGGTCAATTTGCTAAATAACACAAAAAAAATTATAATTAAGCAAATTAACCATTTAATTAACACTAAAGAAATTGTTTTTGAAAATAAAGAAAGAGAACCAAAAGGATAAACAATCTAAAAACTAGTAAAGTACGGAAACGCCCCTTGTCAGTGCGAGTTATCGTGTTCCCCAATCGCAAATGATCGCCTGAAACCATCGCCGGAGAGACTAATCCGCCATGGCGAAATCGGAAAACTCAACGACTTCTACTTTCTCCTCTTTCGCCAAGATTCAACCCTCCAACGATTCCGACGCCGATCCCGATTCTTACGCCCTCGAGAAATTCAACCTCTACGAAACCAGAGCGGTAAGCTTTACCGATTCATCGATTTGAGATTAGGTTCAGAAATTGCAGTAAACCGCCGCGAAAATCTCTGAATCGATATGTGATTTTGCATTCTCTAAGCAACCAACCCTAGATTGAAATTGCAGCAATGTTGAATCGAATCGAATCGAATCTCTGAATTGATGTGTTATATGTTGTTGAACAGAGGTTTTATCTAGTTGGGAGTGATAGGAACAAAAGATTCTTCAGAGTGCTAAAGATTGATCGTTCTGAGCCATCTGAGCTTAACATAAGTGAAGATCCTGTAGTTTATTCGCCTCAAGAAATCAAGAGTCTGCTTCAACGTATCGCTGAAGGCAACCGTGCTACGGGCGGGCTAGCTTTCGTGGCTAAAGTCTATGGCATTGCTGGTTAGTCTCATTGTATGTTTAGAGTTTGTTTACTAGGCTAAGTTGAGTAAGCTTTTTGTTGCCTTGTAGGTTGTGCTAAGTTTATGGAGTCGTACTATTTAGTTTTGGTGACGAAACGGCGACAAATTGGATGTATATGTGGGCATGCCATATATGCTATTGATGAAAGTCAAATGATCAGTGTTCCACATGCAACTATCCAATCTGATGTTGCGAATTCGAAAACTGAACTAAGGTTTGTTTCCGGGAATTTTTATCTGCACCTTATTATGATTTCACAAAGTTTGTATGTGTTGAGTTCTTTGTATATTTGCAGATACAAGAAGCTTCTGTCAAGTGTAGATTTGACAAAAGATTTCTTCTACAGTTACACTTATCCTATAATGCAGAGTTTGCAAAAGAATGTTTTATCATCTGGTGAGGAAGGAGTGCCCTATGATAACATATTTGTGTGGAATGCGTATCTGACGGAGCCTATTCGATCAAGGTGCAATAACACTATTTGGACACTGGCATTAGTTCATGGGAATTTTAAGCAGGTATTTTGTAAGCACTTGTGGCTTCACCTATCTGCTCCTAGGTTTGACACTAGTAGAGTTAAAATGGTTCTAACTAGTTTATTGGTTTTCCCCGTCATTCAGATAAGGCTATCAATATATGGAAGAGACTTCAGTGTTACTCTAGTCTCTAGACGTTCTCGACATTTTGCAGGCACACGGTAAGACCTCATTTTAGGATGACGAAGTCATAGTGACAGTTTTGATTTTCTAAGCCCTTTCTTAGTTCTACCTTGTATCTTTGGGAATTTTTTGTATATATCACCGAGTGGCGTGAACTCTTCTAGACTAGTTTGGATGCTTGTATGTATTGTTTCTGTAAAATATATGTAGCCCTTTCTCATTCTGTATAAATGTCATGGCAGTTACTTGAAAAGGGGAGTGAATGATCGTGGAAGGGTTGCAAATGATGTTGAAACAGAACAAATTATTATTGATGAAGAAGCTGGATCATGCAAGGGAAAAATGAGCTCAGTGGTGCAGATGCGAGGATCCATCCCACTCTTTTGGTCGCAAGAGGCCTCAAGATTTAGTCCTAAGCCTGATATTTTCTGTAAGAAACTAACATAACATGCATCTGTTATCTTGATTAGAACATTTTAACTTATATCTGGTTATTAATCTACATTTTAACTTATATCTTTTCTTTGCCTCAGTACAGAGGTATGACCCTACATACGAGTCAACCAAAATGCATTTTGAAGACCTGGTGAGCCGATATGGGAACCCAATCATTGTGCTAAACCTAATCAAGGTTAGCTTATCTATGTAATGTCCTTTTTAAGCAAGAGATAGTTATTCCCTTTGCACTTACGGACAAATTTCCATGGAAATATTCAGACAGTTGAGAAAAGGCCTAGGGAAATGGTGCTAAGACGTGAGTTCGCGAATGCAGTGGGTTACCTAAATTCAATATTTCGTGAAGAAAATCATCTCAAATTTATCCACTGGGATTTCCATAAATTTGCAAAGAGGTAAGATGTTGTGGATTTGTTTTCCCACCTTATAACCTGAACTCACTTTGCCTACTATTTTCGGTCTTAAAGCAAGTCGGCGAATGTATTGGCTGTTTTGGGTGCTGTAGCAAGCGAAGCCCTTGATTTGACTGGATTGTACTTCAGTGGCAAGCCTAAAATTGTTAAGAAGAAGGCTAGTGTACTTAGTCATGCCAGCACTGGAAGGTAATTTTTGTGATGATGTCGTCTGCTACTTATTTAGTCAGAAATTTGGTTTCTTTTGTAAACTGCTATAATTATTTTAAGCACTGTGGCTAGTAGTTACCTTTCTGGCTGTAATAGAGATAGTTACTGCAGGGAACCTTCTCTGCGTGATCTAAGAGCTTACTCCGCGGAACTTTCAAGGGGTGAGAGTTCAAATGATATACTTAGCGCTCTTGCTAATCGAGAGAAAGAGGCGAAGTCAAGCCAACAAAAAAAAGACGATAGAGCTGATTCTTCAGCTCCTCGATACCAAAGTGGTGTTCTGCGTACTAACTGTATTGACTGTTTGGATCGAACAAACGTAGCACAGTATGCATATGGGTTGGCTGCTTTAGGCCGGCAGCTGCATGCAATGGGGTTGAGTGATACACCTAAGATCGACCCTGACAGTAGCATTGCTGCTGCACTTATGGATATGTATCAGAGCATGGGCGATGCCCTTGCACAACAATATGGCGGCTCAGCTGCTCATAACACTGTAATAACACCACTTATCACCTTTGACCAGTTATTTGTCAGTCTGTCAAAGCAACATTTGCAATGCTTATTCGTGAACATTGTTGAATGGATTATAGGTTTTCCCAGAAAGGCAGGGGAAATGGAAGGCCACTACACAGTCTAGAGAGTTTCTCAAGTCTATCAAGCGATACTACAGCAATACCTACACCGATGGCGAAAAGCAAGACGCCATCAACTTGTAATATACTTCTCTTTCTTGCATAAGTCACTTTAGTTCCTTGCTAAGTTCGTAATATATATAGTCCGCCAGTGATGTAACAATATGATGAAGGATTTTAGAATAAGTTTCTATTCGTGCTTCGTTGATGATATGGATAGAGGCAGTAGAACCCTGGCATTATCACTATTACCTTAGGCATTACTGATAATATCAACTACCAAGATATTGAATCCTCTGAGGAATTGTTGGCTAAGAACTCTCTTTTTTTTCCCGTTTTTATTGAGTCTCAAGTCCTCGTAACTAATGACTTTTATTGGGAGCAGATTTTTGGGATACTTTCAACCTCAGGAAGGGAAACCTGCGCTCTGGGAGCTGGATTCTGATTATTATCTCCATGTGTCAGGGATTGGAGATGATATTTTCCCTGAAAGCGGGTAAGATTTACTTTAATGAACCTAGAGTGTCAGATTGTAGATTTACTCTTAATTAGATGCAAATAATATTCTGAGCCGGTGCCCGAAACTGGAGGTCACGTTTAATGGACTTATGAACCAATTCAGGAAACACCAGAGTTGTTAAATTAAATTTCTCTAGAAAGATTATAATACCTGGTTGCGTATGATATCTAATTCTTGTGTATTGCAGGGTCCAGTCGATTCCTAAACCCATGAGTGGTATAGGAGTCAATCTCGCACCAGTGCCGGCTTTCAGAGAAGACTTCTCCCGGAAGAAGCTGACGTCGTTTGACAAACTGATAGAGCAGACATGCAGTTCAATAAAGAACGTGAGGCTTTGTAGCGAAATAGACCAAAGGCCAGGTGGCAGCACCGGAAGCACTGGTGTGGCTCCTGATGCAGCGTAATGATCCTCATTTGAAATTCCCAATCATCTTATTAGGCTTTTGCCCGGAGTTTTGGGAATGGCTAATACAAGTATTAGTAATACTTGTATTGTGTCCCTTTAAGAAAGTAGGACTTGTATTGTGTCCCCTTAAGAAAGTAGAAAGATGGTTACTAGTTTAGAATAGAACAAAGATTTAGTTCAAACCAAACCATGAATCTTTCGAATGTTGGCTTATTTTTCTTGACTTTCTTATCTGCAGTGAAATTCAGCTCAAGAGTCCCAATTGGTTGTTTGGTTCAAGAAAACCCGAAGAGAGTGGCTCAGCCACAAAACCTGGTGCAGAGGATAGCGACAATGGAGTAACCTCGAGTGAGAGAGTCAACGATTTCTGCAACTTGGATTGGCTTTCTGAGCCCAACGATCATCAAGAAGATATCTTCCAAAGGTACTGGGAAATTCATCATTGAATGATACCTGCAACTGTTGACCAAACCTTGGTCTAACCTCAACTGCAAACTATAAGGCATTTTTGAAATCCGTATTTCATCTCTAGTGCATCGAATGAGTTGTTTCATTTTATAGGTACCTATCGATCACATCAACCAATGAAGCCAATGGTTGGTATGGTGGTACTCTCCTCGGTGATCAAGATGAAAACAGCGAAATATACAGACATTACGCTGCGTTCTGTCAGGTTCATATTCTTTATCTTGCTGAAATGCAACAAATCCTTCATAGCTTAATATATAGCTCAAAATTCTGTTTCTTTTATGATCCGATTTATACAGTGTCCAGCAATGGAACCGTTTGAGAACGACCATGAATTAGAACAGAACTCTGCGGAAGTTCTCCGTATGAACACAGTCGATGTAATGGACATAGGAGAAGCAGAAACAGAGATGGAAAACGCTTTAAATGAATACGCTCAGATCGGTGGTAATCTCGGGATCATTCCTACACAGTGCAAAGACTTCGCTGGAGATCCTTGTTGGCTAGCCAGATGGCTCGTAGGAGATGATAAGATCCCAAAGGTCATATAATCACAAAACCAACTAGTTTTGTCACCCCCAAGAACGTAACGTCTCGCATCAGAGACACTTCTCTTTTGGTTATATATGCTTGTGAATGTGTTTGATTGTGCATTTTCTTTAGGTAAATATATATAGATAACAGGGACAACAAATCCAAAGAAAATAACATTGTTGGTTTACTATAAATGTCCCACGTATAATGAAACCAATTTTTTTTTTTAAATCAGATTCGCCTGGTACAAGAAGAGTATGGTTTTCGAATGTTTAGCTTTAGGTAAAATCTTTGTGAAAAAGAATTGGCTCATTCTATGTATTTTTCACTAAATAAAATACTGGTACAACATAAAATATATGTGGGAATATTGTGAGAGACTCAACCCCCAGAGGCAAAAACTAGTTTCCTTGGCTTCCCTCTACAAATTTCTTCACTTGTCTTGTTTGATACACACAACTACAAATATATATAATCATGTTTTATTTACTTACAGTAGCATATCTGACTTGGCTGGTAATCTCTTGAAGAAATTTGCAGGTACTGAAGGCATTCTGCTCCTGAACCGCGGATGGCGCAGCATGAACACTCCGACTAGGATTGCAATCACCTGGAATGGTGTGATATAGATAAACACGGCCCAAATCAACGAGAAGACGATGAATAGAGCAGTTGCCCTCGGGTCTCTCCAGCTAAGTAAGGCTTGAATTCTCTCTCCTTGTGTCGCTAGATCGCCCACGACGGTCTGGACTCTGCCACCGACGCTCCTAAGCCTATCATACCTCATTCTGACAATGTCTGATGGTCTGCTAGATGGGAAATTGTCAAACTCCTCGTCTAGCTCGTCTGGGTGCGCGTTGTCTGCTTGGGAAACGCGAGCATCCATGTGAGGCGGGTGTCTTGGCCTGTACCGGTAATTCCACATTCCTATCACAAAGAGGTAGAGGAAGATTGTGGGTAAAATCAGTTCTGGGTAGCAGACAAGAATCAAGAACAGGACGTGGACCAGGCACGTTGTGATCGGGTTTCTCCATGTGCAGATATCGTTGAACCACTTGCAGACCAGAGTCACCGAGGAGAGAAGCGACATGATTCTGCTGAAATTGGCCTTGCTTCTCCTGAGACTGAACATATGGTAGTCTACATCAAGCATGTACTCGACAACCTCTCGTCTCAGCGGTGGCTCGGACCTTGATAATCTTGTTGCAACTATTTGCATCGCCTGATGCCTAAGCAAGTCGATATGCCTTACGGGTATTGGTTGAACATAATGCATTTTGGGCAACAATGGTCTTCCGTATTGTGCCATCATATTAACAAAGGCGGTGCAAGTGTACCTGAGAGCTAGCTGAAGCTCACCGTTCTTCTTTAGACCAGACGGTGTAAGAACCAGCAACGGGTAGTAATGAGTGTAAACCCGGTCTGTCTCCAGTGTAGATAGCCTGACTCTAACTTTCCCAATCCTCTGGTCCTTAGAGTCACCACCATCGTTGATATGACCATTGTCAAAGACTCCAATTGTTATGACCGTACAAGGATCATGAACTTCCCAAGTATATTGCTCGTTCCACTTAGGTGCAAGCGCATCTAAAAGAGTCCTCGTTCTCACCCATTTGTTCCCATATTTCGCCACACAATAAGGATCAGTCATTCTCCCATCTTTACCTTTCATAGGCATCAAGTTCCTAGCACTGAGAATCCCAAGCTCGAGAATTCCAATGCTTGGCTTCCTCAAATGCTTTGAAGACGGTTGAAGATTGCTGCTGAAATGCGTGGACTCGTCAAGAACATGGTACCCGGCTTCTATACAAACCCGCAACAGAATCTTACTGGAAAACTTCTCTTTCCTCTTCTCACTCTCTTCCTCCATACCCATTGAATGTCTCTGAAGATTAAACCAACGTGGATCAGGCATTTTCCCAGTCTCTTGCCTCACAGGAATATCCCTCACCGGTATAAACACCCTCCCCAAAATCTCATCTTTCCCCGGACCAATCCTATCATCAACAGAAACAATCACCATATCCTCAAACGGCTCAGACACAACAAACATAAGCTCATCGTGCCACTGAGGATTAACCGTCCGCATCTGAGGCGTCCTCGTAGCTCTCGTCTGAATCCCCGCCTGAATCTTAACAATCGCATCAGGTACTCTCCCTTTATCAGACGGAACAAGATCCTGAGCTTCCATTACATTAATCCTAAGGTAATACAACTTCGGCGAGAAGTAAACTTTAGACCGAGTATTCGAAAGATTCGAATGACTCACACGGTGCGCGTCCGAATGCCAAGCGTCAGGAAACGACTCATCCGCTTGAGTTCCCATCCAAACAGCAAGCATAACCTCTCCTCTATGAGTCTTCATACCTTTCTTATCCTCTAACCTATACCACTGCGGAGCTAAAGGACTATCAGGAGGAACTCGTAACGGAACTTCAGTCAAATCAATCAAAACTCTACCAACGAAATCATCTTTAGTAACAAGATCTTTATCTTTAACAGTAACTTCAAGTAGATTAGATTGTAATCTCTCTTTAGAAAACGCAAAGATCTGTTTCCAAATCGGATTTTGATTCTTCTCCAAATGTTTCGTTAATCCTTTGTAGTTACCTAGCTTCACTTCAACGTAAGGATCTAAGCTACCGGAAACATCCATCACTGGAAGATCTCTAGCTTTCACGACGTTAACGTAAAGGTAATGCATCTGCTCAACGAGATCGTAAGTGCTTGAGGTTTTATCTCCACTGCTTCTATAATAGTATGATTGTCTCATACGTGCTGCTAATGGTGGACTTGTTTCTATAAGCTGAAACTCTGGATTTTGTCTCTGTGGTGGTACTTGCATCTGCATTACTGCTCCAGACGCTGGTCCTGGTGCTCTCATGAAATCCGATCTAAACTCCGGTTGATTCGGAGGTAGATTCGCCTTCGCTTGTGACGGTGGTGGTGGTTGAGCTCCGCCGTGAGCTCCGATTGAGTGGAAAGTTCTCGATTCCTTCTTCCGTTTCTTCTCTTCGTACAGATTCTGATTTTGAAATTCCTGAGATTCAAATTCGAATTTCTTCTCTGAAAACTCCTCCGTCGCCGGAAAATCATCGCCGTCGGAAGGAGCGGTGTAGATTCTTAAAGCGATATCGCCTTTGATGTGAGAAAACAAACCGCGTTTATCGAGAGGATATCGTTGAACACCGGATTCAGATTCAGACGACGGAATAGAAGCGGCGGAGATTTTAACACGGCCGAGGAATTTACCAGGTTGGTTAATATCACGGCGGTCATCGAAAACGGTGACGTGGATAGTTTTGTTGGTTAAATCATCAGCGACGTTGAAAACTAACTTTTCGTTCCAGTGAGGGTTAAGATCTTTTAAACGAGTTTGTGTTGTTTGTTTTTCTTCATCGAATTCAACTTCTACGTATGGACTTGCTGATCCTTGTCCGTCTTTTGGCATCAAGTCGCTTGCGTCGATGATTTCGATTACTAGTTTGTTCATTTTTGGAAGTTTCTAAAAAAAGTAGAAGAGAGTCAAGTATAAAGAAGAAGAAGAAGATGGTGAGATTTATGAAGCGAGAAGGAGGAGGAATCAGATTAGTATCATCTCTTTTGGTTTTTTGAAGAGTGTGAAGAAAACTCGGTGAAGAGAGAGAGAGAGAGGTCAAGAGGAAGACGTCATTTTAGTCAATTTTTTCGACTTCTCCTAAACTATTATTTTATTACATACTAATTTTTATCTATAATGTTTTAGAAATTGACGTAAATTTTAAATACACAACAAACAAATGATTCTATTAATAGTATATTATAAACGGTTCTGTCGATGATAGAATAAACAAATATTTTACCATGCAAAATCAAAAAAAAATTAATACATCATTGAAGATTTTTATTTATATTAATTTACATAATTCGTTTTAACAGAATCATACATTAGGTGTAGAAACACTAAATAAAATTTATGATCAACTGATGGACTAAGAAAACTTCTAAATATAAAAAGAATAAAATGAAATTATCAAGTTTGAATATAAATACTTGATAAAGCTGTAAATTGTTTTTTTTAACGTCTAGATTTATTATTTTTATTACAAATTATGAAATTGTTATATCGACGATTTTACAACGAGCATGCTTTTCGTCTTGATCTACGCTACGCTAGACGGGTTTATCCTGCTTCAAGCTGAAGATCTTCTACAAGCTTGTTTCCATTAATCTGTAAATATAATAAATCGCATCTTCTGGAATTCGAACCTCATACTTCTTGGAGTAAAAACTTTAAAGCTTTTCGTCAACCATTGAGCCAATGGAGCTTCCATGGCTATAAATTGTTTTGAGAATAAATTGTTTTTAAAAATAATAGTTTGAATAAATACTTGATACTTGATTATCAAGCTTCGATAAATATCTTTGTAAACAAAAAAAATGTTTGAATAAATATGGGTAAAGCTATAAGGTGGTACGTTTTCTTTTTCTCCTCAAGAATATTTGTATTGAATATTCTTGATTATTACTCAAACATATGAATCATTTGATTCATCTTTCGAATATTGTCCTCGTCGGTGATTCACCAAATATTCGTACGTATTCCAGGGACAATTAATATAATGATTTCATATTAAAAAAAAAACAAATGTAGGATTAAAAAGGAATTGAAGAGAAAAAAGAGAATTGGGTGAGTGAGGTGTAGGCCCATCCATAAGAGACGAACCATCGTTGTCTATGGTGGTGCCCATTTCTGCTTTGTTTGCTAATGCTAACGATAATTAGAAAGTGGACTTAATTTTCGTATCTTTATCTTCTTAATTATTAAAATAGTTTATAACAACGACAACAAATTAAAGACAAGAGAATTGTAATTAATCAAGGGTTCATTTTATTTCTATGTGAAATTGATCGTTACTTACCATCATGTGAATCTAACAATATAGGCAATCATTATCAAATGTTTTTAAAACGTTTTTTAATGGCTGTATGTCACTAAGAAAAACAAAAAGTTTAAGAACATTTAATGGTATAATTAATTGAGTTATACTTAATTAGAAAAGTAGTTGATGTTTCCAAAATTGTAATCTTAGTTTTAAGCGGTTGCATTGTTTTAATCAATGTTAATAGTAAATCATTTTTTGTTTTTTACTTTTTTTGCTAACTAGGTAGTGTTAATAGTAAATCATTCAACTGAAGTTTGTACATTAACCAAAAAAAAAAAATCCAAATTATGAGCCATTCGACGAATGTATTGTTATCCTTAACTACTAAATCACAAGTCACATAACCAATTATGTGTTGACACGTGGAAAATGCTTCATATTTATTTCTGCAATTTATAATTTAAACAAAAAAAAACGGAAAAATAGTCACTTATAAAACATAAATTAATGAAAGCAAAAAATATACCCGTGTGTAACACGGGTAGAAATACTAGTAGTTTCATAAATCATAAACATTGATCAAGATTATTGTCTTAAGGATTGAGTCAAAATTTGCAAATTCTTTAAAGTAGGGCATTTAAATTAGTGAAGTGGGGTTATGCTAAGCTTAGAGACGAGAGACTTACTCATTCCATTCACGAAAATGAAAACGTTGATAATTTAATTATATTTAAGCGTCTTGGATATAATAAGTTTTTTTGCATTAGAGAAAAAAGATGAAGAAGAAAAATATATAAACCTTTATTGATTGGATCTCTCGTTTTCAAAGAAATCGGTGTTACCCCATCACGAAATCTACAGTACATCGTGTCATGTCCTTGCCCTAAAAAGTGAATCTCTTTTGTTGTAATATTTCATCACCAATTGTTTCATTCCCTACTTTTTCATAATGGACTAGAGTATTTCATACATTTGGTTGATACATACTATTTTTAAAATTCAACATTAGATCTGATAATTCATATGTTGGATCCTTGACGTTATTATATTATATTTATAGTTTTCTTCCTAAATAACATCGTATTCCAATTTATATTTAAATAGATTGAAATACCAATCGTTCATAAAATTAAATATTTATTTCAAATTGTATAAATATATTTCACAATTATATTTAAAATAAAATACAAGTAAGCGATTGTTTATTTGAATTTTCTTTCTTCGTTTCACAAAATTATATGATTAAGATTTTGTACACATATTAACAAAAAAGTTTTTTGATAAACATATCTATTAATAATATTTTACTAAACTTAGTACTTCAATTTTTATTAGTTTAATATTAAGTGTCGTAGTTATTTTAACTCTAACTAATATAAAGGAATGTAGGGTAAAAACATATATTTTACTGATTTTTTTTTGTTCTAAAACATCTAGTATTTAAAAAATATCGAAAGAATTTTTTTTTTTTTTTTTTTGTTCTTTGTTCTATTATAATATATTTAGATAAAAACGTCAATCTTATAAACTACATAATTTTTTTAAAAATTAACATTAAAATGATTTAATATATAATATTTTTTTCCTCTAATACGGTATATTTTATTTAATAAAAAAAATTGTTTTATTAAAAAATTGATTAAATATTATTTTTATAAGTTTTTTTATGTTTTGCAATATTTCCTATTTATGTTTTTTTGGAAATTGCCCTTTATTTTATGTTAATACTGGGAAGTTGGGAATACTAATTTTATTAGTAACAGTAATCAAAGTGAGCGTTCCGTGGAGATTATGGACAAGCTTGAATCGTTTGTTAAAGACTTAAAAAGTAATAAAAAAAATCTTAAAAGACATTGGAATTTGAGAATACTCTAGTCAAAATGCAATCTTGTTCTCATCTTCTCAGTGTTTTGTCGGCAGTTCACTTACTTGTACCACTTTCTTTTTAGGGAGACTTCCTAGAATAACCTTCTTAGATTTTGGCCTTACTCAAACAACCTTCTTAGATTTTAATTACTGGGGCTAATTTCGAGTCCGTTTTACCCTTTTTCCTTTGATAACAAAAAACGTATTTACAAAAATGCCATTAATGAAATGCGCCGCGTAGGCGCGAAAGTTTCCCGCCTAAAAAAAATAAGTCTACCGCTATGTGATGGTAGACTTATTTGAGCTCTGGTAGACTTATTTTTTTGTCCGTAGACTTATTTGAGGAGCGGTAGACTTATTTTTGAGCGGTAGACTTATTGTGTCTCCTTTGGTGGTAGACTTATTTCCGAACGGTAGACTTATTTTCTCTGCGGTAGACTTATTTTCCCGTAGCGGTAGACTTATTTTCTGCGGTAGACTTATTCTTCGAATGGTAGATTTATTTTCGTAGACTTATTTTCAGCGGTAGATTTATTTTTCTTCGATGGTAGATTTATTTTTGACTGGTAGATTTGTTTCCTTTGGTGGTAGATTTTTAGTCATAGCAGCGGTAGATTTATAGTGATGGTAGACTTATTTTAGTAGCGGTAGACTTATTTTTTGCGGTAGACTTTTTTAGCGTGGTGGTAGATTTATTTTGTGTTTAGTAGTGGTAGACTTATTGTCGTAGTGGTAGACTTATAGTTAGCGGTAGACTTATTTCGTATTTTCGGTCAACGAAACCAACCGTTGACTGGTAGACTTATTTTTTTAGGATCAATGGTGGTAGACTTATGCGTTTTTAGCGATAGAAGCGGTAGATTTGTTTTTACCCTGGTCTAGTGATGGTAGACTTTTTATCAAACTTAGTGACGGTAGACTTTTTTTCACATTAGACATTTGGTAGACTTATTTGTGATAGCGGTAGACTTATTGTTGTTGGTGGTAGACTTATTTCCTGTTTAGGAATTTACAGTGGTGGTAGACTTATTTTCGAACTTAGTGATGGTAGACCTATTTGTGATAGCGGTAGACTTATTGTACTTGGTGGTAGACTTATTTTCTGTTTCGGAATTTATAGTGGTGGTAGACTTATTTTCGAACTTAGTGACGGTAGACCTATTTGTGATAGCGGTAGACTTATTGTACTTGGTGGTAGACTTATTTTCTGTTTAGGAATTTATAGTGGTGGTAGACTTATTTTCGAACTTAGTTACGGTAGACTTATTTGTTATAACGGTAGACATATTTGTTATAACGGTAGACTTCTTGTACTTGGTGGTAGACTTATTTTATGTTTAGGAATTTATGTGGCGGAAGGCTTATTTTTGAGCGGTAGACTTATTGTGTCTCCTTTGGTGGTAGACTTGTTTATTTCCGAACGGTAGACTTATTTTATCTGCGGTAGACTTATTTTCCCATAGCGGGTAGACTTATTTTTCGAAGTTAGTGACGGTAGACTTATTTGTGATAGTGGTAGACTTATAGTACTTGGTGGTAGACTTATTTACTGTTTAGGAATTTATAGTGGTGGTAGACTTATTTTCGAACTTAGTGACGGTAGACTTATTTGTTATAACGGTATACTTATTGTACTTGGTGGTAGACTTATTTTGTGTTTGATGGTAGACTTATTTTCTGTTCGATGGTAGTATTGTTTTTGTTTGATGGTAGACTTATTTCTGTTTGATGGTAGATTTTTTTTTGTTATGGTAGACTTATTTTCTGTTTGATGGTAGACTTATTTTTTTTAATGGTAGACTTATTTTCTGTTCGATGGTAGAGTTATTGTGGTAGGTGGTAGAGTTATTTGCAGGGAACGGAAATGTCGATTTTACCCTTTCAAAATAGACTGCACGAAAACCAGCAACAATGGTGATGAACTAGGGTTTCCAGCCGCATAGGTTGATCTTTGCGAAGTGATTTTTTTAACTTTCCTTGTTTTCTAAAGTGCTTTTCGAACGAGTGAACTTGTTGGAGTGAACTTGAACGAGGTCCAATGGAACAAATTGTTCTTATCTGTGGTAGATGGAGTTTTTCGAAGAATGGATGGGCGTTCGAGGTTGACAACTCAAAAGGTGGTAGAGTTCTTGGGTTAGATCATGCAACCTCGTTCAACAATTTCCTTCGAATGGTGTATGAAGATTTCGGAATCGATGAACAAATTTTTGAGGTAAAATTGAGTTACCTTTTACCAAGCTTCGCTGTAGATACACCACCGATTTTCGTTGCAAATTCAAGACAGTTCAAGAGTTTTGTACAACAACATAAGAAGGAAATGATTCGTCTATGCGTGGAGATTAGTGAAAAAGCAAAAAAACAGTTTAAAAGAGAGAGAAGTGGATGCAAGAAGGGAGAACCTATAGATGAAGATGATGAAGATGATGAAGATGATGATTGTAGATTTGACTATTGCGACGATTCAGACGGTGCAAGCTCGGACGATGATGAATACGGGAGGCGTGGTAGACTTTCAGATGATGACGACGACGCCGCCATGGAAACTCTACCACCGAAGAAAAGGGGTCTACCATCGATTCCAGATGGCGTGAAGTTAGAAATGAGGTCGGTAGACTTAGCGGTTGGGCAACGTTATGCCACAAAAGAGGAGTTGGAGAGGAGATTGGAGATTATTTCTGTTGCACGTAAGTTTGACTTTAACGTCGGACACTCAACTCCAACGTTGTTGACGGTTAGTTGTTGGGTGGAAGGATGTACGTGGAGGGTTCGTGCTTCAACTATTGGAGACAGTCCCAGTTTCCATATCAAGACTTATAATGGAAACCACTCTTGTTCTGTGACTGATCGTTCAACCCGTGCTCGTAAAGCAACGTATCAGGTGTTAGGTCGTCTCTACAAAGATTTCATTGGTGGTGTTGGACCAACAGTCTTGCCAAGTCATGTTGCCGATGCTATAAGGAAACTTTTCAGAATAAAGGTACTTTAACCGATGGTAGACTTATTTTAGTTTGATGGTAGACTTATTGTCTGTTTGATGGTAGACTTATTTTGTGTGTCATGGTAGACTTATTTTCTGTATGATGGTAGACTTATTTTCTGTATGATGGTAGACTTATTTTCTGTTTGATGGTAGACTTATTTTCTGTATGATGGTAGACTTATTTTGTGTGTCATGGTAGACTTATTTTCGGTTTAATGGTAGACTTATTTTCTGTTTGATGGTAGACTTATTTTCTGTATGATGGTAGACTTATTTTCGGTTTGATGGTAGACTTATTTTCTGTATGATGGTAGACTTATTTTGTGTGTCATGGTAGACTTATTTTCGGTTTGATGGTAGACTTATTTTCTGTTTGATGGTAGATTTATTTTCTGTATGATGGTAGACTTATTTTCATGTTGATGTTGATGGTAGACTTATTTTGTGTTTGATGGTAGACTTATTTTCTTGTTGATGGTAGACTTATTTTCTGTTCGATGGTTACAGGTTGAGTATTGGAAAGCCCATCGTGCATTAAAGTATGCAAGGCAATTGGTTAGAGGAAGCGCTGAGAATGGGTACGAAGGACTTCCCACGTACTTATACATGATTAGGAGAGCTAATCCAGGGACACTTATAAAGCTGGAAGTCGATGGTGAAAATAGGTTCAAGTTTCTTTTCCTTGCATTTGGTGCAAGCATACATGGTTTCAAGTATATGAGGAAGGTAGTTGTGGTGGATGGGACATATTTGAAAGGTAAGTACAAAGGTACTTTACTGATTGTCACGACACAAGATGGAAATTTTAACATATTTCCTATCGCTTTCGGTGTTGTTGATACTGAGAATGATGAGTCTTGGGAGTGGTTCTTTAGACAGTTAAGCCGAGTAATAGCAGATGATGAAGGTCTTGCGATTATCTCAGATAGGCATAGATCAATATCGAAGGCGATTGGGAAGGTATACCCGCGTGCTTGTCGTGGTATTTGCACATATCATCTGCATAAAAACATTTTGCTGAAATTCAAAGGTGGAGAATCATTCGGACTAGTGAAGAAGGCAGCGAAGGCATATACACTTCAAGAGTTTAATGAGTTATTTGGGCAGATTGAGTCGTTGTATCCTGCTCTTCATACTTATTTAGAGGGAGCCGATGTTCGTTTATGGACTCGTGTGCATTTTCCCGGCCATAGATATAACTTCCTGACAAGCAACATAGCGGAATCTATTAATAAGGTCCTATCTCCTGCGCGCGGGTATCCAATAGTGGAACTTCTGGATACTATTAGGTCGATGTTGACAAGGTGGTTTGCTACAAGAAGGAAAAAAGCAAGTTTAATGACCACAACCTTGACCACTGCGGTGGAGAAACAGCTTCAGGTAAATTATTTGTTATGGGTAGACTTATTTTCTGTTTGATGGTAGACTTATTTTCTGTTTGATGGTAGATTTATTTTCTGTATGATGGTAGACTTATTTTCTGTGTCATGGTAGACTTATTTTGTGTTTGATGGTAGACTTATTTTCTGTTTGATGGTAGATTTATTTCCTGTATGATGGTAGACTTATTTTCTGTGTGATGGTAGACTTATTTTGTGTTTGATGGTAGAATTGTTTGCCTTTTTCCGGAAACAGGATAGGGTTGAGAACGCTAAGGTTTGGACTGTGCAAGAGATTAATGACAACGAAATAGAAGTAACGTTGGGGTCATCATTGCATGTGGTGAATCTGACATTAAATAGTTGTACTTGCAAAAGGTTTGACAAGGATAGAATTCCTTGTGTTCATGCCATTGCAGCAGCGGAAACAGTGAAGAAGTCACGGATCGCCCTTGCACATCCCTACTTCCATACAAAGAACTTGTTCAAGGGTTACTCAAAAAGTATTATGCCACGAGATATTGCGCTTCCAGCGCCGGAAATTGTGGTAACAAAAGTCTGCAAACCTCCGGTTGTGCGGGAACCACCAGGTAGGCCAAGACTTTCCTGGATTAAAAGTGCTTTAGAAATAGCCATGGCTCGGAAACGAAGTAGGAAAGAACCCAAGTGCTCAAACTGTCTTCATCATGGCCACAATCGTGCGACTTGCAAAGCTTAATCATGAATGTTATGTTATGTAATTTGATTAACATAATGTTTGCGAAAGACATAGGAAACAGATTATACGTCTACCATCAAACAGAAAATAAGTCTACCATCAAACAAATATAAGTCTACCATCAAACAGAAATAAGTCTACTATCAAAGAGAAGATAAGTCTACCATCAAACAGAAGTAAATCTACCATCAAAAGCAAATAAGTCTACCATTAAAGGCAAATAAGTCTACCATCAAACAGAAATAAGTCTACTATCAAAGAGAAAATAAGTCTACCATCAAACAGAAGTAAATCTACCATCAAAAGCAAATAAGTCTACCATTAAAGGCAAATAAGTCTACCATCAAAGGAAAAGAAGTCTACCATCAAACAGAAATAGATCTACCATCAAAAGCAAATAAGTCTACCATCAAAGGCAAATAAGTCTACCATCAAAGGAAAATAAGTCTACCATCTAAGTCAAATAAGTCGACCATCAAACAGAATGTAAGTCTACCATCAAGAGCAAATAAGTCTACCATGAAAGGAAAATAAGTGTACCATGAAAGGAAAATGGTCTGATTGTAGGTTTATGAAATTAAGTCTGAAAATGTTGTCAATACACTACAGAAGTGTACCAAACTTTCGAAGGACCACTAAATCTACTCCAATGGTGATACTAAACATGGTCCTTCGAAAGTATGCAAAATATCCAATAAGTGTACTACCAAATGAAAATAAATCTACCACTGCATACACAAATCCGACTATAAAGAATCTGTCTGTAACGGAACTTTGTCGTCTGGATTACTGCGTGGGTTTGGGTCGGACACCTGTATGGCCAAGTCTACAGGTGGTGCCTCCTCCAGGATATCAGCCGCAAGTTTTAGACGAATAGGAGGCACAGTTGCATCGCAAAGCCCATCCATTGTATGTCCTAGAGCTAGACACTCTAAGAATTTAACAGTGTAGACACCACAGTCACCTGATTGGATGTTTTGGGGTATGTTTGATTTTTTCCTGTAGAAGTGAAACGCAGCCTCACTCATCTTTTTTTCTGGTGGTGCAACAGCTTTAAGCAACTTAGGAATCATCCTCGTGTATGGTCTGCATGACTCGGCCATAGCGTTGTCCTGGGAACTCGAGAGGATGCTATCGTACACTTTGACAGTCCTGTTAACTAGGTCTACCACAACACCCACCCAATGCACGTCGTCGATATTATGAGCTATGTACAATGTATCAACATCCGTTACCCATTTCTGGTGGGTTGGATTATACGAGGGTAATCTGCCAGCGTACATGCTTAAATACCCCTCGCCGAATAAAAAGGTCTTCTCTTTACCTTTGAAGTTCCATTTGTACTCCTGACACCAAAGATTCCCAAATATCAGATCCAGAAAGGCTATCCTTTCACTGGTAAAAGGGGTAGGACGTTGCATAGCCCTTTTTCGCAACATGTTCATTGCAGCCCCCATTTGCTGAAAAATAATTTAACCAAAAGTAAATA
The DNA here is from genome assembly GCA_900128785.1 of Arabis alpina. Taxonomy (NCBI): domain Eukaryota; kingdom Viridiplantae; phylum Streptophyta; class Magnoliopsida; order Brassicales; family Brassicaceae; genus Arabis; species Arabis alpina. The sequence continues at coordinate 21,912,070 of LT669788.1, read as the reverse complement.
AACCTGGCACAAAAATTATAGATAAGTCTACCATCGAACAACAATAAGTCTACCATAAAAGGAAAATAAGTCTACCATCAAAGGCAAATAAGTCTACCATCTAAGTCAAATAAGTCTACCATCAAACAGAATATAAGTCTACCATCAAAAGCAAATAAGTCTACCATCAAAGGAAAATAAGTCTACCATCTAAGTCAAATAAGTCTACCATCAAACAGAATATAAGTCTACCATCAAAGGAAAATAAGTCTACCATTAAAGGAAAATAAGTCTACCATCAAACGAAAATAAGTCTACCATGAAAGGAAAAGAAGTCAATAGTAGATTTAATTACCTCACTATTTATCCATCCATATCGAGTGTGTGGCCAGTTTTCTTTAGGTGTCATAATTCCCAAATAGAACTCCACTAGTGGCAGAGTGTTTTCTAATGGGTTGTCTCTGATAGAACCATATGTCAAATGCTTAGAAGGATGAAATTTTTGGTGCATTGAATAAGACGTTCCTATTAAAAGGACAAATTACTTACATATCTTGATTCACGTAGTCCGTCAACTTTTCCAGCCTATGCTCGTCCACCGGATCAAAAGGATCGTAGACAGCGGAAGAAGGAACTGTACCAGCCATGATTCGTACGGTCCCGGAGTGTCCTATAAATGGGGACTTCTGAGACGGAGCAAGATTTTTATTGCGAGCTACGGGAGGAACCTCGAATTCATCTTTGTTTGACAACTTTGTAATAGCATCGTAAGCAATGGTCAGTGCATCATTGACCTGCTTCGCCCTTATATCAATTTCATCATCAGATGAAGATGAGCACGCGTAACGCATCCTTCTGCGCCTACTAGGAGGTGTAACAAAATCAGAATCAGATCTTTCCTTCTCTTTCCCAGCATCAGCAATAGCATCTTTTGTCTACAAGTTAAGGATTGAGTCAAATAAGTCTACCATAAAACAGGAAATAAGTCTACCACTAAGTACAAATAAGTCTACCGTCAAACAAAAATAAGTGTACCATCAAACGAATATAAGTCTACCATCAAAGGAAAATAAGTCTACCAGCAAACAAAAATAAATCTACCATCAAAGGAAAATAAATCTACCATGAAAGGAAAAAAGTCAACCATAGAACTGAAAATAAGTCTACCACTAAGTACAAATAAGTCTACCATCAAAGAGACAATAAGTCTACCATCAAACAGAAATAAGTCTTCCATATACGTACCAGATCGTGGATTTCGACACAGTCAGCTCCTGTCTTCCTTATAACCGGTGTAGATTCCGTCTCCTTCCACGTTAATCTTTTACTCTACAACTCCAAACAATGTATAAGGAATGAGAAAATAAGTCTACTATCATCAAAGAAAAATAAATCTACCATCAAAGGAAAATAAGTCTACCATCAAACACAAAACAAGTCAACTATATACGTACCGGATCACGGATTTCGACACACTCAGCTGCTTTCCTCCTTTTATCCGCTGTAGATTCCGTCTCCTTCTCTTTAAGAGTTTTTCTTTTTCTCTACAGCTCCGAACAATGTATAAGTAATGAATCGAATGGCAGTAAGAAAATTTGTTGAAAATCAAAGTACAATGGAGAATAACTTCCCACCTTCTTTTTAGCTTCAACCTTCTCCAAGGCTATTAAAGCTTTGCTTTTCTGTTTGCTTTTCTCCACAGGTGGCACAGATTTGCTTTTCCCTTTCCGCTGGTCAGTTCGTGTAGCCTTTTCATCCGGCTTTTTAACTACACGGCTAACTGCCAAATTTGTTTTTGTTGTTGGGTGTTGTTCCATCCAAGACTGTTAAGAAAAATAGAGGGAAAATGTTCAAACAGCTGTATAAGTTCATATAAGTCTACCATAACACACTAATAAATCTACCACGCCTTAACATAGAAGTTCAGGAAAACATGTAAATAAGTCTAAAACATGGTAGAGTCTTGCGTACCAGATCATCATCCTCCTCAGATGCATCTCCGCCATCTCCCGTGGTTGACTGTTCATCTCCCACAGCTTTCAAGACATCCCCTTTTCCCTCTAGAGCTGTAATCCTACTATCAAAGTTGGCAATTGTGCTCGCCATTCCCTGTAGGAGCTTAAGCACTTCACCAATAACTCCACCTTCGGTCTCCTTCTCCTTCTTTTTCTCTTTCTTTTGAGCCGGAGACTCATCCTCACTTTCATCAACAACAACAATAGCCTTCATCTTCTTGCTCTTCGCTATGTTCTTTTTTTTTTGAACAGGAGAGTCATCCTCATCCTCATCATCATCCTCACTTTCCTCAACCACCTTAGCCTTCTTCTTCTTTTTCTTATAACCCGGAGAGTCATCCTTAGTCTTAGTCTTCTTTTTCTTAGCAACCGGAGCATCTAACTCCCAAAAATCTTCATCCATGCATCCACCAAGAATGTCGCGGATCATGTTATTAAGTTTGAAATCTTCTTTATCAATCCATGTAGGGTAAATGAATTCCAGAGGCTTCACCACTAAGTGTCTGATACGAACCTATAAAGAACATTATTGCAAAAAAAAAGAATGACATTATTAATAAAAGTCTACCATTAAATGAAAATAAGTCTACCATCAAAGTGCTAAAAAGTCTACCATCAAACAGACACATAAGTCTACCATCAAAGTGCTAAAAAGTCTACCATCAAAGACCTAAAAAGTCTACCATCAAAGTGCTGAAAAGTCTACCATCAAAGACCTAAAAAGTCTACCATCGAACAGACAAATAAGTCTACCATCAAAGTGCTAAAAAGTCTACCATCAAACAGACAAATAAGTCTACCATCAAAGTGCTAAAAAGTCTACCATCAAAGACCTAAAAAGTCTACCATCAAACAGACAAATAAGTGTACCATCAAAGTGCTAAAAAGTCTACCATCAAACAGACAAATAAGTCTACCATCAAACAGACAAATAAGTCTACCATCAAAGTGCTAAAAAGTCTACCATCAAAGTGCTAAAAAGTCTACCATCAAAGACCTAAAACGTCTACCATCAAACAAACTAAGTCTACCATCAAAGTGCTAAAAAGTCTACCATCAAAGACCTAAAAAGTCTACCATCAAACAGACAAATAAGTGTACCATCAAAGTGCTAAAAAGTCTACCATCAAACAGACAAATAAGTGTACCATCAAAGTGCTAAAAAGTCTACCATCAAAGACCTAAAACGTCTACCATCAAACAAACTAAGTCTACCATCAAGTGAAAATAACTCTGCCATCAAACAAAAATAAGTATACCATCAAATGAATATTACCTTGTTGTTGTTGGAGGATTTCTTATCCTCCTCCATCACCTGTTCCAGGTTGTACCTTCCTCGGCCTCCACCCCAACGTAGCATAGGAACACCTCCTTCTCTTCTCTTCCCAAATCTTTCCCCTAAAATGGGAACTGCCTCGTAAATCCAAACAAGCAACGCATGAACACACCCATGGAGTGTGATCTTTTTCATGTCCGTCACTTGCATGGACGAAATCAGACATTGAAAGGACACTCGTCCCCATGGATACCTCTCGAAAGCCTCGAGATCCATCACCCTTTTTGCAGCTTTCAAAGAGATTCTACTATCACGAGCGTAACCATACACTCCAACATGCAAAATAAACAACAACGCTATCATTCTCTTCTTCTCCTCACTCCACGTCCTGATTTTTTCAAACAGGACCAACAGCTCAGACCACTTTGGTCCCTCCCCAACTGGGACACCAATTTCTTCCCAAAACTTTGTGTGGTCAATGTCCCAACCATCATTTGCATCAACCTCACCACAGTTCATCTGGGTTACCTCTTCAAACTCATTCAACGAAAATCTAACTGGCCGACCACCAAACAAGGACCACATCTCATAGAACCTTTCAGTTTTCAATTGGTTAGCCAGGAAATGAGTCACCGTCGCACCTGAGAAATTGAATTTCCGTGCAGCAAGCTTCAGAATAATTCCAACTGAGGAATTATTCATTATATCATTGTACACGTCTTCACCAACCGCTTCCCCCATTTTCTCAAAGTCGTTCAACATGCAATTGTGATGCATGCTTCTTTGGCCCGATGGTGCCAATCCAGCCGGAAACCTTCTCGGTGGATATATCTTTCGAACAATCGAGGAAGTCATATCTGCACAAATCAGTAATTATAAGTCTCCATCACAACAAAATAAATCTACCATCAAATGAAAAGTAAATTAATTATTCAACATAAAATAAAATAAATCTACCATTACATAAAATAAATCTACCATGTCATAAAATAAGTCTACCATCAAATGGAAATAAGTCTACCATCAAACGAAAATAAGTCTACCATCAAACAAAAATAAGTCTACCATCAAATGAAAATAAGTCTACCAAATAAATCTACCATCGAACAACAATAAGTCTACCATCAAACAGAAAATAAGTCTACCATCAAACAAACATAAGTCTACCATCAAACGAAAAGAAGTCTACCATCAAACGAAAATAAGTCTACCATCAAACAAACATAAGTCTACCATCAAATGAAAATAAGTCTACCATCAAACAGAAAATAAGTCCCATTAAACAAAACATAAGTCTACCATCACATAAAATATAAGTCTACCATCACATACAATAAATCTACCGCTACTTAAAATAAATCTACCACCACAGAGATTAACAAATCTACGATACCAATCTTTTCTCTTACTTTTATCTGCGAATATCGACGCCGGAATCTGGGTTTTCACAACCGAAACTGAAATAAATATACAGATTTCAGATTAGGGTTTTCGTCATTCATACAAGACTTCCACAAACCAAACCAAAAACGGTTAAATAAACTGAATACCTCTTTTCAATGCACAAAATCGATAACCCACCGCTTGACGGAACTTTGCTTCGCCGGAATTTCGAAAACCTAAAACCGACGGACGCAAAATTTACTTCAATTTCCGTAAAAACTCCTTACCGAATGCTCCTCATGGATAGAGAAGGCGAAAACTCATTAAAGAAATCGAAACTTACCGTCAAATCAACGTCGCTTGAACAATCGCCAAAATCGTCGCCGGTTACGCAGAAGTTGAAGAAGAAGAACGTTTTTTGGGTTTACGTTTTTTTTTCCTTTTTTTTAATATGTTCATTTTTTTTTTTTTAGTGGCAAAACCGTTAATAAACGGTTTTGCCATTTTTTAAAGGTCTTTGTAACCTTTTTTAGCAAAAAAAATTAGAGCTCAAACAAATAAAGGTCTTTTGAGTAAACCATATATCTAAAAAGGTCTTTTGAGTAATTATCTCTTCTTTTTATCCTTTTAGTTCCTATAAATATTTCATGGTTGTCTAAATTTATATTTTTTCTGGATGAGAGGTAAGAAATTTAAATAATTTGATGGGTTTAGTTCAAGAAATATAGAAAAATTCTAGTAAATACTAAATACGATGTGTGATCTATCTACCATAAAAATGGTTAGACTGTTAGGATAAATAGAAATTTAATCTGAATTGATCACAAACATATCCAATTTTATTGTTATCAAAATTAAGATTGTTTGTTAGTTTAGATGTAAGAAAATCTATAAAGTATAAGGTTATATACATAAATTTGAATCAAATACTTGAGAAAAAATTCATCTTAATTTTTTTGTACTACACAGCAGTTTGAGGAACTGCATGAAACACAACCACTATCATGAATCTCCGTCTCAACCTTGTTTATTGTCGGACCATCTCCCCTAAGCAGAGTTTGCTTTTTGTAAAGTAGACGTTGTATCATATTTTTTTGCCGCCACAAATTTTCAAGTGAAATCTTTCGATCATTTTTTTTTTGTTTTTAGTAAAAGAATAACCCCATCTTCGATTTAGTCGACTCTGTATGCCTTCGACAAAGATTTTTTTTCCATTCGATGGCGTCCTTTATGTCAGAGATGACAGAACATACGTCAACGTTCTCAATTTGGCCAAATCCGCCAATGCCAACAAGATTTCAGCACTCCCTCTGTAGCCACCGAATTCTCCCGACTCATAGAACTGTTAGCTCTTTATCTCTAACTGGAATCTCGACCGAATCCTTGTAGTAGTCTATATCATCTTTCGTTCTAAATTTAACTGAAACACCACTATGCTCTTTGGCTACGTCTTCGCCGACAATAACTAACTCGTATCGACGCATACTTTTTATCTACTACGTCTCTACGCCAACCATCTCACTCGAAAGATGGGATCTCCGGTGACCTGTTATCACTGGGCTTAGCCCCACCTTTTTTTTACTGGGGTTTGAATTCAACTTCAACCCGTCAACAATTTGCTCAAAATAGTTTGCGGTAAAAGTTTTAAACTTTTCCATCTTATATTTGCTCAATAAAACATCTTCCTCCTAGGTAGAGAGACTATGTTCACTTAAGTCTCATGTTATGGAGACACATGGAGACACCAAATCTATCAACTTCTTTACTTTTGGAGAGATAACTTTTATCATTTTTTCCACTAGAGAGAACGATTCTACCAATTTTCTTTTTTGTGAAAAACATTTTTAAATATTCTGTCTTGAAGGCAATAAGAGTTAAGAGTTATATTCGTGCACCTTTAAGAGTAGAAAAACTTCTTTTTTTTTCAAATAAACTTTTGGTTATGATAAGTACTTGTAATTATTTATTTTTATGTTTTTCATGTATTGTATTTCAATTATACTCAACTTATCTTTTTCGAATGTAATCGTGTTTTAAAATTAATATAAACATATTTAAGATACATCAATTTGAATAAAACAATCTCTAAACTCAACCATTTTACATCTAAAATGGTTAACTGCTAGATTTAAACGTTCTAGAATTATTTGGTTAAAAAGTTTTATTGAAGGAGTACTTCCTCCAAACAATAATTTGTCGAATTATAAGTAAACTACACCATAAATTTGTTCTATCATCTTCAATGTTTGATGCATAGATTAAAATATCATCAATTGGTAACAATGTATATGCTTATTCTTACATACAGTCATAGTTGACTCAATTTATCTTTTTATCCGCTAAACTTCATCTTATTTTCAATTTTGCTATCAAACATAACATCTGTTATTTTATACTTGATGTTACACATACACAACTGAAAATGCCAGAGAAACAATCGGAGAGAAAAAATATGAAATATTCATATGAAAAAGGGAAGTCGTTATTAAATAAAAAGCATTTTGTCCGGTAATAAATAAAGATTGCTACCCACTGATTTCTTCTTGGAGGCTTGCTTTAAAAGTCAACAATATCCTCCTTCGGAGCTAAGGTTCAATTATTTTATAAACATTTAATTTTTTGTTGCACTTAACATATTTTAATGGGCACAACCTTTTTTGCCACCAAAGTCTCCTCCTATACATTTCTAAGAAATACTCAACGTGTATATAGACTTTTCCACGTAATATGACTCGGAGCGATCGTTGATTTTCAGCTAAATTTTTGTATCCAAACACTTTTGACATAGATCTTATTTCGATTTTGAATCAATTCACCAATTCATGAAAGCCTTATCCAAAATAGCGTTGTTCATACGGTTACAATCAAGTAGTATATTTGACAAAAGTATAATTTTTTACAATGTTGAACAATGATAGCTAAAAGAAGTAATACGACGACACCTTTAGTAGAGTGGTTTCTCTACTGTTTCCTTATAAGTTGGACCATATTTTTCGTGAATGAGATTAATATTATGGGCCTATGAAAGAGAAGAATGAAAAACTCTATGTAAATGCCTAAATGGAGTGTAGTAATAAATAAATGAGTCTTGACAAACAAACAAAAAAACAGAAGAGAGAGTAGATGATATTAAATTTCGTTAGGAAAGTTTGGTAGAAACCACTGGAAAATATTAATAATGGCATGTTCTTGCGTGAAATATAAACATGTGGTGGAGAAGGATTGGTCGGAGATGTCTGAATTCAGAGTGTTAGTAGTTAGGGTAACATAAACTTAACATTCGAGAAAAGTAAAACCAAAGCAAAGAATACTTGTAATTTTATTCAAACTCCTTCGTCCTTACTTCACTCCCTCATGGATTCAATTTTCCTTTTTTTACTTCAGATGCATTATAGTTTTTTTTTGCTGCTAAAAATGATACATTATAGTTTTTTTTTTTAAACTTAATACATTAGTATAGTTTATCAATTGGATCTGAAATATAAATCCTTATATGGGAATTTATAATCAATTTCAACTTTTTTTGTTTGGAAATAGAGAAGCTATAACATTTTTTCTCCTAAACAAACTTAAGAAGTCTTACTGTCTATCTTTTTAAAAGGTTGTGTTTTTTTAAAAAGATTTTTGGTTTGTTCCACAAAGTTTATTTTTAAAGATTTTATGTGCTTTTTTATTAGCTGATATTAAATCGTAAACTTCAATAACTATTAATTGAGAATATCTGATTACTATTGATTTATAGTTATGACTTATGAAAATGTATTTAGAAAAAAAAATACATTTATTGCTGAACATTAATAATTTTTGTGTGAAAACATCAGTTTTTAAAAGAAACAGAAGGAGTAATTTTTGGGATTAAAAAACGGTACTATACTATTTCGAACAATTTCACATATAACGTGATCCCAGAGAAGTACTCTCTCTGTTGCATATTAGTTGTCATTCTAACCTTAGTTTTTTGTTTCATATTACTTATTATTTTGTATTTTCAATGCAAATTTATTATCATTTTTCCATCTTTTACCTTTAACTTTCAGCTTAATAATTATTTATATCAAACAAAATACTGTATTAATTAGGGGTAAAACAGAAAATTTAATTGTTTTCTTAATTTGTGTGAAAACACCTAGAATGACAAGTAATTTGCAACACAGAGAGTATCAAGTAAAAACTAAAAAGTAGGTAGGGTTCTAGGAGTAGTTGTTCTTAGCTGTTCGTAATCTCCTCCGATTCCCCTCCCTTAGATTTGTATGGTTCTCGCCTCCTTTCATGTTTAAAACCAAAAAAAACAATACTCCTTGTGGTTTATTTTTTGGATTTCAATAAATAATTTAAATAAACGATCGTGGGTCTGGTCGTCTTTCTTTTTCTTCTTTTTGGTGCCTTTATTTTCTCGTCCTTTCACTTTCATAAAACAAAATGAGAGACAATATGGCTAACTATTTAAAAATAGAGCTTATACGTAGCATTTATGGGATTGTAAAATTTCTAAATTGAGATTACAACGTGGTTCAAAAGAATCAAAACTATTGTATAAGATAATCAATGAAACGAGATGTCTTCACTGATCTAAACGGTTCATGTTAAATGCATTGTAAAATATCTGTCGGGATCTATAGTGTGGTTGGTGTGGGCACTGGTCAGTTCTCAATAATCGTCTAATGATGTTGTTATATAATAGTTGTAAACTTATAATTATCACAAACATTAATAATGCCACTGAGGTTGCAGAGCAACCAAGATCGATAATTAAATAAATAAACTTATTTTGTCGTTTGGAAAACAAAATTAACTTATGTCTGATCGACGATCGAATATAGGAAAACTGAAAAAGAAAAGACATATATATATGCGTTGTATATTGTTAGTGTTTATATTCGTGAGTGTTGTTGTGGGGGAATCTGCCAAGGAAGATACAAGGTGGCTGCTTTATTTTTTCCTGCCTTTTGTTTTCTTGTCTAAGTGCCTCAAAAGCCACATGTAATCTCACATGCCTCCTACTTCTTTTTTCCAATACATATCTCATCTATTTTAGACAAAAGATTTAGACTTTTTAGTTTAAAAATTAGAGTCAATTGAAAATAAAATGTCATATGTGTGCAGTTTTACCACGTAAATAGTCATGATTTCTAAATGTAGCGCTACAATACACATTCGAATTATGGATACATTTGCCGAATGAATAAATCGAATGAATTTATAGCTAAATCTAGAAACAAATCGAATTGATGTCATCAATACTATTTTTCTAGGATTCTAGTTAATTATGTAAACTCTAAAAAACCATATACAGCAAGAGTAGAGAAAATAGAAAATAGAATATATATATCAATCCATTCTCTCTCTTTTTTGTGTGGACAAATTATACAAATTTTAACAAAATTCATTAACTATATATTAAGTGTTGAATGCATGTACAGTTTTATCTAGTTTTGTTTGTTTTTTTTTTAAATCCAAAAAAACTAGTTTTTGGCGAACGCTTTCCATTTTAATTGATTAACTAAAAACTGTTAAATTTCAAGTTTAAAATCAATATCTAAAATCCCTAAGTGAAATCTACATCTGTCTAAACCGAAACAAAAAAATAGTTTGAATTAGTGACATTTGGTTTAAACCCATACAAGCAAAGAGTAATAGGGAAAAGTGATATTTGGTAATTTATAGTTTCTTTTAAAAAGGAGATCAGTGAAGCTATCTTGCATGCAATTTCTTTCCCTCTCTGTGTCAACTTTTGCCGGCCACTCGACGAATATTCCTATTTCTACGTTTATACCTTCTTTAGACTTTATCCACGATCCATTATAATTACATTCATTTCAATTCTACAGTCTTGCATCTTCGACCGCGAAACCTTTCTATTTCTGGATTTAACTTTTTTTTCAAACATGTTTCATACTCCTCTGTTCTTAAAAATAAAAAATTTACAAAAAAATTTTGTTCCAGAAAGATAGAGTTTTTACTGTTTTCTATGCACTTTTACAAATTCAAAAACAAATACTGAAATACTATTGGTTAAACTTTATTGGAGACTGTGAATCGTAGAAATCAATGCGTTTTCTTAATAAGTGTGCATAACCTCAAACATTTATCTTTTTGGAACGGAGGAAATAATAATTAAGCGGTAGGCTAGTAGTTTTCATTTAAATAATAAATTATTTTGTGGATTTAAATCATAGTTTAATTTTTCTCAAACGTAAAATTATCTGACTACTCATATTTGATCAAAATGGTGTTATACTTTATACCTATTAGAAAATTTATTGAATGAACTATTCAACGATTACAGTCAACAACAAAAATTAGTGGGATAGTAAAAAATCGGATAACTCTTACTTCTCAAAAATAAAATAAAAATGCTCCTTGTATTTTATGCATCACCTTCAAGTCCATATATATTGGGCCTACATGTGTACAACTAGAAGCCCATCATCAAGCTTTATCACAGCGCACCTTGACGAATGACGATAGTGCTGACTGCTGATATAAGAGGAGGAAGTTACATTTCCTCACAAGGAAGGGATGTATACGAAGGCGACACGTATATATCCACGTGGTGACACGTGTTAATCAGCAAGCGAATACTGAAACTTTTGTTAAGAATTGATGATCTTATTAGCCTATAGGAAGCAGACCAGTAATAGTTAGTACAAACGAGTGAACGACACGGAGAAGCAAGTAAAATGACAAAACTATTGGCCTTGTATCTTATCTTTACCTCGTTATTGGTGGTCGGACACTGCACGGTGTCGGAAAGTGACGTCATCGTGAAAGATGGCCACCGTGTTGTTGTGGTGGAGTATGACCAAGACGGGAAAACCAACACTAGAGTCTTGATTACACCGCCTGAAAAAGAAGCAGAAGAAGTGTTTGGAAATGCGAAAAAGAGAGCGATAGAAACGGCGTCGTATCTTCCAGCAGAGGAGGAACGTGAAGGCCACGTTTCACCAAGGGAATTCATACGCGACGCGATCCGTAAGTGTAAGCACAAGATGGCGAGTGTGTTGAGGGTAGTCAACGATCCAACTGCGAGTGAGACTGCTCAAGAGGCGGTCTCACGTGCGGCACGTGACGTGGAAGAGACTCTGGCTCATGATGCTCTATTTACTCAAGAGAAGGTTGCATGGAAAGCCCATAAGGCTCAAAACGCATGGGAGAGAGGGAAAAACGCATCACGGCGATTAGGGACAGTGGTTGCGGAGGCGTTGAAGCTGACGAAGATCGGGAGCGTGGTGAGTCTGATGGGGATCGCGACGGCGTACGGTATGTGCGTGTGGGTGACGGTCGTGTCGAGATACTTGTTGGCCTCGGTGCTTGGGAGGCAGCAATCTGATGTGGTCCAGAGCAAGGTGTATCCGGTGTACTTTAAGGCAATCTCTGTTGCGATTCTCCTTGGGTTGCTTGGACACGTCATCAGCCGGCGAAGGAAGGTACTTACCGATGCGTTGGAGATGTGGCAGGCCGTTAATCTCTTGTCTTCGATCCTGATGGTTGAAGCTAATGCTTCATTTGTTGAGTCACGAGCTATCAAGGTTATTTGCTAATCCCATTTCATTTATTTTAAAATCTTAAAGATATTAGGATTACACGACAACAATACTAGCATATAAACTAGGCTATATGTCCGGTCATTTGATCACGTTTATTTACTTTTAGATTTAGTGGTTCCAAATGAACCGTACAACTTTAAGCATAATAAACCAAATTCATTTGCTAGATTATTCTTAAGACTACTAGCGTAATATTTTAAAATTTTGAAAATATTTGTTTTGTCAGAAATGAAAATGTCATATTTCAAAATGCGGTTTTTTTATTAAATCAAATGTAAACACAAGAATTGCTTTTCGAACTCGAAATCTATAAAAATTACAAGCTAAGTAGTCTTTACTCGCTGATGGAATGCCAAAAACTTGCATAAGTTTCTAATTCAAGTATTATTATGTAGTTTCTAAGTTTCCTATGTGAATGAAACCTTTAGATTTATGCATCTTAATATTAATTTTTATGTTGTGGAACAGACATTGTTTGAGCTAATAAAAGCTGAGAAGGAAGATGGAAGAGGACTTGGCGGGTCAGAGTCCAGTGAAACCGCGGCTCGAACCAGCGCTAAGAAGGTACTAGAGAAGACGGAGGATGTTACGGTGAAGCAGAGACTGGCGAAGCTTACTGAGAGGCTGAGTAGGTTAAATTCGTATTCATGGCGGCTAAATATACTAACTCTTATGTCTCTCACTTGGCACTTTGTATATCTCGGCCATCGACTCAGTCTCACTTGTTGAGTCATCGAACCGCTGATACATTTGGTGCTTTTATGTTTGTCTGGTTAAATGGTTGTGCTAGATATTTCTTGTGTGAGTAGTAGTAGTTCTGAACCTCTTAACTCAAAGGCCTATGTCCATGTCTTGAACATCCATTGGGAGATCGAAAGAATAGTGTGGTACATGGAGGGATGAGGGATTCTTATATTTTAAGCTTCAGAACCACCCTTCCCTACCAGTTTTCAGATTCTTAGTTTATGTACAACCGGAGCAAAATAATCAAGGCGTGTAAAGTTAAACAAACTAGTTAGGTATTTAAATGCTCAAATCTAATCACATTCTTTTGTGCAAATAACTAGGTATTTTTCCACTAATTTTGTTAATCGTGTTACTCTGTTCTTTCGATGAATAGACTTACTTTTCACTTATTTGATCCAATGCAGTAAAATTTGGATGAACACAGTTTCATTCTAAGTGATAGATTTATAGAGGAATTGAAAGGAATAGTCAACTTGAAAAATCTGTGGGACACATTTTTTTTTCATATAGTCTTTCGGTTTTAATCCACATATATTGAAATTATTTTAATCTGTTTGATCTATTGTTGTGTGGTTTGTATATTGTTAAACTTGTGTTTGGCTGAAATCGCAGGAGCATTTTCATCTTTTGACGATGAATCAGTAACTTAACTTCTATCAAACATTTGATGTAGAACATGTAGATTTTTTAATTAGGATCAGAGTCAGACCAACGATGATTTTTGTGCCGCTCTCTGACTCTCTCCACCAACAGACAAAGGTGATTGGACCTCTGTTTTCTCCTTCTCTTTGATCATAAATTTTCTTTTATTTTTAGTGAGATTTACTTCACAAGGAACACAGAATTATGCTTAGGGTGTTAGTGTATTTCAAAGTTCAAAATGCCATCGTTATCAATCTATCCTCCAACTCATCATTATTCAGTTTGGCTTATTTACTTTGTTTAAACATTACTTAAATCTCCTATCATCTCACATACTTCTTTAGTGAAGAAGACGACATATATAGTGGCTAAAGGTTGATTGCAATAGAAGTGACTAGTGAGGTTGGAGTCGATGTCATTCATCATTAGTAGTCATTCTTAGGCCTGGGCACAGATACTCGTTACCCGTTTTTTACCTATTACCCGGTTCGTAGCCGGCTTCAAAAAAAGAGTACCAATGCTTTCCGAGTCGGGTAAAGGGTACGATAATCCAATTATCCACGGGTAAAGGTCGGGTATCGAGTATCATCTTTTTTTAGTTATCCGTCTCGGTACCTGTCCTACAAAGATACCCGATATCCGACTCTTATATAATCCGTACCATCCTTACCGGATTTTTTACCCACCTTATAAATATTCGTATTTTATACCACTTATATTTGATATTTATAATTTTACATCTTTTAAACTATATATTGCTAGTGTTTTCTATAACGCCCCGACCGCCCTGCCGTGGGTCCCACGCCCTCTCGGCTCGCAAGCCGAGACTTCTCCGACGGTCGGTGCGTTAGTCCGGGAGACTCGAAATGCATGTTTACTGACCCTGCAATCACCACGCGATCTTTCCCCGAGTTTTGGCCTCACTCGCCCGGTACTGGAAATGCCTTCCCAGTAGGTCACCTATCATTCGATTGCTCCAGCTCAAACACGCTTAACTCTGGAGTTCTCTCAAGACAAGTGACCGAAAAGATAAGTGCACTTTGGTGACATAGGTAGCCAAATCAATTCTTTTAAGCCTCTCCGCATGCACCACATATTCTTAGACAATGCACCAAACATTTCTAGAATCTGGGGTATTACATTTTCAAATTATACTTTTCAACCACCAACTTTCTTCTCAAGTATACACCAAAACTTTAATAGCATAGATTTTGGCGTTGCGTGATGCTCTAAACTATGCGGCCAACAGAGTTCTCCACCACTTCCAAGTAGCTTGAGATTCAAAACAATGGATCCAAATGTTCAATTAAATATCTAAACCACAAAAAAAATAGATTTTCTATAGATCTAAATATAAACTTTGAGCATGTTCAAAAGCTAAAAAATATCGAGACTAATGTTTCAAAAAAAAAAAGCCCTCAACTTTGCTTTGGTTCATTCGGATTATGCATCGGTTAATCCCGGATTTATACCGTTTAATAAATTTTTGTCATTTTATAATGACTTCTTCATTTTATGCTTTATTAACTTTTATCAATAAATTATATTGTAATCATGCGGGTAAGGGTAACAGGGTCGGGTACTCGGAGGGTCAAAGATTTTTTACAGGTACCTGTTTTTTAGGATACCCGATTTTCGCAAGTCGGGTAAGGATAAGTTTTTTCCAATACCTGTTAGGGTCGGGTCGGGTCAAAGGTAGTCTAAAATATCAGGGTACTCATCCCGTGCCCAGGCCTCATTCTAATATCATTTACGTGTAAATGCTCATCTATCATCTTTTTATTCAAACTTTACAAATTTCGATTAGGCTTCAGAAAAAATTTCGTGGTCGTGATTTTTCTTTTAGATTTTTGTATGCGTAACCAGGAAACAAACTATTAAATAATTATAACAAAGCATAAATAATTATTAGTTATAAAAAACAATAAATAATTATTGTAAATAATTTTATATCGCTTGAAATTAAAAATTTGAAGTAAAATGGATGAAAAATCAAATCTTTGATGGTAAAATAACATATTAATAATTTATACGATAACGTAAGATTTCTCTAAATTCAAGTCATGATAGTTGCCATGTATCACCTACTTTATGACATTTGGCTTTTTTAATTTAGTTACTAAGAAGAAAAACAAAAACAATGTGTCTTTTTCTTAATAACTTGACAACTAATACTAACATTTAAAAGATAATTTTAAAGGTAATTAATTTCTATAAGTCATTGTCTTTTTGTTTACTTTGATATCCAGAAAAACTGTTATTCTAAATTAAAAAGTTGAAAGTCAATAATATAATAATAAATAGATTAAAACATCTTAGATAATATAGTAAGGTTTCTCTAAATTCAAGTCATGAGAAGTTGACATATGTCACATACTTAAAAGTATGATACTTTTAATAATATAGTAAAGTTTCTGTAAATTCAAGTCATGAGAAGTTGTCATATGCCACCTACTTTTATGACATTTGACTTTTTAATTTAGTCATTAAGGGGAAAAACAAAAAATATTCGTCTTTTACTTAATAACTTCACAATTAATACTAACATTTAATAGATAATTCTAAAGTTAATTAATATCTAGAAGTTACAATATATATTAGCCATTGTCTTTTTCTTTTCTTTGATATCCAGAAAAATTGTTATTCGCCAATAATATAATTATAAATAGATTAAAACAAACATAATTGATTTGTATGATTTTTTCATGAATTTTATTTAGTTTTTGTGTTCAATTTTCATTTAAGCCACAAAAATATGTTTTCTTTATTGACAACAATTCATAATCTATAATATAAATCTGAATAAGAATTTGTATTTAGCTATTTGGCTGTAAACTATGTACTTGACTAGAGCGAAATATTTTAGGCACAAATATTTGTTTCTACTTTCTACTAACAATATAATGTATATGATGGTCAATGCGTATGTCTCACCTAACAAACTATGTTTAAGGTCAAATGTTGTCTTATCAAAATTTTAATTGAGTATCTAAAAATTAAAATCAATTTGAATGTAAATAAAAATAAAAATCAATTTAAGTGTGTACATATTTAATAGTAGTAATTAAAACAAAAAAATAAATAAATATATATATATATATATATATATATATAAATATACCTTTCAACAACATAAATCTATAACCATCATGACAATCCTAAGTCTTACTATTAACTCACATAATATATATCTCCTATAAGTTAATGCCAATTCATATACAATTGTTTTACTAATGAACTGTTTTTTTTTACAAATAGCATTGTATATATCCAATAATTTGTTACAAATATTTTGTCCTCGAATCTAGATAACTATTTAGTATAAACACCAAATTTCTGTAATATAAATATATGTAAAGTCAATAAATTAAAAATGATTGTATATTAGACAATGTTAAGTTTTAAATCCACGCAACGCGTGGACATCCCTAGTAATTTATACGATATAGTATATTATGTTCGCATTTAGATGATCTACTGTCAATGTAGATAAGTGAGATCATTTTCTTCAGCAATAAACAAACGGTTCTTTCTCAAATAAAAAACATTAGATTGAGTTAAAAAAAAAACAGAAGTAAAAATAAAATAGCAAACATATATGGGAGAAAATCTCTCTAAAAAGAAAACAATCTGGTCATAAACCATTGTCCATTGAATCTAATCTTAAGCGATATAGTAAGTTAATTCACTCCAAGAAGAAGTCCCAAGAGATTTATATTATTCCCCTTCTCCTTCTTTAGAATGCAAAACAAAACACAAAACACAATTTTCAACACATTAATCCAATTCAAAACCATCTTATTTTGCAAACAATTAAAAATCCATGAAAATGAACGATAAGAAATAAGAAATCTTTTTCTATAAGGCTATTATTTCTTGACTACGGCTGCTCCTGATTCTACAGCCTCGATTCTCTCTCTGATAACTTTGATCCTCTTCTCAACCACATCTGCCGCTTTGATCAGATCCTCGGAATAATCAGCATCGTTTAGATCATCGAACGAAGCAACCATCCCAAGTTCCATTGCACGGCTATGCATCTGCTCTTTCTCTAACTTCTTCTTCGCATCTTGGATCATCCTGTTCATGAGATCCTTCTGGTCCATCATGTACTTGGTTTGTTTCTCTACCGGTAGTTCGCTTAACCGGTTCAGAAGAACACGAACCTCGTTACGGTTTGGCCAGACCTCAGGACCTTCCTTGTAATCGCTGTAGATGATGGCACAAGCACGTAAACCACATAGAATGGTCAGTTCATGGAGCTTCTTCAGTAAACCATCTTTGCGTTTTCTGAATGTAACTCGACGAGTGGAGTTGTCAGAAATCAATTGGTGTGTTACTTTTCTTCTGCCCATGGTGAACAAAAAAAAAAAAACAAAGAAAGAAGAGAAGGTTTTGTGTGTTTTCAGGGACCAGATGGGTAAAATATTATATATAGAGTTTCTAACTTTGGTTTTTTGGCTCGGTCCACAAAAGGTTTCAACAAATTATAGAAATGTTGTAAAAGAAAAAATACATATAAAGGTTTAAGGAAAAATAGCTATTAAAACTTTCTATATAAGAAGATTTCTATCTAATGGACTTTTTCATTTTATTATGTCTCTTGTGTTGGTTGGTCTAGTGAATCTGTCAAATAGGAAAGTAATATTTACCTATTAATGTCCCCATAAATGTTTTAATATTTACCTATTAATATTTCTTTTTTTACATTGGACCTATGAGAAGAGAATATGATGAATTGTAGACACGTATTTGCATAAATTCTCTCCTATTACAAAAGTACTATTATTTGGACCAACATGGTAAATCACAAACTGTATATCAGTCAACTTCTAAATTGGTAATCACAAAAGGCTAAAATAGGAGTGTAACGGCCCCTTATGAATACTTATATAAAATAAATATATAACTAAATATTGTTTTTACATAATTATTCGTAAGAGTTTGTTAGATTTTTATTTATGACTATTAATTTTTATTTTTAACTTTTCTTTTATTATTATGTAATTTTATATTGTTATTTATAACGGTTTCTTACATTATCATTTTAGTTAAGATTATATTAATACTAGATTAAGACCCGCATAATATGCGGGTATTAAATATGGAATGATCATTTGTATGATAATGATCCGTATAGTTATATTATAAATTAAAACACTTTTTTTTTTTCAACTTAACTATTAATCAGAAAATTCTGGCAGGATTGAAAATCCAAAACGGCGGAAGAGAGTTTACATATGAAAATTAAAACACTGTTTATTGATCTAAAAACTATATTTTGTTAATCGTGAATAAGAACATTAGATTTTGGTTCAAATCTATTCTTTCTATACTTTCACTTTTTTTGCCACTTATATATCCTCTTTATTTATTTCTTAATTTATATATATAGTTTGGACTATTAATTTTATTTTATTTTCTAATTAGTTTAGACTATTATAATTTTTTTTCTAATTAGTTTGAACTATTAGAATTTTTTATTTTCACTATTTCATTATTAACTTAACAGTTTTTGTTAGTTTTTCATTTTTAATTTCTTTTTCTAATTAGTTTTTATTATTTGAATTTTTCTTTTTTCATTATTTACTTTGATACTTAAAAGTTTTTTTGTTAATTTTTTATTTTTAACTTTTTTTACACATGTCATCATTTTGATCGATAATAGACACATGTCATGATCTCGTGAGTTACAATTTTGACAAACTCTCCTTTATATAATAAGATTCTATATAAGAATCTGAAATTTAATTTTTTAAAATATATATTACTAGATTAATAGAGACAATGTAATTTCTTTTTAACACCGAATTAAAATTTTATTACTATCAGAAGATGAAGAAAAGGGATTACAAAAATTTAAGTATAAGATCGTCAATAGGTGTTGCAGGACATTCAAAGATTTATATTCTGAAAATCAATATTGCTTACGTAGGATGAAATGTATCATCTTTTGAAATAATTAGAAGTCGTTTGTGGTTTCATGTGTTAAAAATAAAGCTGTCCACCATGAGTGTGAGAGAAAACTGTTTGGATAATTAATATTAATGGAAAAATGGTCATTACATGTGACGTGTAGTTAATCTATTGGACTGATCTTAAGAGTATTGGATATAGTCTACAATAGTGCAAATCACTTGATACTTGATATGTAAAAACACATGTAACCTTTTCTCATCTCGGATCGTGTGGCCATACGGCTAGGAATTATTCAGCTTGAAAGCTGAGTTGCCAAACGTATATGTAGCAAAAGTGCATTGGAGGCAAAGCACATTACATATCAGAAATCTAATACTCAGCTATGTATGAATTTATTTAAAGCGCAAATGCTATGATATTTAAACTAGTCCACGGTCAAATGGTTAATATTATTCACCTTATACAGTTATACATGTCTTAGGTAAAAACAAGTGGCATCTGCTCCTCGAAACATAGTGACGACGACTTTGTTGTTGCTGCTGGTAGGACATTGGTTACGTGATCATCATCACACACACCTTATAACTACTTCATTCTTGAGTCTTGACCCAAATGGCACTATGTAATAAAGTTTAGAGACATAATTCAAGAATGAAATAGCCTCATTTGCTTTCTATCTGACATTCTATTTATCTCTTCGTGAGGGAACGCGATCTTTGTCTCTGAAGAAGGAGGGAGTAGTTGACTCAACTCTTAGGTGTAGGTTTAGATAATAGACGAATTCAACAACCTTCAATATACAACTTGCAAAAAGCTGACGTTGGGCCTAACGTTAAATATGTCGGCCCATTTAATTGGACCCACAAGAGTCTTAACGTTGGGAAGCTAGAGAACGTGAGTTGTAAAAAAAGGTACATATGAGGACCGAATGACTTTCGGTCTAATGCAGTTCGGTTAAAAAAACCTATAACCGAAAATCGAACCGAACCGATTAAAGGGGTTTCGGTACAGCATCAAATCTACTATATGAAGGGCAATGACCCTCTCCATAACTTGACACGTCAATAGAGGAAGAGAGGACACATGTCATGGAATCTGTCGAAACGTATTTCCACTCCTCTGGTTGTTCATCGGCTCTCTTCATCTCTCCCCATCGCATTGTTAAGCTTTCATGCCTAATTGACTTCATCATGTCTCCTATATTCAATGACTCGACGTACGAAGTTTAACATTCAACCCAAACGACAACTCCATTTACCTAATTCGTATAAAGATTCAAATTCATCAAATCCCTCTTTTATCGTCGTCTCACCTGCAAATTCCTATTCTTCTTCATACTGTGAGGCTAATCCCAACCCCTTCTAATCGTATTCTTCCTCCACAAAGATCATGGAGATTGTCACGGTTTACAACTCCAATTTTGCTCCGTGTACGTTTTCAATCTTACTAGCCTAATTCCAACGACAAACAATATTCGGTTTGACTTGATTCAATCGTCATTCATGTTTTGTTTGTTCTTGGTCATTTGCTTCTAGATACTCAGTGTGGAGATCCTTCTTGTTGGTGTCTGGATCAGATACAAGACCTTCATAAGTTTCACCTTAAGGTCAAATCATGGGTTTCTCCCAAAACCAATGCGTCATGTTCATGGAAATATGGTTTAAATTTGAGTGGAGTGTTAAATTTTAATACTGATCTATTCAATATTGTTCTTGAATTCAATGTCCATATGTTATTCTAGGATTTTAAGGTGAGCACTTATTTGTAAAAGTTTGTTTCTTTTTATTTTCTTAAATGGAACCGTATAGCTTTGTCAATATGATTACCTGGACATTGTAGACAAACGATTATTTGTTTGTTTTATGAAACGACCTGACCCGTTTTTTTTTTTTTTACAATTAACCCTTGGTCTCGGACTAGCATTCCCATAAATACTATCCTCAACAACCAAGCAACAAAACAAGCAACCAACGGATAACACGATAATAACCAAACAATTCATTCCATTAAAATAACTAAACCAGTTCAACTCAAATTCCAATACAATAAAACCAGCAACCTAGCGGAGTTCTAAAACAGAAATGGAAAGCAATAAAACCACACAGCAACACACAACACGAGACCCTAGATCATCTCCCTCTTCGTTGCCATGATTCCACAATCACAATTTGCCTTTACCTGCATCACATGGAAAAAAGAGATGCGTGAGTATTATCACAAATACCCAGTGAGACGGTCCTCCCATCTACGACTGCGCACACAGACGCGATGGATCCGCTCAGGCTAACACGCATCAAACAATCACACAAACACAACAACACGGCTCAACCACAGCCCAACAGGCGGCCTGTCGATCGACACTACCACTAGGTGTCGATCGACACCCCTGCTCACACCTGTCGATCGACACACCCACGGTGCCTGTCGATCGACAGCTCCACAGGATCCTGTCGATCGACACAACCTCTATGTGTCGATCGACAGCTCCTCGATCACCTGTCGATCGACACAACCACTAGGTGTCGATCGACACACCCAAGTGCTGTCGATCGACAGGCCGTCGCAGATTCATGGGAAATCGATCATTATCCTCTCGGATCGATTCCTCCTCTGCGTTAACACGAAACCTGCACGAGTAAACACAATCCAAACAATCCACACGCAATTCACAGACAGATTCAACACAAACAAGATCAATCAACAATTTCAACCTACCACCAAACAACCCTAACGAATCCACCGGCCCAGAAGCCATGGTCACGCACTCACCTTAGATTTTCGGATAGAATTTGTTGGATATTGAGGCTAGAAACGAACCCACGACAATCTCCACAAGAAACTACTCTAAATCTCTCAAGAAACGAAACCCTAATTCTCCAAAAACTCACAGGAAATAGAGAACTCCTCTCAAACTCTGTCTGCTGCGTTTTTGGGACTTTGGTTCGCTCAAATGCGGCCAAAAACCCTTAAATACGAAGCCCTAGGGTTTCCCCAAACCGGCCCGGTCCAATTGAACGACTTAAATCGAACCAGAAAACCAACCAATTCGGGCACCTGTCGATCGTCGATCGACATACACTAGGTGTGTCGATCGACAGCCCCTAAGAGCCATGTCGATCGACAGACACCACGTGTGTCGATCGACAGCCCCTCCATTTTACCAAAAATGGTTCACGGGCGTCACAATTCTCCCCCACTAAAGCTGGATTCGTCCTCGAATCCTCTAACACTCCTCAACAATCTACCCTGGCCTAACCCGTCAGCAACACCGGAGACTACATCTCCCAGACCCTCTCGAGGTTCACATCCGTCCTATGCACATAGAACCGTCTCAGACATTGATTGCCCATAGCTCATAACTCATAGCCACCATCTAGCCTTCGGGATCGTCACCCCTCAGCTCTAGGTGTCTAGTATCAACCCACCTAAGTCCGCGTAGTCCTGACGGTGTTCGATACTCAATCATCTCCACACCTCAATCCATCAAGACACACAGTCTATAAAGCTCTCGGTATGCAAAGATTTGCCAGAGGTCGCAACCTCCCAAACTATCCCCATACCCTCACGCTCTCAGTCCTCGCAGTCCTGACGAACGATCGGTATGCGGGGAACCCACTGTCCCCCGGAGAGACGCATCTCTCAAGATCTGCCGGAGACTAATCTCCAAGAAAGACCGATGTCTATCTCTGAGCCATGCAATCAATTCCTAACGTCTATAATGCACCTCTGACCGGAACTACCTCCTAAGGTCTCACATGATATTCCCCTCCCGGAATACCGTCACAATCGTGATCATCACAGATCACCTGGACCATCCCTCACCTCGGATGTCCCTGCAGAGTCTCCCCGGAACTAGACAGTTCTAACCGCCGTAAAACTTCTATTCCGAGACTCTCACTCGCACACACACATAACCGCTAGAGTTCTCCCACCGAACCTGGCAAGCCCTATCCGCAATAACACTTCCATTTCGGGGTTCTCTAACCACAAACACATGACTCTCAAAGTCAAAACACATAAGAAAAATACTTTCTTATTCACTGGAAAAATGTCATAATCATTACAACTTAATGAAAATACAAAAATCCAGAACCAAAAACCTCACCACACACGGTGATCACAACACAAAAACTGAAACTGGAAACCACAAAGAAAAACGAATTCACTCTTCTGCTTGCTTCTCGAACCACTTCTTGAACTTCGTTTTCATCTTTGCCTCTGGTTCCCAAGTCTCCTCCTGAATACTGTCACAGTCCCACACGACTCTCAACAACGGCACCCTCTTCCGGCGCAGAACCTTGATACTTCTCTCAAGAATCCTAACCGGCCTCATCCCAACAGTCAGATTTGGCTGAAGATCCGCAGGAATCGTCACTGCTACCTCCTCAGAAGCATGCAAGCATCTCCTGAGTTTCGAAACATGAAACACATCATGGAATTTCTCCATAATCGGAGGCAGCTCCAACCGATAAGCAACTGGTCCCACACGTTCCACAACCCGGAACGGACCCATGTACCTCGTACTAAGCTTATCCTCGGATATGGACCTGTTCAGACCCCGCATCATCGCCATCTTGAGATACACTCGATCTCCGACTGCAAACTCCAACTCTTTCCTTCTCCTATCGGCGTAACTCTTCTGCCGATCCTGAGCCTCTTTCATGTTCAGCTTCACAACACGGATCCTCTCCGTCGTCTCCTGAACAAAATCAGCCCCAAAAATACTCCTCTCCCCCACTTGGGTAAAACGTAGCGGAGTACGACATGACCTCCCATACAACGCCTCAAAAGGAGCCATTCCGATACTCGCCTGAAAACTGTTGTTATATGCGAACTCCACCAAACTCAAGTGATCCGCCCAATGACCACCCCAATCTAGCACGCACATCCTTAACAGATCTTCCAGTGTCTGAATCGTCTTTTCGGACTGCCCATCCGTCTGCGGATGATTAGCTGTACTCATGTGCACCTTAGTGCCCATCTCAGCCTGAAAAGCTCTCCAGAACACTGAAGCAAACATCGGATCTCTATCCGACACAATACTCGCTGGCACTGCATGCAACCTCACAATTTCCTTCACATACTTCTTAGCCAAGACCTCCGCTCCGTCTGTCTTCTTAATGGCCAGAAAATGTGCTGACTTAGTCAGACGATCCACAATCACCCAAATCGCGTCATAGGTCCGAGAAACCGGCAACCCTACCACGAAATCTATAGTGATCATGTCCCACTTCCACTCTGGAATGGGTAAACTCTGTAATAAGCCACTAGGAACCTGATGCTCAGCCTTCACCAACTGACACACATTGCAAGCTGCAACCCAATCTGCCACATCTCTCTTCATCCCGACCCAATGATAATACTGTTTCAGATCCCGATACATCTTAGTCGCTTCCGGATGAATCGAAAACTTACTCGCATGAGCTTCTCTCAGAATTTCCTGCCTCAAGTCCTCATCCTTGGGAACACAGACTCGTCCATGCACCAAGATAGTCCCGTTAGCAGAAACCTGATATTCGGAACCAGTAGCCTTGGAGAGATCTATCAACACCGGATCCTGCTCCTGAGCTACTCGGATCCTGCTCAATAGATCTGCCTGATCCGCCGCCGCTAACCCTAGCGGTTCCTCTGAAGTAACACACAACCTCAACGTACTCAACTCGTTCACAAGCGCTTCCACATCCCGCTCCTGAGATGAGTCATACCTTCTCCGACTAAGAGCATCTGCTATAGTGTTAGCCTTACCAGGATGGTAAACAATGTCCAGGTCGTAATCGGCCAACAACTCTGACCATTGCCTCTGTCGTACATTTAAATTCTGCTGAGTAAAAATGTACTTCAGATTATGATGATCAGTGAACACCTGAACTCTGCCACCATACAAGTAAGACCTCCAGATTTTTAACGCGAAGATCACTGCAGCCAACTCTAAATCATGAACAGGATAATTACCCTCATGCTTCCTCAACTGCCTTGAAGCATAAACAATCACCTTACCCTGCTGCATCAAGACGCATCCCAAACCAACTCCCGAAGCATCTGTGTATACCACATATGGCTCACCCGGCTCAGGCAACGCCAATACTGGTGTACTAGTCAACATCGTCTTCAGCTTCGCGAAACTCAGTTCACAATCGGCAGACCACACGAAAGAAACATCTTTCCCTGTCAGCTTCGTCATAGACTGAGCCATACTCGCAAAACCTTTGACGAATCTCCGATAATAACCTGCCAACCCAAGAAAACTCTGGATCTCAGTTGCATTTCTCGGTCTAGGCCACTCTCGGATAGACTGAATTTTCGCCGGATCCACAGAAACTCCTTCTGCAGAAACGATGTGACCCAAAAATCCCATCTCTCTCTGCCAGAAACTGCACTTACTTCACTTCGCAAACATCTTCTATTCCCGCAACTTCTCCAGAACTCTCCTTAGATGCACCTCATGCTCCTCAAAACTCTTCGAATACACCAGGATATCATCGATGAAGATAATTACGAACTCATCCAGATACTCCTGGAAAACTCCGTTCATCAACCTCATATATGCCGCCGGTGCATTCGTCAACCCGAATGACATCACTACAAACTCAAAATGCCCATACCGAGTCCTGAAAGCCGTCTTCCGAACATCTGCTTCGTCAATCGGAATCTGGTGGTAACCGGATGCCAAGTCAATCTTGGAGAACCAAGTATCCCCTCTCTAACCTGATCTAACAACTCATCAATTCGCGGAAGAGAATACTTGTTCTTCACAGTGACTCGGTTAAGCCCTCGATAATCGATGCACAACCGGAAACTACCATCTTTCTTCTTCACAAACAACACCGGTGCTCCCCACGGTGAAGTACTTGGTCGAATAAACCCCTTCTCCAATAAATCCTCCAACTGCTTCTTCAATTCCGCCAACTCTGCTGGAGCCATTCTATAAGGTGCCTTAGACAACGGTGTCGTTCCGGGCTCTAACGCAATCGTGAAAGGATCAGACCGAGACGGCGGTAGTCCCTGCAACGACTGAAAGACATCCTCGAAATCCCGAGCGACCCGAATATCTCTCATAGCAACCCCACCAACAGCTTCCGACATTACAATCGTGGCCAAGTAAGCCTCGCAACCCCTCTCAATCATCGCCTCAGCTTGAACAAGGGAAATCACAAGACTACCTGAAGTCGGTCTCACTCCTTGATAAACCAACCTACCACCTTCACGTTCAAATACCACTCGACCCCGATGACAATCCATATGGACTCTGTACCGATTCAACCAATCCATACTGAGGATAACATCGTACAGCTCCACCGCACTTATCACTAAGTCAGCTGGCATCAACTCTCCCGCTACCAGAATATCCACCTCCTTCGCCCGGCCAAGCGTAGCTAGAAATTCTCCTCCAGCTACCATAACCGGTCCAGTCCGCTCACCAGCGTCACTCCGGATACCACTTCTCTCGCATGGTCCGGAGTAATGAAGCAATTCGATGCTCCAGAATCAAACAACACGTGGGACTCACTCCCATTTACAAACAAGGTCCCTACATAATTCCCAAGTGTTAAGTAACCTAATTTTCTATCACAGGCAAAACTCTAAAACAAGCACCAAGAAATTATACACTACTGAATTTACAAAGTCTGAATTAGAAAATAACCTGTGATCGGCCTCGAGCTCGGCTCTCCCGGCCTGCAATAGCCGGCGGACGCTCCATCGCCGCGATCTGGTCCAAAGGTTGCACCGGCCCATACTGGCTACTGGCTGGACCACCGCCTATGCCAACGGCTGCAACTTCGGACAGTTCGGTCTGATGTGCCTCGACTCTCCACACTGATAGCAAGTCCGAGCCGCTTGACCCTCACTCTGCTTCGGGCAACTCGCCTTCTTGTGGTCTAGACTCCACAGACGTAACAGCCTCGGCCACCCTGGCCCGATCCCGAAGCGCCTTCCCACTTCCTCTTCTGTCCCTGCGCAGGCTTGCCGCCTTTGCTAGACCTGCCTGCTGCACCTGCTGCTGCTGAGCCTCCGAGGCGAACAGCTGGAACTACAATCGCAGCCTACTCCCTCAGATCCTCCTCGATCTGCGCAGCCACCTCTACCAGCTCCACTCTAACCCGAACCTGATGCCTCTGCACCGAGTTATTGACTTGGACCAATTTAAAACGTTACATGTGGCCCAAGTCCAGTTAGCATAGGTCCAAACGTTACACCTTTGAATCCTACGATAGTTTGTGACGTCCGAATCTCACGTGAGTGAGGAGCTACAAATCCTAAGAGATATATACGAATTTCAATATAATGATAGATATGAATCTACAAAAAAAGAGGTTGGCAACCAACCTATGGGCCGAATCCTCACCGACCTATGGACCTATAAAAAGAGGGACCTCCGAAAGTATCAAAGGGAGAGGCAACACAGCTAAAAACCCTAAACAATACACTTTTGCGACCTCCGAAAAGGAGATATGGATACCTTCGAGGACAAGCCACGAACACCACCAAAGAAGAGTTATGAGCACCTCCGAGAGGAAGCTAAGAGATGTTGGCAGAGCTCTGATTCTTGCTAATCCGACCTCCAAAACCACGTACGATTCAACAACACGTTCGAATCATCGAAGCTACGAGACCTCGACAGACCTCTGATTCATGCTAATCGGACCTCCAAAACTATCTACGATTCAACGACACGTCCGAATCACTGAAGGTCTTCTTCAAGCAACTATAACTCTTTTGATTTATTGTAACTTCGAGTTGTTTGTTGAAAGATTATTCATCAATAAAGAGCGTTTATCTTCCATCATTCGGTAGAACTATATATTCAAACGTGCTTAAATTATCTCAAACAGATTCCTTGAGATGACTATCTCAAACAGATTCCTTGAGATGACTATTTTATTAAAAGAAACCCTAGAAAATTATAAAAATATAAAGCACCAGAACTATTTAATAAGATAAGTAAAACAGAAATAACTAGCGTTTATTCTCAAACTACACTGCATAAAAAATAGAAACTATATGGCAATCGCAGCATACAAGACTAGTCTAAATTTTCACAATTTCATGTACTAAAAAAATATAAGTTAAGAATTTCACAATAGGTATTTAAACATATTTAGTCTCTATTGGTATATATGGTTATGAATTCGAAGTAAGGAAAAGAAAAAAGCAGAGAAAATTAAAAAAAAATTAAACTGAATGAAGAGAGGCCTTATTGTGGACAAGAAGTTGGTCAAGTGTATGAAAGGGAAGAGAGTGAAGCTCCAACAGCATCACGTGAAACCCTTTCTTGTCCTCCTTCTCTTTTAACTATAATTTAATCCTTAACAACTCAAAATATATTTAAATTAGAATTTAAGAAATCAGATCAGCTTAGGACATTTGGTAGCATATTATATACAATGTCTACGTGTGGTTCTTTCATCCATTGTCTATGTAAGCGTGATACTGGAGTAGTTGCACAATACTTATAATCTTAAAATGATTTGTTGTAGTTATTTCTTGAACGCCAAATCCAACATTAATGTTTTTGCTAAATTTTTTAATTTTTGTACAGCTAGTCCAAATTGTTTGAGACGGTTTTCATGTACTGTGAAAATTCAATCTCTGTCCTCGACTTATAAAACGAATTCCAAGAAAGAATATACAAGATACCCTAATACTTAGGATTTAAGTTAGCAAACTTGTTTACTAATATGAATGTTGGAGTTGCTTTCGTTGTTATCACAAATTATCTACACAATGGTAATGGTACTATATACTAAAATTTACATTTTCTGTAATCTTTCATAACGCATAATAAAGATTGTTAAGGGGTTTGAGAAATAGTTGGAGAATTTTAATTCAAAGAAGGAAAAGAAAACATAGAAGTAATAAGCTCTTTTGGCTTATAAGGTCAAAAGCGAAAGCGATTTATCAAAAGTTTTGGAGAACACCGAATCATGGCTAGTCTTAGGTCTTCTCGTGTTTGATCTCTTGAAGAAGTATGGAACGGTCTTCTTCATGGCTCTTACTAGTGTAGAAATCAAGAGCTAAACGTTTCCTTCTTTTCCTACTCGAAAATAGCATGGAAATTGTCCCTATGGCCGTCGGTTGGAGGCTCTTCTTGTGGTGTCTCAAAGGATGACATTTGGGAGGTGGAGGGCTGTGATATGGTGCCTCTTTGTGTCTTTCTAAGTCTCTCCCTTCGTGCCAACATAACCTTCTTCTTGTAGTAAAGTGCAATGCTAACAATTGGACCACCGGAACAACGAATAAACCAAGTTGATCGTAGTGGATCAAAGGTAACCACGTCACTACTCAAGGCTCGAATTTCCTTGTGGGAAAGGAAAACACACTTCTTCTCATCAATGTATGGTGGCGTGAAGAGATAGCCAAAACTTGTGGTGTTCTCATACCAACCGCATATAAAATGCTTCCTTTGAAGTGCTAGAAGGTCTTGTTTATCTTCAAGTGGTGAAGGTGGTTCTTGGCTAAAATCAAATCCACAAGCCAACAATATTTTCGTGATAGTCCCTCCAAAATCACTACAAGCCTTCTTTGCTACTTTCTGGTTAGCGGCATCCGGCTTAATTCGAACCATTCGACAAGTTAGAAGTGATCCATAGTTAACTAGCTCGGGCTTCTCCACAAATGGTGCAATAAATATGTAGAACTCATCTTGATTGACCACTCCACGGTCAGTCCTACTAAAAATCTATTGTGAAACAAGGTAATACACACAAGTAATTGTCGGGTGTGTAGTCCGTGGGGCTCTAGATTCTCCGGTTTGATCTTCTCGTTTGCAATCTTCAACCACATGTCATACTGCTCCTAACTACCGCTGTACTTAATCATATCATGACACTAAAAACCCAAAATATCACGAAGCTCCTCAATACTCAAAGCAAACGACCTTCCTTTACCCGTAAAAGCTAGTACTCCTTCCTTAGCTTCAACAATCTTCCTCCTTGGGTAATCTAGGGTCACGGTTGCTAGGAAATCTCTTTTGAAGTCCACATATGTTGGATGAGTGGTGGCCACAGTTCTCTTCAATCCCAAAGCATCAATATACCATTCATCATCTTGTTGAATACTGAGTAAATCAAGCGTCTCAAAGTCGATTGTTGGAGTTTGTAGCATAGCAAACTTCTTAAGACCTGCCATGTAGTCAACATTAGCTCTCATATCATTCCCAACAAACTTCATTGCCACTTGTGGAGCTTGAGTGAACTCCACCCTCGAAGTGTTGCGCGATTTCTTCCTTCTAACCGTTGGTTTTGGTGGGATTGTTTGGGTTATCTCCACAAATCTCATATGCTCATTATTAGCCTCATCTTCCTCATCCCTAAGATTGTGGTCTCATTCCACATCATCTTCTTGTCACGTCTCTTTGAAACGCCTTTTTATAGTTTTCTTAAATGAGCTCGAAGTGAAGGGATTGTCTCATTGTTCTGTATGATTGGTGCTGCCTCGTTGTGTCTACGAATCCTAGTGGACTCCTTTGAGCATTCTCACCATCCATCATAGTGCGTACAAAAGAAAAACCTCGAAAATCGATGTTATTACCAAGAATTTTGAAAATTCAAAAAGAATTTATTCTAATGAAGAAATGAATTAATTCAAAGCACATCAATGAATTAGAAACATTTAAGAATGATTATCTAAAGCCAATTAATTTTTCCAAAATCTGATCATAATTTTCGGATTTAATGCTAATGACATGTAAAAAATTCCAAAAACTTTAAAATAAGCTCAAACATGTCAAAATTTACTCTAATCCTATGTATATACGATAGACCCAACCTAATGAATGCAAAATCAACCTCTAATTCAACCAATTTCGTTTTAATGGAGTGACCCAAAAACTCAAGTTTGGTGAAAAGTTGCTTAATTAAGTTAATGATGTAATAAACCCACTAATCAATCTTATTCAATGCATAACCAAATTTTCTAAGCAATTTTCTATCAACTTATGTTAATAATTCTAATGAAAGAGAAAATTGAAAAAGTTCTTATTTTGCAAATTGCAAAAATCAACAGATTAAGTGAGCATACCTTTGTTTTAAGAACAATTAGTTTGGGGGATTGAATTCTTATGGAAAAACAGTTTTCAAAAACTAAACAAATCTTAATAAATTACGCAAAAACCCCAAAATTAATTCTTTAGGGTTATTGAGCTCAAGAATACTTTATAAATGGTGTTTATTTTTGGGAGACAAGAAGAAAGAAAAAAAAAATCCTAAAAAATCAGATTTTTTTGATTTATTTCCGGTTAAAATCTGTTTTAGGACAGGTTTAGGGGTTTTAAAACGAACCGGAAAAATTGACCGGGTTGACCGGCCTTGGTACCGATCGGGTTGAGTGACCGGTACCGGACGTTCGGTACTTACCTTGACTCGGGGTCGGACGCGGTACCTGACAGACGATCGTGGGACACGTCGGTCTATGAACGTCGATATGTGAAGCTTTGGTACCAGTTGGGTGTGTCAATCGATATGGGCGATTGGTGTGGACACGATTGGTACTCACGTCTGATACGTGTGCTATCGGTGCGTGGGCAGGTGCCTCCCGGTACCGATCACGTACGTCACTCGGTATGGGGGATCTGTACCGGTCATGGACAGACGCGTGAAGACGGACGCGTGTTACACGGTCCCGATCGTAAAACATGATCGATACTGGCAATCGGTATGAACACTCCGGACACGGGGTGATCATCTCCCGGTACCTGCGATTTCGTCCCGCGGTACATGGTTCCCCGGTACCGATTGGTACCATCGGTCGGTATCAGTACACGGTTTTTTTTTGTTTCTGCAAAAACCAAAGCAAAAGAATAGACATCCAAAAACCAAAATCAAAATTCAAAACATAGAAGAAATAAAACAGAAAACCAAAACCAAAAATGTGGGTCAACTCCCACAAGAGCGCTTGTTTAAAGTCATTAGCTCGATTAAGCTTCCGGTGAATCCACTAAAGGATTGGTGACTCCTTTAGCTTCCTTGGCCGTGGATTTCTCATCTCATGAAGAGGTCTTTGGCGTGTCTCCAACGTCATACTTGACAACAATAGGTTTTGGGAAAAGTTTCAATGTGTTTTCAAGCTTCTTGTCGATGGTCTCCTTGGGATTTGCCTTGTCTTCTCTTGGCAGAATGATCTTGATCACGTTGAACATGTCGGTGAGGCCTTCATCAACGGCTCTCTCTAGTTCATCATCCTCCTTAGTGTTCAAGATTGAGATTACATCTTTCTAAACCTCCTCATGCTTTGTCTTTGATGGTTTTTTAACCTCTTTAGACTTAGCCTTTGGCAGTTTCTCTTTTAGCAACTCGCAATCTTCTCATAGGATCTTCTGGGTCTAAACTAGGTTCCTCAACCTTAGTTTCATTCAAGGTTATAACACTCCCCGTGTTCACTTCATGGTAGAAAACGTTCTTGTTGATCTTCGCGAAAGAGATTCTTCGGTTGGGGAAATCAACCATGGCTCCTGCGGTTGCTAAGAATTGCCAACCAAGTATCAAAGGGTTAAAAATTCCCGTCTTCATCTGCAATACTTGAAAGTAAGTAGGGACAACACCATCTCTTACTTTCACCATGACGTTTTCAAGCCTTCTATAAGGCGTAGACGATGACAAATCGGCATACTCTATGCAGACTCACGATGACTTGAAATCTGAGCATCGAACCACTCTTGCCATGGTAAGAGACATGACGTTGACATTTGCTCGAGTATCACATAAGCAATCAAAGACTTCAATTCCATTGATGGAGCATGGGACAACGAACTTGCCCGGATTTTTGAACTGCTAAAATGGCTCTCTTTTAAGCCCTCTCTTGTAAGGTCTCCTTACTCTCCGGGACGGCATGCTTCTACTGTCTTTGAGACCAATTTAAGCTTTATCTCAAGTAGTTTAAGAACAACCACGAGTCTATGCTCAAGGACATAAAAAACGTTGCAAAACTTCTTTAATTTCTTCTCTTCCTACTTCTTGACAGCTTTGCTTGTTTGAGCAAGTTAGACATCTAGCTTGGAGACATGAGCCCAAATAGATGATATGCTCAAATTTAACCTGAGCTACTCTCTCAAATTAAGAGATCAATTGTAGTAAGAGGTCGAATCACTGGGAGTTAAATCAAACAATAGAATTATTGACTTCGAATTGAGCTAAACGAAATAAAGTAAAATAAAGACAAAAGCAATTCGAAACAGGCAAGATTGTTGATTTCTTAAAATTCAATTGAACAAAAGCTAGGTTTTCAGGTAATTCTCAGGATGAATCAGAATTGCAGTTTAAACAAAATCATGATTTAATTAAGAACCGCTCTTGAACTTGGAACACTAAGATATAATTAACCAACTGTCGTTGCAAAAATTAACTATGCCCAAACTCTAGAAAGCCAAATTTCATTGCGAATTCAATCAATTTAAACAAGCTTTAAATTCAAATCCAATTTGTTCACAAAATTCCTAAACCAAATCTCTTTGCGAATAGGTAATTTTGCTCACCTAAGATATAGTTCATGCTAGTCAATTACACTTTCGTGTCAATCTATCAACCTAAGATATCCAAATTCAGGGTCGTGAATCCTAAATCAGAGCTAAAGCAATCTAGATGAAGAACGAAATAGATAATCCTAACAAGTGAGTTTAACCTAACAATTCATCTTCAATCCATTCGAATCACCCTAAACCTAACAAGCAAACTACTCTGACATGGAAGCAAAGCAAGTCATAACTGAATAATACTACATAAAGAAAGAGAATAAGAAGAAATACAGTAGGATTCGAAGAATCTCAAGAACAAAGTAGACTTGTCTCCCTAAAAACTCTCAAAAGCTCTCTCTAAACTTGTTCAATAAAAACTAAGATTATGATCTAAAAACCTAAAAGTAAACTATATATAGTGTTTTAACTCGTGGTGGGCTTTTCTTATGACTTCTGGTAACTTCTGGCCCGTAACGAGTAACTTTCCTTTCTTAAGAAGTATTCTGTCGACTTTTGAAAAGTAGGTGTCGTTCGACAGTCACATGGTGTGTCAAACGACAGGTGAGCAACGTTAGTGTCGATCGACAGCCGTTGGGTGTGTCGACCGACAAGTGGTATCATTTCTGCTTCTCCACTTGTGAATCATACTTCTATCTCGGTTATGCTCCAAAACGCACCATAATCATGAAATAAGCTTCACACGTTCAATAACCTGTTAAGACACTAAAAAGACTCGAAAACAATAAAAAGACTCGATAAAAGGACTTATATCATGGTCAAAATTTGGCGAAAACTTGTCAAAAAGGACTTATTGCAGACCAATCCTTTCTCGTAGCATTTACAGTTTTAACCAAAATTTCCTTAATCTGTTGATTGGAAACTTCAACTTGTCCACTCGTCTCAGAATGATAAGGACTAGCCACACGATGCTGAACTCCATACTTAGCTAATAACCGATCAAAACCTTGTTGATGAAATGCGTTCCTCCATCACTAATGACAACTCGAGGCACTCTGAATCGAGGGAAAATGATGGTTTTAAACAGCTTAATAACCACCCCTGAATTGTTCTTTGGACTAGCAATCGCCTCTACCCACTTGGATACATAATCCACACCAACCAATATGTAGGAATTCCTATAAGATGATGGGAAAGGACCCATGAAATCAATGCCCTAACAATCAAAAACTTCCACTTCCAAAATAAAGTTCTGAGGCATCTCATGACGCCTGCTGATTTTCCCTCTGCGTTGACATGCATTGCACTGCTTGACAAAGGCGTGAGCATCTTTGAACAATGTATGCCACCAGAAACCCGCTTGAAGAACCTTGGAAGCTGTCTTGAATGTAGTGAAATGCCCTACATAATCAAAACCGTGACAATGGAACAACACCTCTTGGGTCTCGGGCTCAGCAATGCATCTCCTGTAAATACTATCAGAACAAAACTTGTAGAGATAAGGTTCATCCTAATAGTACCTATGAAGTTCCGGTATAAACTTCTTCTTTTCATATCCTTTGAGATCACTTGGCATGTCCTCTCCAGCAAGGTAATTGGCGAAAGCGTTAAGTCAAAGTTCAATTTGTTCACAAAATCCCTAAACCAAATTCCTTTGCGAATAGGAGATTTTGCTCATCTAAGATCTAGTTCAAGTTAATCAATTAAACTTCCGTGTCAATTTATCAAGCTAGGATATCTAATTTAGGGTCGCGAATCCTAAATAAGAGTTAAAGCAATATAGATGAAGAACTAATATGATAATCCTAACAAGTGATTTGAATCTAACAATTCATCTTCTATCCTTTCGAATAACTCTAAACCTAACAAGAGAACTACTCAGACATGAATGCAAAAAAAGTCATGACTCAATAATACTGCATATAAAAGAGATAGAGAAAGTGAAATAAAAGGTTCGAAGAATCTCAAAAACAAAGTAGACTTGTCTCCCAAAAACTCTCAAAAACGCTCTCTCAATTTTTTTAATAAAATGGTGATGATCTAAAAACCTAAAAGCAAAGTATATATATTGTTTTGAAATCTTGGTGGGCTTTTCTGATAACTTCTGAAAACTTCTAGGCCAAAAAGGCAATTTTCCATTCTTTGAAAAACAGCTCGTCAGCTTCTGAAAAGGGTGTGTCGATCGACAGCTGACAATCGTGTGTGTCGATCGACACTCACTATGAGTGTCGATCGACAACTGCTTTAAATTATGCTTCTCCACTTGTACATTCGACTTCTATCTCATTTATGCTCCAAAACGCACCGTAATCATCAAATGAGGTCCCCACGTACAATAACCTGTTAAGACACTAAAAAGGGTCGAAAACAATAAAAAGACTCGATAAAAGAACTTATATCATTGTCAAAAACCGGTGAAAACCATGATATATCAATAGACATAAGTTTTCTCATAGAGTTATGCATCATGTTTTTCTTGGCTATCCTTCAGGATACTAAGGTTACAAAGTCTTGGATGTAAAGACTAGAGAATTTCCTATCTCTCGGAATGTTGTATTTCATGAATCTGATTTTCCATTCTCAGATACCTCTTCTGTTTAAGATCCTTTTGATCAAGAATTACTCCCTCTTCCTCTTCCAGATTTTATTTTCCCTACTTCCTTTGATTTTCAACCAGAATCTACATACACTTTTATATAAGATTTTGTTTCATCTTCTTCTATACATTCTGAAAATGATGTATCTCAACCACATACTTCTTCTAATACTTTTGAGACGCTTTCATCAGGGAATGTTACTCATGCTAATAGACCAAAAGACATACGAAGGTACCTATGCATTTGGATGAGTATCAATGTTATCTCTTATGAGATAACCTACCATTTACAGAACATCCTACCTATACTACGTCTTACCCCATTCCAGATTTTGTTATCCTATGATAAACTCCAAACCTCTTATAAGAATTTGGTCTTGTCCATCACCACTACCACTATTCCTAAGACCTTTAAAAAGGCTGCTAAATCTGTTGAGTGGACTGGTGTTGCAAGATTTGAAATGGATTCACTAGAAATTACTGAAACTTGGTATATTTTTCCACTTCCTCTGGATAAACGTCTCATTGGCTGTAAATGGGTATTCACTTTGAAGTATAATTCGGATGATAGTATTGAGAGACAAAAAGCACGATTGGTTGCAAAAGGATATACTCAATTAGAAGGATTGGATTATTTTGATACTTTTTCTCCAGTTGCTAAGATGAGTACTCTTTGGATGATTCTTGGATTTGTTGCTATAAAGAATTGGTCGATTACGCAGTTAGATGTGAGTAATGTTTTTCTTAATGGAGAATTAGATGAGGAAATATACATGGTTATACCTCCTGGATATACAGAACTGACCGGGAAATTGTGTCCTCTTAACTCTGTGTAAGCTCCATAAGTCTTTGTATGGATTAAAACACGCTTCACGTCAATGTAACCACAAGCTCTCTCAAGTGATTTTGAATGAAGGTTTCAGACAAACTCCTTCATATCACTCTCTCTTTGTTCGATTTACAAATGGTATTTTCAATGCCATTTTAGTATAAATCGATGACTTGTTGGTGGTAGGCAATGATGATTCTACCGTTGAAGAATTTAAGAATGCTTTGAAGAAAGCTTTCAAACTAAGAGATCTTGGTCCAACAAAATATTTCTTAGGTTTTGAGATAGCTAGAACAAAGGATGGAATTCCGATAAATCAAAGGAATTATGCGTTGGAACTCTTAGAGGATGCAGGGCTCTTAGGTTGTAAACCTCTCTCAGTTCCTATGGAGCCTAATATGCAATTATCAGATTTTGATGGTGATATTCTTACAGATGTTTCGGTCTGTAGAAGAATAGTTGGACTTCTTTTGTATTTGACTCATATTCGGCCTGATATAACATATGAAGATCATAAGCTTACTCAGTTTATGTCAGTTCCTATATCAGCTCATTTACAGGCTGCAAATAGAGTCATTTGCTATATCAAGAATGATCTAGGACAAGGAATGTTTTCTTCTACAACATCTACAATTCACCTTAATGCATTTTCAGATTCAGATTGGGCGGCGTATCCTGATTCAGGACGACCTGTTACTAGATTTTGTATGTTCATTGGTGATCATGGATCTCTTGGAGAGCTAAGAAGAAACCTACAATATCTTGTAGTAGTACTGAAGTTGAGTATCGTGCAATGTCGGATGCAACTTGTGAGCTGATTTGGTTCCAATCCTGTATTTTATGATTATGATAATCAATCAGTCGTACGCATTGCTTCCAATCATGTATTTTAAGAGAACGAAACATATCGAATTGGATTGTCATGTGGTGCGTGAACGTTTACAGAGTACGTGGTTTCTTGAAGACAGTGCTTATTACATCTGCTCATCAGCTTGCAGATATTTTCACCAAAGCAGCACAACCTCATTTGGTCAAGATGTTGATATCCAAGATGGGCATTCACACTTTGTACATGCCATCTTGAGGGAAGGGTATTGAGATTATTATATCGGTTTACTTGGTTTAGTTACGTGATTAAGTATAGCGTATGTATAAATAGATCTAACAAACTCTGATTGTTATTTAACAGAGAATTAAATGTTAATGACAAACTTTATCTTCTTCACAAGATTCTCTCTCGTGTTCTTCATGTTCTTCGTCTACTATTCCCCTTTGTCTAAGGGCCGGTCCAACTAAATATGTGGCCCATGGCAAAAAAAATAAAATTAAATGCTTATATTTTCTTATAAAAAATATATTAATTTATATAAACATAATAGTTTATAAACTTATATATATTTTATATTTATAATCCAAAACAACTTTTGTTTGTGTCCCAAAATATTTTTGTTGTGTGGCCTAAGTAATTTTTTACAAAAATGTGGTCCACAAATTGACAAAAAAATTGGTGGCCCTAGGCGATGGCTTAGCCTGCCTCCCCTCTGGACCGGGTTGTCTCAAGGCCGGTCCTACTAAATATGTGGCCTAAGGAAAATAAAAATATTTATAATTTTTTTTATAAAAATAAATATTAATTTATAAAAACATAATAGTTCATAAACTTATATATATTTTATATTTATGATCCAAAACATCTTTTGTTTGTGGCCCAAAATATTATTGTTGTGTGGGCTAAGTAATGTTTTACAAAAATGTGGCTCATAAATTGACTAAAATTGGTGGCCCTAGGCGATGGCTAGCCTGCCTCCCCTCTGGGTCGGGCCTGACTTTGTCTTGAAAGCTCGAGCTTATATCTTTGGCTTATCGGAAAGGAAACAGGTTCATTCTCAGGTTGTGAACCATGGGCTTACTGGAGATATGTATGTCAACGACGGTTTGATTCATTTGTATGGTTCTTGTGGCTGTTCGGATTTAGCAAGGAAAGTGTTTGACGAAAGGCCCGAGAGCAGTCTTGTTTCTTGGATTTCGATGATTGATGCCGTTACGATTGTTTACGCCGTTGCAGAAATCGTTTGAAACGGATGGTTATACGATGCAGAGTGTTTTGAGTGCGTGTGTTGGTCTTGGATATTTGTCACTAGGTACTTGGTCACATGAGTTTCGGTTGCGAAAATGCGATGTGGATGTTGCTATGGATGTTTTGAACAAGAACTCGTTGATCGAAAATGTATTGCAAATGGGGGTCGTTGAGAATGGCTAAGCAGGTGTTCCAAGGGATGCAAAAACACGACTTGGCATCATGGAACGCAATGATTCTAGGGTTTGCTACACATGGGCTTTTGGAGAAGTTTTATAAACTCTTTTGCTACTGTTTTTTTTAATGATTATGAATTCATCTTATGTTTTGTCTTTGATCTACATATCCATATATGAGTAGTCAGGATCCAAAGATATTTCATGAACTGTTTAGATTGAAGATTATTGTTTTAGGGAAATTTATTGGCTATTTATATTGATTGATCATTTTTTGGGTAGATATACTTTCCTAAAGCTTGATAAATATCATAAATAAATCTAGATAACTTAGGCGTAACAACCTGCGGAAGTAGAGTGGTAAAATCTAGTGAACATATCGAACTTGGTTAAATGTGTGTTTGATTTCTAATAGCGAATGAGAGTTCAATTTATTGGATTACCAACAAAATATGTTAACACCACAGTAGTGAACAATTTTAATTAAATACCTAATAAAACTTTGATTTTTTTTATTTATGGTTCTCAGCGATTACCCGTAATTTCTAACGCTTTCTCCACTGAATTTGAAACCTTATTTACTTGCTTTTTCGTCAATTTTCATAGCACAAACAACAAAACCCCTTCTTTTCACTGTAGCTTAATTCAAATCTCATAAATTTGTAGCCTAACTATTTGGTTTTTAATGTATTCGAACGCGATTGTCTGTGCACTTGCACACTAAAGTTAAAACCTGAGATATCAATCGTTTTCTTAAAAAAATTCTATTGACTTGACATAAAAAAGTCGTAACAATAAAAGGCTTCACAAAGAGGAAAATAATATTCAACAAGTTATATTAGACTGATGTATTGCACAATCATTATTTTTAAAAAAACTTATTATTTATTTGGAAGACAAATTCCACTAGAAATAGAGCATTAGTAAGAGCCAAGATTATTGAAGATGAGAGTTCAAATTAAGAAAACACCTATATAATATTAAATATATGATTTGTTTTTGATTATTATTATAATGATACTTATCTTCTTCATTTTTTGTTAGAACTCCTACTTATCCTTTAAGGTTGGATAAATTTTTTGAAAGAATTTATCAAATCTGTAATTGTCTTCTCACATTCTTCCAACCTATCCTTTGACATAGGCTGGATATTGCTCTTGGAGACACCTAGGAGCTCTACCATTTCCTCTATGATTTTCTTGCACGCTTCCACATTTTTAGTATTAGTTATTATCTTTTGTTGCTCTGGAAGAGTCGCGTCCTAGAGAAAAAAAAAACATGTCCAACAAACACATTAGATGCTTGTGTTTTGCAGTAACCTTTCATAAGTTAACTTATTATTCTTACGTGCCAACTACTCTGCTAGTAAAAAACAAACGTACTTACTTGTTCCAATCTAGTTTTAAATTCCTTGTTGATTTTATTTAGGTCTGTTAAATATTTTGCTTTCATGGATTTGATCTGCAAACATCATACGATTATTCATTACGGTCATATCTATATATTATCGAATTTTTGTTACACCGTACGTGTAGCTAAAGTACATATATAACAAACATGAAAAGAGAGAAATACCCTTTGGTAAGCTTCCTCTTTCGAAACATTTGCATTGGCCATTGAATCTATAGTTTTTTTTAAAAAAAAAAAAAAAAAAAGAGATTAGTTTTAAGAAATATATTAAAGACTGTTTACAATCCTAAAACTTAAATCAGATGAACAATTATCTACGGAAGCGACTTCTAATGTGTACAAAAATAAGAAGGAACAAACAGCTTATTTCCTAAGGCTCATCTTATTCGAATACAAATGCTTTAGTTTTATTTGCTGAAACATCAGCAGTTTGTGTAAAGCACCTCTTTTTCGATTACGTGTATATATCAAACAAATAGAGTTTAGAAAGTTTACTTTAAAATGCAGAACATGTTGATTGTTATATAGACATATAAAAGTAGCTTTTCTCATTTCTCTTTCCATATCTTGGAAATTTTATCTATATTTAATTATTTAATCAATTTTATATGCATGATTAAATTATTATTTAATGATTAACTATATAAATACATTTATATATATAAGTAAAAGCTAAATTTAGTAGTATGGTATACATTTATATTTTACAAACAATTGATATTTGTCACATCATCTTTTATAATTAAATTTCTAAATTTTGCCAATTAAAATCTATATATTATCTACACTTTATTATTTAGTTTAAAATTATAAAAGAAAATTTGTGATTTTCGATCATAAAAATAAAAAAACATAAGATTATGATTTATTTAAATATTGTTATTTG
This sequence comes from Arabis alpina, assembly GCA_900128785.1. Lineage (NCBI taxonomy): Eukaryota > Viridiplantae > Streptophyta > Magnoliopsida > Brassicales > Brassicaceae > Arabis > Arabis alpina. The sequence goes on along the minus strand of LT669788.1, from coordinate 21,870,184 downwards.
TGTTATTAAATTTTCATATCATATTAATTATTAGTTGTCTTTTTGAAATTGAAACAAAATCGGAGAAGTAAAGCATCATAAGAATATGATTTGTCTTAAAATGTGTTTGGTTGTTTGCTTGGTTGCGGTTCAGATTTTTTGGATTATCTGATTTTCGGATTAAGGCTTATAGATTATGGTGATATTAGATTATGCAACACTTCGAGATTTTTCTAACGAATAGAGAAATTAGGTTTAAGCGTAATATCACCAAGACATATGCTCAAAAAGATGTGTACAGAATTCTCTTTTGAAATCTGTGTCCTCAATTTAGAGGAATCCATCAAATATTTGTTCAAGTAAAATTGTATAAAGTCGGTCAAAATAACCGTAAAAGATAAAAAAAAGAAAATCTTCTTAAAGATAATAGGAAAATATATTAATTATGAGTAGTTCTTTTATCTGAGTTACATAATCCTTTTTACTTGTATTTACCAAAGTTTGTTGGTGCTCTTTTCGGGGTCGTGTCGTCGTTAATGGATCCTTACTTGCCCATCCTTCGAGCTGCTTTCCGAAACTATGTGTCGCATTGGATCTGAGACGGATACAGTAATGGGTGCTAAACCTGGTACCATCAAATAGTCCCCCCGAATTCGGCGAGTATTACTTTAATAAGCTCGGCCGCAACGTATTGAAGAAGGTTTTCCCAACTCATATCTTGAACTGACAAATCGTTTCGTCTTTATACGTGGCACGCTTTGAACCGTTTGTTCTCAAAAGACAA